>CM035172.1:71430958-71917541 GCA_020205615.1 Panax quinquefolius
ATAATTACTTACTTTTGATGTACAGTATTAGCGCTTTTATCATTACATGCTAACACTTTGTATGATTGAACATTTTCATATATTAAGTAAAAGCATTTTGTTTAAGGGCTCTAAAGTTAGATGTGCCTAAACTTGCTGATGAGGTGCATATTCTTCACAAGGACTATAACTTTGATGTAAAGTTAGACTTAGACTTGATGGAGATTGAACAAGAGGACTATGAGATACCTCAGGAGATGAAATAATGGGTCAAGATAAACCCAAGCCAAATCTTGATCAAACCACCTCTTTTAACCTTTGAACCTCAAAAATCCCAAACAAATCCAGATTGGTATGGACCTTACTCCAAACCAAAGGAATGACATGGTTACTCTATTGACCCAATTCCAGGATGTGTTTGTATGGTCTCATGAAGACATGGTCGGTTTGTCCACTGAAATCGTCATTCATCGCCTTCCCATCAAAGAGGGATTCAAGCCAGTCAGGCAGAAACTCAAGCGATTAAAACCTGAGTGGATCTTAAAAGTCAAAGAAGAAATTGTGAAACAATTTCAAGCCGACATCATTATGATGTCAACATACCCTGAGTGGCTATCCAACATAGTCCCCGTGCTTAAACCTGGAGGGAAGGTGCGAGTTTGTGTGGATTACAGGGATATGAATAAAGCTTGTCTCAAAGATAGCTTTCCCCTGCCATTCATCCACATACTCATTGACAATACAGCTCAGTATGACATGTACTCATTTGTTGACTGCTTCGCTGTGGACCATCAAATCATGGTTGCTGAAGAGGATCGTGAGAAAACCGCATTTATCACTCCTTGGGAACCTTTTTTCTACAGACGGTTGTCATTCGCCCTTATCAATGCCAGAGCTACTCTATCGTCGAGAGCCACGATGGCTCTTTTCCATGATCTAATGCACAAAGAGATAGAAGTCTATGTGGATGACATCATTGTCAATTCCCGAAGGGAGGAAGACCACTTAGATCATCTCAAAAAGCTCTTCAACAGGTTGCATAAGTACAACTTGAAGTTGAATCTAGCCAAGTGCGCCTTTGGCATTAAATCATGCAAGTTGCTAGGATTCTTTGTCAGCCACAAAGGGATTGAGCTGGATCCTACAAAAATCCAGGCCATCACGGAAATGCCCATACCTCAGACAAAGAAGGAAATACGGGGATTTTTGGGAAAAATCAACTTCATCAGCCAATTCATTTCCCAACTCATAGCAACCTGTGAGCCTATCTTCAAGTTACTAAGGAAGAACTACTCCATGGAATTGAATGATGAGTGTTAGAAAGCCTTCCTTACAATCAAAGAGTAGATGATCAAAGCTTCTATTTTGGTACCTCACATGGATGATGTTCCCCTTTTCAGGTACCTGTCAATCAATGACAACACCATGGGCTGCATGCTAGGACAGAAAGATGATAGAGGCCAATAAAGAGCTATCTATTACCTCAACAAAAGATTCAACAATAGTGAACATAAGTACACTCTGATTGAGAAAACTTGTTGTGCTTTAGCATGGGCTTCCATGAGATTACAACATTATCTCCATGGTCACATAACCCATCTCATATCCCGCGTGGATCCTCCCAAGTACGTGTTCAGCAAACCCATGTTGAATTGTCGACTATCCAAATGGCAGTTGATCCTACAGCAATTTGACATCATCTCTGTGACTCAAAAGTCTATCAAAAGTCAAGGAATTAGGGATCAACTGGCCACCGCACCTTCAGGGGATTTCAAACCCTTGAAAACATACTTCCTTGATGATGGGGTAATGATAGTTCAGCAACACCATCAGGACGATACACACCAACCATGGAAGATGTATTTTGATGGAGCTGTGAACATGGAAGGTTCTGGAGCTGGAGTTGTTCTAGTATCCATTACGGGGGAGCAGTATCCCATTACAGTTTGCCAGCACCAACAACACAGTTGAGTATGAAGGCTGTATCATGGGGTTGAAAATAGCCCAGTCCATGGGCATCAGATGGTTAACTGTCTTTGGAGATTCTGAATTGGTAATCAGACAAACCACGTGAAGCTATCAACCTAAAGAGCTACATTTGCTCCAGCCTATGGGAACTACATTGGAGAAGTATTGGATGAGCTGCCTCCCATCCAACACCCTTGGGATCAACATATCAAGGAGTATCTGCGAGATGGATCTACACCTGCTGAGGCGAGTCAGGCTGAAAGGAAGCGGATTCATCGAATAGCTATGAAATTCTACTTGAGCGGAGACGTACTCTACAAAACAGATGCAGGACTAGGTCTTCTCAGACGCTTAGACAAAGACGAAGCTCAAGGGCTCATGGATGAAATCCATGGTGGAGTATCTGCCCACCCACGAAATGCACCTCTACTTGTCAAGTAAATCCTAAGAACAGACATTATCGGGCTCTCTCTCGAAGTCGATCAGTGATGATCACGCAAGAGATGTTACCAATGCCAAATTCATGGGAATGCTATCCACGCCCTTCCAAGGGAGCTCCACAATATGAGTTCACCCTAGCCCTTCTTAATGTTGGGAATGGACGTGATCGGGCCCATCGAGCCCAAAGCCAATAATGGGCATCGGTTTATCTTCACTATGATCGACTACTTCACCAAGTGGGTAGAATCAGCCTCCTCCCCCAGGGTTACTAAAGAAGTTATCATTGGTTTCATCATAAATAATGTCATTTGTCGATATGGACAACAAGAGGTGATTGTGTTAGACAACGCCAAAAACCTCAACAACCAAATGATGGAGGAGTTATGCAGTAAATTCCACATCAAACATCCCAACTCCGTCATCTATCGTCCAAAGATGAATGGTGTTGTTGAAGATGCTAATAAGAATATCAAAACGATCATGCAAAAGATGTCCGTCAATCACAAAGGATGGCCTAACATTTTGCCTCTGACTCTATTAGCCTACAGAACGTCAATGCGCACTTCCACTGGGTCAACCCCCTACTCATTAACCTATAGAATGGAAGCAGTGTTTCCCATAGAAGTGGAAATGGAATCCCTCAGAGTGTTGATAGATGCTCAGTTGGATGAAGAGCAATGGTAACAAGATCGGTACCACCAATTGTCTTTAATAAATGAAAGGTGGGCCGCTACCATCTTCCATGGTCAGTTATACCAACAGAGGATCGCTAAATCCTACAACAAGAAAGTCCGACTACAATAATTCAAAGAACATGACTTGGTCTTGAAAAAGGTTCTTAACAATCAAGATCAATCCAAAGGAAAATTTGCCCCAAACTGGGAAGTCCTATTTGTTGTCAAGGAGGTATTGAAAAGAGGATCTCTCAGATTAGAAGAAATAGATGGCGATGAATTTCAACAACTCATCAATTCGAACACCATGAAACGGTACTATGTCTAAAGTTTCCAGCAAACTAGCATCCTGGTTTTGGATCACCAGATCCCTAGTCAATTCAGGTTTTCAAAACCCTCCACTACATACAACCTTTCTACACATCCGTTTGCCCCATCAGGGACAAACATACCTTCCAACCAGCAGCCTGGTTCTGGATCATAAGATCCATCACTCAACTCAGGTTTTCAAAGCCTTTCACACCTTTAGTTTATCCCACCAGGGATAAAACTTTTCACATCTTCAATTTGTCTCACCAGGGATCAAACTTTTTACATCTGTAGTCTGTCCTGTACATGGGGCGAACTACGCAGACCTGATCTCTCCAATACATGGGAGTACATAGGCAGCCATTTTAATGGTCCGGTCTCACCACAGAAAAAATAAAAACAAACACATCTCTACACCTTTTTTACCACATACAACTTTGAACCTTTTCATGCTAGGTTCGAACTACGCAGGCCTGATCTCCCCTTCTAAATGGGAGTACGTATGCAACCATCCATGGTTCGGCCTCACCCCTTACCAAAATACAAAAACTTATCAAATGGTACTGGGATCATCCTTCAAATCTGCAAACCACCACATTCATCGGCTTAGACCAAAGGGATGGAACTACTTGGTCTCCCCACACCAATGGGAGAACTGGAGACCATCTAAGCTGCGGTTGAGTCCTCAAAGATAAACACCAATCCATAAGAGATGGAACTACTTGGGCTCTCCAATACAAATGAGTACCGACGACCATCTGTGGGGCGGTCAACCTCAGAGAGGAAAGCCACACTCCTCTCCATAACCACATACAAAAACCAGTCCCAAGACACCAAAGGGTAGGGAATACACACAGATTAATGATCCATTCTGAATAATCCTAAGACATCTCAATGTCTATCCATTAAAGGGGAGTTCAGAATACATAAGGATCATAAGCTCTGGAGAAACAAACAAATATCAAGCAAGTAACAAGGCATAACTAAAAGGGAAGTGAGACCATATATAATATAGTTTGATATATACAATATGTTCTATACATGACAAAAATGGCTAAGCTAGTCTATACAGGAAAATCCAAGCCCATCTACAAATCAGTGTATATGCACGCTATCAAATCTAACATGACATCCCTCTCAGAAGAAGGGGGTAACTCTGTAAGCTCCTACCCTATGGTATCAACGCGAGCCAAGAGATCCACAACCATCTTCATGGTGACACTATGCTCATCAATGAACGTGTTCATCTCTGCAATGATATCAGTAGTATGAGACCTCAATGCAATACTATCTGCAATAGCAGCATCTCGGGCAGATATAACGTCATCCCGCTCAGTAACAACTGCATCTCTAGATGTTCTAGCCTCATCTCGCTCAGCAACAGTGGTGTCTCTATGAGCTAAAGCATCATCTCTCTCAACTAGAGCGACATCTTTGCCAGAAAGAGCTGTCAGCATCAAGGCCTTAGCCTGATCTCTCTCAAATGTCATCAGATGCAGAATATGCTCTAAATACGCTGCCGAACGCGGGGTCACAATAGCAGTCATACTAGGAGAATCAATTAGAGATGCTGTCAGCCCAGCGAATTGCTCGTCCTTAGTGGGAGAATCAGCGTCCTCCATGGGCTCCCCACCGTCAAAATCAATCCCCAGCTCGGTGGATAAAACCTCAGCCGATGTAATCTTTGTCTCCATCAATGCGAAATATTCTGCAGAACGACCTGGATGGCTAATAGTAAACTCAACCCTCTCATGCTGGACCCAACAGGCATAAACCTTGGATCTATCCTCTACTGATAAATGCTGAGAAGACAAACGCTAACCCAATGCACCCTCAAAGGGATGAACATCCAGAAACTGGTCAAACTGTGCCATCACAGCCAGTGGATGATAAGTGGTCATAACCCTCAAACCAGCCAGAGGAAGATAATCCATGCCAGGTGCATGAGTAATGAAGTTGTGGGGAGAACTAAGCCCTGAACACATCAGAATACCAAATGGATCCTCGATCCCTGCCAAGAACACCGACCAGGAAGCAACGTCTGTACACTCCGCAAAGGAGTAAGACATGGTTATCTCATGGGAAAAACAGTTCCCATTGCGTCGGAAGGTGCCAATCGGTTGCAAGTGTGACATAAACCACACGTACAGCAAGACCGAGCTGCCTGTAAACACCCCTACAGGATGGGTGTGGAAATATGTGGCTGACCTCAATGTCTCTGCCACAATCATCAGTACAATGGTATGTCCCTCCCGGAGAACCCGCACTGCCATAACCATGCCAATGTCTAATTGATCCACATATAGTGGAATGTATAGATAGGCCACTACACACATCAGGACTATATCTACTCTGGCAACACGCCACTCATCCTCCAACGTGGTGAAATCCCCGGAGTGCTGTGCATAACTATCTAAAGAGCCAAATATGTCTATCAAAAAATGCACGGACACTACATGGCCGGAAGTGATCTCATCCTGGGCTATTCTACGCCTCAAACTAGTGAAGGTCATAAACTGTCGGCTCATATCTCCTACATCCATATGAGCCCAAGGCTTGGCTAGTGGCAAATCTGTCAGACGCTCATACTCCTCCAAGGTAGGAGTCAACTCCTAGGTCTCAAACCAGAACACCTATCTATCCGGAACCCAGTGCTCCAACATGCCCTCTACAAAGCCCAATAGAACCTGGAACATTAGGAGGGTCATAGAGTGCAACAACAGCTGATCTACAGTCACTCGATCTGGAGGTGACAAACTATCATAGCACGATCTCAAGCATGAGGTTACCAATACTGGTGGGGTATGATCAATGTAGCTAACTGTCAAGGAAGACATCTATGTGGGCCATATCATAAGACCATCCAGGGGTCAATGTTGAACATCGTTGGATATACATATACATAACATGATACATGCATGATAAATAATAGATGGCAATATAATGTAGGGAATGGAAAACAATATATATACATTCTTAAGTACATCATCTCTATATACAATTAGAAAATACAGGGAAATGGGGGCACATACGCCCAACAAATAACAGAGGCCTATCAAAAGATATAACGAGAATGGGGCACAGCCACCCAATATCTAACAGAGGTCTATCAGAAGATATAGCGAGAAATACATTAGAAGAAGTCAATAGTGCTGATGTCTACGTCATCTAACCTATCCATCCGATGTAACTCCTCATTAGTCATTGGATCTCCGCCAAGAGGGATATCAGGCCGATACAATAGAGGATCTGCACCAGCAAAACCATATGGGCCACCTGAAGGGCCAGCTCCTGAGCTGGAAGGATCAAAATAATCTGCCTCTGAAAGATTTCTACCCAAATGCCGGATGAAAAAATGCACCCGGTCCAACTGTCGGGTCAAGCTTATCAATCAAGGCCAAATGAGTAGTTCTCTGGATGCGAGCCATCCAATCCATCATCATCACAGATCCAGGAACCAAATCCCCCATAAACTGAGTGGTGCGGGTCTGGGCTCCTGAGTGAACGGACCCTCTGACAAAGCAAAGCCGTCAACTCCCATCAACGGGATATCACTGATCGACGACTGCGACACATTTTAATAACGCTTGGCAGAAGGACAGATCGGTATATGAATCTCTCCTGTAATGCTCCTAATAGCACGCTCTCCCAAATAGAGCTCCCATCCTCAATCTGTGAAGAGAAAAATCTGACGTGTTGATATCACATGCTCGACACCAGTCGGGAAACCATCCTCAAAGCACACTATCAAATGGTCCCCAGAATAGGGAGCCCATGTAATGACATCGACTATCAATAATCCAACTGTAGGTGATAATGGGTGAAACCCTCAGCTACAGGAACCTCCACCAACTTGGAGTGATGTCATCGTCGTCCCTGTTGGTAGGTGTCTAAACCTTACAGGCTAATATGACGCAAGCATGGAAGCCTCTCATAGGCCCAAAACTGCCAATACAAGGGCAAACACTTGCGGTTAGTCAACACTCTTAACATGTACATGGGAAATCAAAAGAGAAATACTCACCAGCAGAAATGGGTAAAATTCTAGCCAAGCCTCTGTCAAGCCTTACGAACACATGCGCATTCCCCTGAGGAAATAGGCAAAGGCATAGGATCCCCAGTTATACTCTCCAATACGGTCCACCTCTCGTGTGGCGCTGACTAAAGCGAACGACACCGTGGAAGAGTTATCCGCTATGAAACAACTCCGGAGGATGACCAGGAATAATCGCCGAAGAATGTGATCCCTGACTCTCACATCATCAAGTATGGGCTCACTCAACGCCCCATTCATAACATCTACACTCAAAGGACCAGCGCAGACTGTCCTACCTTTGAGCGCCTCAGCCGGGACTCCTAACAATGATTTAATGGAAGTCGGGGAAATGTTCGCCGCACAAGGCACTAGCGCCCCTCCAAACTCCATATCGGTGATAAAACGCCTATCCATCGGCGTCATCATCACCTCGCAGTCCAACAAATGGAGAGATTGAGTCTGGTGAAACCGTCACTCAGATAATGCCCTAAGGTAACCCCAGGGACAACGACGAGGGAGGATGTAAAAAAACCCCTCACATCCCCAAGCATGCATAATCTCTCGATACTCTGGATGAAGAGACTGATATAGAGAGTGTATGCTGAACCAGTTCCCTCGAGGCTGCATGAAGCCGAGAACCTACATCATAAATAAATCACATTAATGCTTGCAAGATCCCTGTGGGGAGTATGAACAGCGGGAGCGGGGGCCACAACCGATACATCTTCATCCTCATCCTCAACATTCGGTACCTCAACCCAGATAAGACGAATCACTGCCTCCACCAATCGACAAGGCTGTCAGACTGCGCGAGGCCGAGGCACATCAGAAGCCCTCCTCTTCACACCTGAAGAGGTCATGCGGGAACTGCTTGGCTAATCCAGATCCATATATCTGGACACAAGTCTCCAAATAACCTCAGAAAGGGTGTGGTAAATTCTAACATGGAGCCTTTTAAATGCATTTTATGCCTATATGCATCCATACATTAGTTTAACATACGAATACAGTAGAGTTAAAAATGCATGTCTATTTAATGCTTAGGCTCATGGAAATTTTTTGCCAGAGTTTCCTTTGTAAAAAGGACAATCCACATGCACGTAGGCATGACTAGTGGCCATTCAGTAGCACACCAACCCAAAGTCATAAACATTATATATACATAAAAATGTCAAAGTCATAATCCATAAGGGTAGTCTAATTGCCCAAAATAGTTATACATTACTCATTCTAAGTCGCTAAATACATGGTACTGAATACAAATACAAACTTAGTTATACAACTGTCATATAAAATACAAAAAAACACAGCTGAGAGTTCTAACATGAATATTGTCTCGAAGACAATATCTAAACTCAAATAAAGTCCTCATTACAATTATTATTACACTATTTCATAATATAGTGAGGACAACTATATCCACCATCTCGGGCTATCACTCCGTTCCCCGACTAGTCCCGACTATGTTCTCATTTCCTGAAGAGAACAATGAAATCAAAGGGTGAGCTCAACTAGCCCAGTAAAGAATATTATGACTAAGATAATACATAATAAATTATCGTTAGCCTTCAAGAGTGTTAAACTGATAGAATATAATAAACAACAAGTTTAACTATAGCGGAACAAATAATCCATTAGAAGAGTCAAGTAGAGCATTATATCTACTATCTTCTATGATTTAAAAAGTTTATCATC
Source organism: Panax quinquefolius (assembly GCA_020205615.1). Taxonomy (NCBI): domain Eukaryota; kingdom Viridiplantae; phylum Streptophyta; class Magnoliopsida; order Apiales; family Araliaceae; genus Panax; species Panax quinquefolius. The sequence goes on from CM035172.1 coordinate 71,440,061, forward strand.
AATTTTATCACTGATACTCAACTCAATAAATAATTCACATCACTTAATTATCCATGCACTACGGGCCAAGGATATTCATTAGTATCACATCCACGAATTATACATTCACTACAGGACAAATATATTCGTGTTATCACCAATGGTCATGATAATGCCAACAACTGTCCATCAATGCACTACGGCGAATGAGGACTTTTACCACACCATTTAAAACATTATGGGTCATGATTATACCGAATAATCCCTGGTCATAATCATACCAATCAACAGTCCATCTTACGCACTACGGGCCAAAGATAACTTACATCACAATATAAGCATGAGGATGATGACAATGATATAAGAATTCAATTAAATGAGAGCAAGAATAAATTTTAAAATTTTATAATTTAATTTATCTAGAATTCAATAATGTCCAAATTGTCAACATGATACTGCTTTGTGGTGTAAAATTCCAGAATAATATTGTATCAAAAATGATTTGGACGAAAAAGGAATCAATTTTTATCGTGAATAGTACCCTGAGTGAATAGTACTTCGTGAATAGTACTCCGTGAATAGTACTATGGCATGAAAAGATAAAAAATTATTAAGAATGTTCAGAATAATATTTCTGTGAAAAGATACTAGATGAAGCGCAAATTTCAAGGATATTCTACTAATTTCACGGAGTATAAAAGCAACATTTAACAAAATGAGTGTAGAATTTAGAATCTGAAATGAAATAATATTACTTACATACTACAAAGTATAGAAGAAAATATTATTTCTTACGAATATTGAACAAAAATAATATTCCTTACCTTAAAAAGAGAGTACTTCTAACTGGTAGAGCGGGAATATTATTGAAGAAAACTTATACTGTTTTCTACACTAAAAGCTTCCTAAAACTCAAAAGAAATACGCTCAATATTATAGAAGAAGAATTCCTTCATTCTGGTATGATTTTCAATTATAAACTAAGCATTATATTTATAGGAGAATGGAAGGATATTATTTAAAAATAAAAATCACGGACCAACAATAATTTCTCACGGGCGCTGAATGAATTTTTTGATTTTACTATGCAAACACTATGCAGATACTATGCATAATAAAATATAATATATTCTATATTTCATAAAAAAAACAAAACTTATAATAATAATAATACACTCCCTGACTTTCCATGCCATCCATTCCATTATGTTTTCCCGTGACCCCCCTCACCAAAACATTAAATATATATATAAAACAAAACTGAGATAATTTCTACCGATAGTTTTGAAAAATTTGTAAGTGGGGGTCCAAATAATAAACCAAATTTACAACAAATACATCATAAAAATCCACTCAATATTTTTAATAACATTTATTCATCAATAATATGACTTGCAATATTAACAACCAGATCATTCCCAGGATAGAGGGGGCTTTCCGATAAAGATTTCTTCTTATTAGCGCGCAATTAGGTGACCAAACCCAATTCCTCGACATAACTTTCTAGACATTGTCAATAATGCAAATAATAATATGAATAACTTGTCATCTCAATTATTGATTTAATAATATAAAATATTGCGAGAATAATAGATTTAATAATGTGAGATACTATGCAGCAATTACTGTAGCAATAATTGAGTATAACTGAGTGACTTCTCACGTGAACATCAATAATCAGTACAGTGTGCTACTATGCAACCGCGCGTATTATTAGCTATTATAACAGGGTATTTCAATAGTTAACGGTAAAACTTTCGCCGTTATTTTTATAAAAAAGATATTTCTGTCGTTTTCTAACTCTGACAATAATTCTGTTGTGGGGTCCACCAATGATTGTACCGTCGTACGAATATTCCCTATTAAAACGAATATTCCCCAAAAAATCGAATATTTTATAACAACTTGCTTAATTTTCAAAATTTATAAATATTACCCACAACTATAACATTATATCAAATTCACACCATAATATTCAAAAATATATTTCGAGAAAAATTAATCTTTATTCATAAAAGTTGGGGTCTTACACTAATTACCAAGATTACTTTGCATTACAACCTTTACTCATTTGTCCTCAAATAGAATAAGAAATAGCAGAAAAAGGTACCAATTTGACTGTTTCAAAAGTCTATTTTTTTCACATCATTACGTTCAACATGGTTAAATACTAACATTTACTATGTTGAATAATTTTTATCAAGTCATATGAGCATGCATAATCACTACTATGTGTTTAGAAGCATTTCATGTGATAACTCTTTTTTTGACGGATAAAAATTGAAAAAGAAGACATGCATACGTTACCATGATAGTGTAGAACACTTGTACGGTGAAAGATTTTGCAGAAAATAGCCCGAACTCAGTAGATCTGAAGAAGAACTCTCAGATTATCTGTCTGGCGCGACTTGATAATGACTTATGAAAGGGAAATGACCATCAAATACTACCCACTGATGGTCGCAGGTTTATCTGCGGCTGCCGCAGGTCCACCTGCAGTTATCCTAGGTGGGTCCCACCCCTCTGGCTTGATCCAATTTGAGTTGCAAAGGAGGTCTCACAAGCTGAAAAGTAAAATCAGGGAAAAAGACGCTACGCGATTGAGCGAAAAAGCCTGAAATCCTATTTTTCAGAGACCAAACTGCGGGTCTACATATCACGCATTGGTATTCATCCAAACACAAGGCTCACAACACCAATGATCACATCTATTGCAAACTACACTCGGCAATACCTCACAAAGGTCTGATGCTATCAATTTGGGGTCTTAACTCTAATCATCACCATACCTTTCATCAAAAACCTCTCCCCAACGGAGACTTTATACAACTTCATCTGTTGAAGCACATTTCAATGAAGGCCAAGCAACCTTGACGTTATTCAGCCGTTGGCAAGTAAATCCAATGAAGCATTGGAAGTGGTCCAATGATCTCAGCCGTTGAAGCACATTTCAACGAAGGTCAAACAACCTTGACGTTACTCAGCCGTTGGCAAGTAAATTCAGTGAAGCATCAGAAGTGGTCTGATGATATCAGCCGTTGAAGCACATTTCAACGAAGGTCAAGCAACCTTGATGTTATCAGATGTTTGCAAGTAAATCCGGCGAATCAACAGAAATGGTCTGATGATGTTCAGTCGTTGAAGCATATTTCAACGAAGGTCAAGTATCCTTGATGTTATTTAGTCGTTGGCAAGTAAATCCAGCGAAGCATTGGAAGTGGTCCGTTGATCTCAGTCGTTGAAGCACTTTTCAACAAAGGTCAAACAACCTTGACGTTATTCAGTCGTTGGCAAGTAAATCCAGTGAAACATCGGAAGTGGTCCGATGATATCAGTCGTTGAAGCACATTTCAATAAAGGTCAAGCAACCTTTACGTCATTTAGTCGTTGGCAAGTAAATCTAGCGAAGCATCGAAGGTGGTCCGATGATCTCAGCCGTTGAAGCATATTTCAGCGAAGGTCAAGCAGCCTTGACATTATTAGTCGTTGGCAATTAAACCCATCGAAGCATCGGAGATGGTCCGATGATGGTATCCATTGAAATACATTTCAATTAGGGTCAGGCAGCTCTGATAACACAAACTGTTGATAGTAACTCTTACCGAACACTGTAAAGACCTGGAGATACAAACCAGGGAAAACCATCCTCATCGAGAAGCACCGATGATGGAATCTATTATACAAGTCTGCATCAGACAAAGCACAATTCCCCAAGAGTACCTCGTATATGAGAAGTACATCCTCAGTGCAAAGTCTATACTCATGATTAAGGACTTTGGTGATAACCCCAATGTCAACATCCTGGAGATTCCTGGGAGCTTTGGAGTAGACATCCAAGCAGTTCATCAAGATCATTAGTGATAAATCCAGTCCCCAACAGAAGTCATGGGAGCAGATAATCATCACATCCCGTTGGAAAACGGTCCAACAAACCACATTCAGCATACATTTGCATCATCCTGCATTACATTGCATCATGATTATCATGTCACATTTCAAGTGTCTAGTATCCTTTATCTTATCCATGCCATTACATTGCATGAATATGATAAAGAGGGGCATTTGTAGACATTCAAAATTTTGCATTCCTGTTACTAACCTTGCATGAGGGCAAAATCGTCTTCTAGAGATAACCCTGGAAGTCAAATCAACTCAATCCCGGAGACAACCCCAGGATACTTAGTTTTCCATCTTAGAGTCAACTCCGAGATACTCAGTTCCAATCTCGGGAGATTAAGTTCCAACCTCAAAGACAACCCCGAGGGATGCAGTTCCAGTTCCAGAGATAACCCCAGAGCAGTCGGTTTCAACCTCAGAGATAACCTCGAGGCACTCAATTCCAACCCCAGAGTTAACCCCGGGAGGTCAGGCACACCTCATAGACAACCCTGAGGACATTCAAGATCACACAAGCAATTTCAATCTCGAGATAACCCCGAAAGCAACGATCGCTAAATAAATCCAGAGCTAGAGATAACCCTGGTGAGGGGAAAAATCTTCATTTTGCCACCTCGATGCAACATTCACGCCATCTCAACATCATTTCATACCACATTCTACACAGAAGTGCCCCACAAGAACCATAACTCAAAATCCCGAGTAACTACTACACAAGACATCACACCAGATAGAATTTAAAGACCTGAAGATCTGGTCATGGACCCATCTTCTCGACTTCATACAACCTCTTATCCCATGTCATTGTGTAGCTCTCAATAACAGCATTCTGGAAAGGTATTATATGCCTTATATATATATATACTGCTTTTATATATATAACTATTTATCAACTTGCAGGCTAGATTTGCCTAAATCTGGTTATTTCTAACTTTAACCGGTTCATAGTGACTAAACTGGAACCGTTGAAACTGAAATGCTTAGATTTATTCAAATCTAGTTCGTTTTCTAGCTTTTGTACATATTGCATCATCATGTGAGCCTAGGAATCATGTGATCACATATTCAGTTCTTGAATCTAGATTCGGTTCCTGTGATGGACATTTTCAGCTGCAGCCAGCTTGGAAATTATTCACGGTGTCTGAATTTCCTTAGATGGCTCTCATGCCCACAAGGAGTTCAGCGCTGCTATGTACCTTATTTCTCGAAGATGCTTCACATCTCGAAAATAATAAAAGCAATCAAGCCAAACACATAATAAAATGGAAGTATCGAAGGCCACAATTACTATTGAGCATAAGGGTTTGAAAAACCTATTTTACAAACATCATTGCCATATCTCGTTAAAATTGAATTCAAACTCTTTGTATATAGGTGCAAACGAGGCATAGTACTACTTCCAGATAATTGCACATTGACCTACACACACACATTTAGATAAAAATTTAAAATGATAAGTGGTTGTAACCGTGTTATGACGGAGGGGGGGGGGTGCCTAGCACCTTCCCTCCGCTTAATCAAGTCCCCGGACCCTAACGAATCTCAGTTTCACAAACCAGTTAAACAGTGTCACATCACTAGGTCTTTGTGCAAACCGTTTCCAGTTGAGTTGGTGCAACCATTTAAAAATACCAACCGGTGACTCTTACAGTTAAATCGTCGACATATACATGTCGGACCTTTTCAAACTATTTTTTTCAAACAAATCTCACCTAACATGAGAACACCAAAAGACAAGAATAGAAAGGGACAAATAAAAATCCCGACGTCGACACCAGAAATGGTAACCACTTTGGTGGTAATCCTGGCCAAGATAATAGAAGAAATGAGTCAAGTGAAAATTTCAAAAAGAGAAGATTCAACAAATATGGAAAGATAGCAACACCAGCACCCATTTTTAATAAAGGAGAATGGCCACCGGTCATATGCTACAAATACGGACATGAGGGACACATCAGTCCAAACTGTACGTAGTAACCCAAAATGTGTTTCAATTGCAGAAAAGAAAGTCATTTAGCTTGATTTTGTCATGCATCGAAGTCAAGTCCAGCTGGGATGGTGACACCAAAGGCTGTCCCAGACAAGTCAAAGTCGGTAATTTAAGGGAGAACATTTTTAATGACCTCCCAAAAAGCGAGGAACCCGAACGAAGTTATCACGGGTAAGCTAATCATAAACTCTTGCGAAGTCTATACCTTATTTGATACCGGTTCTACCCATTCTTTTATTTCACCTGCTTGTGCTCAAAGTTTAAATTTGACTCCAAAGAAATTAGACTTTGACTTATCTGTTAAAACTTCATTGGGAGAAACCTTCATTACATCCACTATTTATAAATCTTGTTTGATTCAAATCGACACTTTCACATTACCTGTTGATCTCATCTCTTAGAAAATACTTGCATTTGATGTGATTTTAGAGATTGATTGTGTTAGGTTTGTAATATTCAAGAACGCAATCAAATTGCAAAAATAAGCGGAAACGTGTAAAAATCAGAGTTTTAAAAATTTTACAAACCATATACCCGGATCACCCTTTATGCACAATTATTAATTAAACGAAAAGATAAAGAATAAAATCATACCCTTGAAGATCGAGCTTCCTCAGGTACAAGTTCACCTCCAAATCCTTTCGCGTTCAACTTGAATTCACCGGGTTTGGTTCCTTCCTTTGATCAACGTTAGCCACCCAAGTGTTTGGCCTCTAGAGGTGATCCACCAAGGAAGAAGAAGGATTCAAGAAGATGGGTGGTTGGCTAAACCCTAGTTTTTCTATCTCTATAGAAAAGGAGCGTATTCTCCAACCATTGGAATTATAATGTATATATTGATATATGATATAAGACTCCTCTTATAAAGATATCAAGTAACCCTATTAAAATAAGGTATTATTTAATTAAACCCTTTTAATTAAAGGGGCTCCCTAATCTTATTAGGGATAATTAATTAAATTCCTTTAACTAATTTTCCTTCCTAATCCAATTAGGAATAAATGAGAGTACTTATATTAAATTAATTCCTAAACTCTTTTAGAAATTAAAATAATAATAATAATTGTAATAATATTAATAAGACTCCTCTTATTAATTTATATTTAATATTTCTAAAATATTAAATAATAAATATTAAGCTATTTAATTTATTCTATCACCATAGATTAAATTAAATATACATAACATATTATTACGATTATGCCATTAACTTCTTAAATAATTATTCTTCCTTTTATGGTGTGACCCTTTTAGGTTCTCCATATTAAACCTACATTGAATAAATCAATTAGAATAATTCTAATCTTATTTAAATAAATAAATTAAACAATTAATTTATTTAAATAAATAATATTTATTCTACAATAGGATAAGCCTCCCCAACGATCAACGACTTTCCGTATAATATAGATTTCAACATTAATCATAAAAGAACCTTTGAGTAAATAGTTACCGTACAATTCAATCCTTCCACCATACAATGTCCCAATTAAATATAAGACATGGAATTACCACAAGTCTTATTTTATTTAATTATATGTATTTCGACTCTTAAATGCACAACTCCAAATAATGCAAATTAGAAACTCCTTTCTAATTTCATTACGCCGCCAAGGACTCACCGGGTTGTCATTTATCGAATCACATAGACATTTCTCTTCTTTTAATAAGTGGTAGATTCTTTATTGATCATACATTATCTCCATGTACAACTTATTATACCCAAGCATACCCTTTGATATACCCTAAGGGTCTTAAGGAATAAGTCAAAGTATAACTCATCATACACAAGATACTATGATGATCTCAAGTCCAAGGATCACTTGTACTACTATCACTACAGAATTCCTATCGACAAAAAGTAAAACTCCATTAGGTATTCCTTAACGAGCCAATGCTCAATGAACTTATTCTCTAATAAGCACCTACATACTTGCTTTTAGTGTCTCCACACAAATGATAATGAGATCAATCATCCACATCCAATGAGAAAGCAACGTATGTACCAATCTATCCGGATTCACTAATCCCCAATTTAGTAATCTAACGATTGGGAACTATTTTAGTTTTAAGCTTTCTAAGAATTTAGATCTCATTAGAATGATCATCATCATTATTCTAAAAGCATTACTTAAAACTATGGGTTTATCACATATTATAAAACAAAGATCATGTAGATAATTAAAAGCCTTTAATAAATTAATACTTTTTATTAATAAATGAATAAGATTGTTTCAAAGTATATGCTTTATCATCAAACATGATCGGGCTTGTGTGCATACTACTTTCAAACTCCCACTTGCACTAAAAGCCAATCGCCATGGTATCTCATACTCTTCTTCTCTAAGTGACGATTATCCTGCCATTGTTGGATAAGCTTTAGTTAATGGATATGTAATGTTGTTCATGAGAGTCCACTATCTCTATAGTGATTTCCCATCTTCAATGATTCTAATAATCAAATGAAAGTGCCACAACACATGTTTAGATCCAAGATGAGACTTAGAACTATTCCTAGTTCTCAGAATGAACTTTTAATCCAAACAATCAACTTGCGCCTTCATTTATAGCTATATACTTTGTCTTTATCACTAAACCAAAGAACTCTTTCTTTGCTTGGAACCTTTCCAATTCATCGCACCATTTGCTCAAGATAACGCTTTACCTTAAAGTGGATTTTCATCATCTTGGTCTCCGTCTCGAAAACTTGAGTCTGTTAAGCCCTCTAGTTTTAATTTAGACCCACCATGAATATGATCACATCCTTAGTCTTGGGTTAAGCACTTTAAGATATTTTTCACTGACTCATAGTGAACTTCTCCATAATATGACTGATCAACATCAGGTCTCGTATATTTCATTGCATACATGATAGTTACTCATGTGATCTCTCTTTTGGAGTCTTTGGGGACTATTAAGAGAGATACACTCCATAGCTCATCAACATGAGATAACTCTTGGAGTTTGCCATGCTAAACAACTTTAGCATCAAATGAATATACGTTCATTGGGTTAAGTCGAGCATCTTTTTAAATCTATCTATATAGATTTGTATTCCCAATTAAGATACTCTTCCCAAATCATTCATGGAAGAATGTTTAGACAACTTTATATTTACTGATTGTAGCAATAGTATGTTATTCCTCATCCGTAGTATATCAACATATAATACTAAAAATTTCACGACGCTCCCACTGACCCTTTTGTACACACTAGAACTCTTACCTCATCGTATGTAACTCTGGATCATCATCTTCTATGATGCGTACCTCATCATCATCATCCATGATGAATCCATACCTCCTAGGTATCTTCGGTATTATTCCAGATTTATGATTCGGTTGTGGTACAATAGGTCTATCTACAGGTTCCTCTTATTTGACTTATAGTGTTTTGTGGATCATGAACTCTTCAAGATCTATAATCCTCCCACTAGCCCTTTCAATGATAAACACCTTTATCTTAGAAGGCTGTTTCGCAACGCAAACACCTTTTGCTAAGTAGGATTATAGAACACATGCCCTAAACTTACTTTAGGATGTCCCACAAATCAGACATGTCAAATTTTGTCCCAAGCTTATCCTTTGAAACCTTTTCACATAAGTTGACAACACCTTATCTTAACATACTTAAGATTAGAATCCTCCCCATCCATAACTTTTATGGAGTCTTGGGGTGGATTTTGAGGTTACCTTTTTCGTAGATATGCAGCCATTTCTAGGACATGATCCTGAAGGATACCGGAATGTCGAGAAAATGATTATGGACCGCACTACATGTCCAACAAGGTATGATTTTTCCTTTCGGATACATCAATCGCTTATTGTGTATCGTGATGTGTCCATTATAAGAAAACCATTTGAGATGATCTAGAAACTTATTGCACAAGTATTTATTCCTTGATCTAATCAAAGAATCTTAATACTTTGTTAATTTGTTTCACTTCAATTCTTTGAACCTTTCAAATAATTCACACTTATATTTCAATAAATACATACATTCAACTCTTTGAATGATCATCTCCTTTTCTTATACTAGTTTGTTCAATTTACAAAATAATTTTTCACGTAAGTCAAGTATACAAAATCCATTAAGTAATCTTTCAGTTCTATACGAAACATTATTATTATAAATAGAACAACAATTGTTCTTAATTATAATACCAAAATTTTATTGTCCAACAATAAAATGGAAATAATGTTTCTAACAAGAATTGGAATACAATAACAACTTATTGACTTAATAGATTTGCCCGTAGGCAGTGCTAAACTATAAGTTTCTATAGCTAATGCAGCAACCTTTGCTTCATTTCCCACACATAAGATTATTTATCTTTGTTTAGCTTTGTACTTCTTCTTGGTCCCTTCATAAATCTATATTTATGATAACCAAAGTCGATATCCAATATCCAAGTAGAATCTTGACTTAAAGAAAAATTTATTTTAGAACTTGAACAAAATTGTATTTGTAACCGAAACTTCATTAAGCTTCTTTGGTTAGCCACTGCAAGGTGCTTCGCAGCAGCTTTCTTTCAAAGGTCCATGCTTATTGCAATGGAAGCAAACTCCTTTGCTATCCGTGACGCTTTTGTTCTTATTATCCTTTATTTTTGCCTTTCTATATACCTTCTTTGAATCGTTCTTCATTTCAGAAGATCCTTTGCCCCTACCAAAGAAGACATGGTCTTTCTTGGTTGGAAAGTGACTCTCATTATTTTTCAACATGTTAAGCAAATCAACGAAGCGATATCTCGCTTGTTTATATGAAAAATTCACAACAATTGTGAAAGGAGTCCGGAGTGAGTGCAAGATCAAATCTTGGCTCAACTCTCCATCCATGACAAAACCAGTTGTCCTAATTGATCAATCAAATTGATTATGTTAAGAACTTTTTGTCATATTATAGTGCCATTGACCATTCTAGATCTAAGAGCTCCTTAGATATCTCGATATCTATCAGTCCTACTTTCCTCACCATCAACTACTTGATGTGCAGGAATATAGTAGGAGCATCCATAGTTTCATCGCCGACGTCAAGCTCATTACTCATGGATGCGATCATGGTGCATCGAGCCAATCGTGCATCATCTTGCCACTTTCTAAAAGTAGCAATCTCTTCCTCGTGAGGCATTGTCTCCAAACCATTGCGAGGATAAAGCGATTAAGGACATAAGATAGCTTTTCACCATGAGAACTATTTCAAATTCCTTAACCAATCCGCTTAATCGATGGCCTCAAGTTAATTTAGCATCTAATATGCTTCGCAGTTGATAGTAATTTTAGACATTGTAAAATTACAGAAATGAATTTGTAATTAACAACATTTTAACATACATTCTTTTATTAATTACCAAAATAAATTAGGTCTTGTTTTAAATTGGTATCTCCCACTATTTTCTTCAAACTATATTACCCTCAATATATAGTTCGGCAATATCTAATTAAAGATATGCTAGTGAGAATAAGGATCCCATTTCAAATGTATATAGCCTTGTGGTGACACAACAAACTATATATAAATAAATAGGTAGACAACTCTTGTCAATTACATCAACTATGTAACTCCTTGTATTTTGCCTCTTAGATTATTTTGATCAAGTGGTGGCACATCCGAATCAAAATTATCCAAGTTAAGTCCGACCTAGCACTCCATATATTCAAAAAAGAAAATATCATCCTTGTGGTGACACAACAAAACAATATTGTTTAATTTTCTTTATACGCATCAAATGTGATAAATTAACATCTTAAATACTTAATACTTGCTTTGTGGTGACACAACAAACTCATATTAAATATTTAATACTCTATTAATTTTATCATGCTAGAAAGGCTGACGCTCGATATTCCAAATATCTTTGAACGCTTAGGACTTAATATAAAAATGAGGGGTTTGCTATTAATTTGTCTCATCTTGTTTAGCTGCATACGCATATATATATATATATATATATATATATAAAATACATTATATTAATAAACATGCAAAGCATGTTTGCATAATATATAATATATATAGTATAAGCATGCATATATAGAATACTATATTCTACCCGGATTGATTATGAACTTTTATTCTAGTTTGGTTCACTAGAGCCACCAAGTGAACCAAAAGGTCAAACCCTAGGGGTGCAAGAATTAATATTTAAATATAACTATTACATTTAAACCCGGGCTCCATTATAAACGGATCTTCACGCGCTTCTTGTCCCTTGATCTCCAATTCTTCAAAATAATTCTAACTATTCTTATTATAAAACTATTTAAAATAAATAGAAACCTTGATCAGCAGTCAAGGGGAAGTACATAGGAGAGAGATAGAATTTACATTAAGAAAAATTAGAGAAGACGAGGTACGCAGACCCCATTTAATAAAACCCATACATTCATGCATCCAACTAAAATAAAATCCAATCATATTGGTCAATAGTCCATAATCAATCCCATTTATTATCATACACATCATCATATGCATCAATAAATAACATTCATCTCATGAATAATAAACATTCAATATATATATTGATATCATTTAATGGGCAAAATTTAGTTAGCATAAAATCTAATTTTGAATCAAAATAAACTCCTTTATTTTAATCCAAATTTAAATCAAAATAAAACTATTTTATTTTAATTTATCCAATTTTGAATGAAATAAACTATTTTATTTTAATCAAAATTTTTAATCAAAATAAACTCCTTTATTTTAATTAATTATGGAATCCAATTCCAAAAAAATAAACTCCTTTATTAAAGGAAACACGATTCTTCTTTCCTATTCATAAATAAACTCCTTTATTTTGAATAATATGAAATCATATTTCATATCTAAATAAACTCCTTTATTTAAGGAAATTAGGATTCTTTTCCTATTCACAAATAAACTCTTTATTTTGAATAATATGAAATCTTATTTCATATCTAAATAAACTCCTTTATTTAAGGAAATTAGATTCTCTTTCCTATTCACAAATAAACTCCTTTATTTTGAATAATATGAAATCTTATTTCATATCTAAATAAACTCCTTTATTTAAGGAAATATGAAATCCAATTTCAACTCCAATTAGTTATCATGGAATCCAATTCCAACTCTAATTAGTTAGCATGAAATTTAATTTTAAAATTAAAATAATTTTTTTTTATTTTAATTATAAAATTATTATATATATTATAAAGTTATAATCCACGTGAATCCTTGAAATCCAAAATTCGCATGATCTGCATTTTCAAATTCGCATGACCTGCCTTTTCAAATTCGCATGACCTGCCATGTGGCCACCATCCATGATGAAGATAACCTGCTAATCCGTGAATCAGCTTTTCAATAATAATAATAATAATAATAATAATAATAATTGATAGGTGATCATATATATATACCAAATTATTGATATATTTATATGCCAACCACGTGAAGTAACAGAGTTAGCAATATCACGGATCTGGCCAAAGATGAAATAATATATTATATCATATATAACCATACTTCATGACCTAACCCTTTAACATAATATATCGCCATGAATCACATTCACATAGGAACAAAAATCAAAATCAATTCACAGATAAACAAAGCTTTGCGAATTTTTGATTTTTTTAAATTTTATATAACTAAATTATGCCCAATTAAATTGTTCTAAACACATATCAATATACATATCAAATTTGAACAATTAATAATTCGCATAAAGGTTTGGCTCTGATACCACTATTAGGTTTGTAATATTCAAGAACGCAATCAAATTGCAAAAATAAGCTTAAACGCGAAAAAAAATCGTAGTTTTAAAATTTTACAAACCATATACCCTTGATCACCCTTTATGCACAATTATTAATTAAACGAAAAGATAAAGAATAAAATCATACCCTTGAAGATCGAGCTTCCTCGTGTACAAGTTCACCTCCAAATCCTTTTCGCTCAACTCAATTCACCGGGTTTGGTTCCTTCCTTTGATCAACGTTAGCCACCCAAGTGTTCGGCCTCTAGAGGTGATCCACCAAGGAAGAAGAAGGATTCAAGAAGATGGGTGGTTGGCTAAACCCTAGTTTTTCTATCTCTAAAGAAAATGAGCGTACTTTCTTGAACCATTGAATTATAACGTATATATTGATATATGATATAAGACTCTCTTATAAAGATATCAAGTAACCCTATTAAAATAAGGTATTATTTAATTAAACCCGCTTAATTAAAGGGGCTCCCTAATCTTATTAGGGATAATTAATTAAACTCCTTTAACTAATTTTCCTTCCTAATCCAATTAGGAATAAATGAGAGTACTTATATTAAATTAATTCCTAAACTCTTTAGAAATTAAAATAATAATAATAATTGTAATAATATTAATAAGACTCCTCTTATTAATTTATATTTAATATTTCTAAAATATTAAATAATAATATTAAGCTATTTAATTTATTCTATCACCATAGATTAAATTAAATATACATAACATATTATTACGATTATGCCATTAACTTCTTAAATAATTATTCTTCCTTTTATGGTGTGACCCTTTAGGTTCTCCATATTAAACCTATTGTGAATAAATCAATTAGAACAATTCTAATCTTATTTAAATAAATAAATTAAACAATTAATTTATTTAAATAAATAATATTTATTCTACAATAGGATAAGCCTCCCTAGCGATCAACGACTTTCCGGATAATATAGATTTCAACATTAATCATAAAAGAACCTTTGAGTAAATAGTTACCGTGACAATTCAATCCTTCCACCATACAATGTCCCAATTAAATATAAGATATGGAATTACCACAAGTCTTATTTTATTTAATTATATGTATTTCGACTCTTAAATGCACAACTCCAAATAATGCAAATTAGAAACTCCTTTCTAATTTCATTCTCGCTTTAACCAAGGACTACTTTGGGTTGTCATTTATCGAATCACATAGGACATTTCTCTTCTTTTAATAGAAGTGGTAGATTCTTTATCGATCATACATTATCTCCATGTATAACTTATTATACCCAAGCATACCCTTTGATATACCCTAAGGGTCTTAAGGAATAAGTCAAAGTATAACTCATCATACACAAGATACTATGATGATCTCAAGTCCAAGGATCACTTGTACTACTATCACTACAGGAATTCCTATTGACATGCAAGTAAAACTCCATTAAGTATTCCTTAGCGAGCCACGCTCAAAGGAACTTATTCTCTAATAAGCACCTACATACTTGCTTTTAGTGTCTCCACACAAATGATAATGAGATCAATCATCCTCATCCAATGAGAAAGCAACGTATGTACCAATCTATCCGGATTCACTAATCCCCAATTTAGTAATCCAACGATTGGGAACTATTTTAGTTTAAAGCTTTCTAAGAATTTAGATCTCATTAGAATGATCATCATCATTATTCTAAAAGCATTGCTTAAAACTATGGGTTTATCACATATTATAAAATAGCATCATGTAGATAATTAAAAGCCTTTAATAAATTAATACTTTTTATTAATAAATGAATAAGATTATTTCAAAGTATATGCTTTATCATCAAACATGATTGGCTTGTGTGCATACTACTTTCAGATTGGTTAACTAATCATCATGCTAAAATTGATTATTTTTGTAAGGTTGTTAGCTTTCATATTCCTAACCAACCTATTATGCAAATTCAAGCAACCAAACCACTAAAGTCAATCACTGTCATATCAATCCATAAAGCCATTAGTTTATTGAAAAACGGATGTCAAGCTTTCTTAGCCCATGTCACGGATTTAAACAAAAATACGTCAGATTTGAATGATATTTCTATGGTTAATAAATTTCCTGACGTATTCCCGAAGAAATTCCTGGCCTACCCCTAGAGCGTGAAATCAAATTTTGTATTGACCTTGAACCTGGTTTAAAATTCATTTCCAAAACCCCATATCAAATGGTTCCTATTGAACTTCAGGAGTTAAAAACCCAACTGCAGGAACTGTTAGATATCAGTTTCATTCGTCATAGTACATCTCCTTGGGGTGAGTTTTATTCGTAAAGAAGAAAGATGGGAGTATGCGACTTTGCATTTAGTATCAGGAGTTGAATCATGTCACCATCAAGAATAGGTACCCGTTGCCTCGCATTGATGACCTATTTGACCAGTTGCAAGGTACTAAATTCTTTTCAAAGATCAATCTTCGTTCTGGATATCATCTGTGACAACCCCAAATTCGGGTACTTAAATTCCACGGGATTTGGTGTTAACTGTACAAATATCATCTATTTATCTACCCATAATAAATGAAAACCATGCGATAGATAGAAATAAATCCTCCCCTTATGGGGTTACAACATCTGAATAATAAATACAATCCCAAGTCAAACTAACCTTAAACATATGTGTAGAAACATAAACAAATAATAAGTCTTAAACAACATCAAGTCTTGATAATAACATTCTAAAATTTGAATAACAAGTCTTCATCACTTATTAGCTTTGCCCTTGCCTTTGCTAGTAGAAGGCTTATCGTACCTTTCGTTCTTAACT
Organism: Panax quinquefolius; assembly: GCA_020205615.1. Classification (NCBI taxonomy): domain Eukaryota; kingdom Viridiplantae; phylum Streptophyta; class Magnoliopsida; order Apiales; family Araliaceae; genus Panax; species Panax quinquefolius. Next base: position 71,456,439 of record CM035172.1, read on the forward strand.
GCAATGTTATTATTACGCAAGAGTGAGCCTGAATGCCCACAAGTATAAAAATGAAATAACAATATATAATAACATGCGAGTGAATCAAAGACTTACAAATAAAAGCTCAACATTTGAATCAAGAATGAATAACAAGAGTTCAAAAGATTTCTGAGGGTCATAAGACCTTAAACTATGTCCTAGGTTATCAAGGGTTATACTTGAAACCTTTAACAGTCATAAGACTATGGACTCTTCTACACGTACTTAGGGGGATCAGCCCTTAGTACCATACTGTGCACAATATCTTAACGCTAACGCATAAGAAATCCCTATACAGGGTTGTTCATCTCAGTTTGACATTAGAGTCCGCACCAAAGGAAGTTTGGTTTAGATAATACAATAAGGGTTCTGAAATTTAGAACGTTCATCAACTATGGACTAGTCGAATCAATTAAGGGTTCGCGAGTCTAATAAGGTTCAACAATAAATGATAATTAAATTGAATAAAAATCTTAAGAGGTATACAATAGAACAAGTATTGTATAACAGAATCATACTTTGAAATGATAGATAACATTAATATAACAAACTAAACTTGATTTATAAACTTGAATAATGATAACAAGTAAGGTTAGGAAACTTGCCTCGTGCGTAGGCTAAACGATTACTACTTCCGTTCACCACAAATCCTACACACATACCATATGTATTCTTGACATTCATTAGTTATATTTTCACTTAATTATTTAATAAAAACTCCACTTTATTTAACAAATCATTACCCTTCTAATTTAATTACTTAATTAAATTAGAATATTTTCATTCTCTTACTATTATTATACTCGAATAAATTATTTCATAATAATTTCCATCGAATATTTATTTTATTCCTTAAATATCTCAATTAAAAATACTTACTTTATTTTATAAATATTTTAATAATAATTTTTATCGAATATTTATTTTATTCCATAAATATCTCAATTAAAATATTTAATTTATTTTATAAATATAATAATAATAATTTTCATCAAATATTTATTTTATTCCATAATATCTCAATTAAAATATTTAATTTATTTTATAAATATTTTAATAATAATTTTCATCGAATATTTATTTTATTCCATAAATATCTCAATTAAAATATTTAATTTATTTTATAAATATTTTAATAATAATTTTCATCAAATATTTATTTTATTCCATAATATCTCAATTAATATATTTAATTTATTTTATAAATATTTTAATAATAATTTTCATCAAATATTTTATATTTTATTTTTTATTTATTTTTTTATTATTTTTTATTTTTTGACCATCGAAGTGGTAATTTAGTTTAGTAACGCCTGGTCAAGTAAGTTACCTAAGCTCATTTTCTAGAGTTCTGCGAGTCATGAACATAACAAGGCCAAATTAGGCCAAAATCAATCATGAAGTAAAATTATACGTTCAAATGAAGAACACGTAATATGACCATAACTTCCAATTAGTTTATTTTTACACGAAATTAGACATGCCCAAAGACTGTAATACATATATGATCACTACTTAACCCTTCTAACATGATTTTAACATGTTAAAACACATAATTTGCAGAATTAACACATGTAATTTCTTGTTCGGTGTTTTCGAAAGTTTTGAATACGAATATGAAAATCAACACTACTGATTCGTTAACAACAACGAATCCGTTCATTTCAAGTTCTGGTCTCTTCGCTTTTAATATGCATAATTATATACAATTATAAAATTTATGACCTGATATATGTTTGACGTATTAAAATTGCGAGTAAGGGCCATATGGCCATATTTCTATACTACGTAATTTTGCGGCAACAATATACTGACATATATTTTATGAAACCGATGTTATGGTTTATACAATATATATAATCAAATACGATATGATAACATTTATCACGTAAAAGCCATTTTTATGAAAAACTTAAACAACGTAATAAAAATTGGGTGAAAGGAATTATCCAGAGCGTAGAGTATAGATTAGTAGGCTTAGATGTTTCTTCAATCACTCCCTCTCAATCTTCTTCACAAAATCTCAAATTCTCTCTGAAAATTTTCAATTCTCTCTGACTTGCTATGACAGACTTAGAATATGAAATAATAAGAAGACGTATTAATCAAAGAAACTGACGCGTAGAGTGGTGGTCAGTTAACCAATAATGGTTAACTGCTCTCAACTTCCACTAAGGCTTTGTTTGACAAGCATTAAATGGTTCAAAAATCATTTAATTTAATAACTCTTTTATCTTATAGTTTAATAATGTTACATCCAACTATAAAATAAATCAAATATCTTATTTACTTTACTTTAAATAAAATATGATAATTTGTCATTAATTCACATAGTCACATAATTAATTTCTTATTTATTAATTATGTCAAATTATTAAATCTCTAATTAATTATTAAATTAATTAAAATAACATTATGCTTATTAAATATTTCATTTAATTCAATAATACGAGTAGTAAATTCTCCACATTAATTTAATAAATATAACACATATAATTAAATTAATCTACCACAACTTCATCAATTAATTATTAAATCTAATAACTAAATCATTGAAAATATTTATTTAATTCAATAAATATTAAAATTAAATTACAAAATCTCGATTACACATCTTTCCCCCATAAAAGGATTCTCATCCCCGAATCACTACTTAATAAATTCGACCATTACATTCTCCTCCTTACAAAGATTCTGTCCCCGAATCGCTTACATAATTTAAGTAAATAAATGAGGGTAATTCTTCATCATATTCTCTTCGAGTTCCCACGTAGCTTCTTCACGTTGCTGTTTCCTCCAAATTACCTTTACATAAGGTATTACTTTATTTCTGAGAACTTGTTCTTTTCTGTCGACAATTTGAACAAGAATTTCTTCGTAAGATAAGTCTTTTTCAAAATGTAGGGGTTCATATTCAACTCGGGTCAAATCCCGAGTCCGGAACAAATCTCGGGTAAAATCCCAAGGCCGAATCGAATCAAATCAATCAAAATAAAGCCTCAAACTACTGCCCCAATAGTATCTTCTTGGGTCATCTTAGCCCACCACAAACTCGCAAAAGGTCATGACTTAAAGGTACTATTGGTAGTAACTTATTTCCTTATATGCAGACAAATTTTTCCTCTATCTTTCGATGTGGGATTGGGGTGTTACAAACTTCCCCACTTAAATTTCTGACGTCCTCGCCAGAATCCGATCACACACAGCCCAAAGATCTTTGCCTCTCTACCCATTGTGGGATAATACCGGTTGGCTTCGTGTCCCCACCTCCGGACCTCCATCTCTCCATCGTGGGATAATACCACCAGCCTTCGTGTCCCCACCTCCGACAACCCAATCGGATGACCCGACCCAAGCTTTCGAGAGTCGGCTTTGATACCATATGAAATAACCCGGGTCAAATCCGGAGTCCGGAACAAATCTTGGGTCAAATCCAAAATCCGAATCGAATCAAATCAATCAAAATAAAGCCTCAAACTACTGGCCCAATAGTATCTTCTTGGGTTATCTTAGCCCACCATAGGCTCCCAAAAGGTCATGACTTGAAGGTACTATTGGTAGTAACTTATTTCCTTATATGCAGACAAATTTTTCCCCTATCTTTTGATGTGGGACTGGGGTGTTACATCATCAGTTAAAGATTAAAACTGATGACATTCCAAAAAATGATTTCAGAACTCGTTACGGGCATTACGAATTCCTAGTCATATCTTTTGGATTGACTAATGCTCCTGCTGCCTTCATAGATATGATGAACCGAGTATTCAAGGAATATTTGGATCATTTTTTGGTTGTCTTTATTGATGACATCCTCATATACTCCAAAAGCAGTGAAGATCATGAGCAACACTTGAGGCTGATACTCCAAAAGCTGTGTGAAAACAAGCTATACGCCAAGTTGAAGAAATACGAGTTTTGGATTGAGGAAGTACCATTCCTTGGGCACGTAATATCGAAACATGGAATATCAGTTGATCCGACGAAGATTGAAGCAATACAAAGTTGGTAGTAACCTAAGTCAGTAACCGAAGTACGTAGCTTTCTGGGCTTACCTAGTTATTATCGGAGATTCGTGGAAGGATTTTCTTGAATTGCCACTCCATTAACTCAGCTGACTCGAAAAGATCCAAAATTCAAATGGAGCGAGGAATGTGAGAAGAGTTTCCAAGAACTCAAGAGGAGACTTATTTCAGCACCTGTTCTGACGATACCATCAGGTTCGGAGGGATTTGTCATCTACAACGATGCTTCAAGAAGAGGTTTAGGATGTGTTCTCATGCAACATGGGAAAGTCATAGCCTATGCCTTACGACAACTCAAAGAATATGAGAGGAATTATCCTACTCATGATCTATAGTTGGCAGCAGTCATTTTCGCACTAAAGATCTTGAGACATTACCTATATGGGGAGAAAGTGAAGATCTATACAAATCATAAAAGCCTCAAATATTTCTTCACCCAAAAGGAACTCAACATGAAGCAACGACGTTGGCTCGAGCTGTTGAAATATTACAATCATACCATTCAATACCATCTTAGAAAAACGAACGTGGTACTGACGCGTTGAGTAGAAGATCATATGCGAATACAAGTGTGATATTGTTAATACAAAGGCCCATTTTGGTATGACTTATAAAGGATGGAGATAGAGTTAAAGACATTAAGGACCTACGTGATGATGTCAAATATACGAGTAGAACTGACTTTAATGGATAAAGTTAAAGTTGTTCAAGATACAGATCTGGAGCTGATGCATATGAAGAAGAAAGTACAAGAAGGTGTTATTCCAGATGCAAGAATCGACGAAGAAGGAATATTTTGAGTGAACTCTAGACTTTGTGTTCCTAACAACTCTGATTTAAAGTATAAAATCATGATGGAGGCACACAACACACCGTTTGTAATCAATCCTGGGAGTACCAAAATGTATCGTGATATTCGACATACATTTTGGTTTTGACATACATTTTGGTGGAGCAATATAAAGAAGGAGATCGCAGAGTTTATCTCAAGGTGTTTAACTTGTCAACGTGTCAAGGCGGAGCATCAAGTGCCAAAAGGTCCATTGCAACTACTTGAAATTCTAGAATGGAAGTGGGAGCACATTAACATGGATTTCGTTACTGGTCTTCCCAAGTTTTCTCAAGGCATAGATACAATTTGGGTCATTTTCGATAGATTAACCAAGTCTGCTCATTTCTTACCTATACGAGAAACATATTCACTTGAACATCTTGCTCGTATATACATAAATGAGATTGTAAGACTGCATGGTATGCCAGTATCCATAGTTTTTGATCGAAACCCTAGATTCACTTCACGATTTTGGGTCAGTTTGCAGAAAGCTATGAGCACGAATTTATGATTCAGTTCTACATATCATCCTAAGACGGACGAGCAGTCGGAGAGGACTATTCAAACTCTTGAAGATCTATTAAGACTCTGTGTCCTACACTTCAAAGGAAGTTGGGACAAGTACTTGCCATTAGTGGAATTCTCCTACAACAACAGTTATCAAGCAAGTATAGACCTGGCTCCATTCGAGGCATTGTATGGACGAAAGTGTTGTTCTTTAGTATGTTGGGATGAGGTGGGTGAAGCAATGTTGTTGGGACCAGAATTGGTATGTATGACTACGAAAAAGGTTCAAATGATCCGGCAATGTATACAAACCTCACAAGATCGACAAAAGAGTTATGTTGATCTTCATCGAAGGGACATGGAATTCAATGTTGGAGATCATGTATTGTTATGTGTTGCTCCATGGAAAAGAGTTACGAGATTTGGAAAGAGATGAAAGCTTAATCCTTGATTCATTAATCCATTTGAAATCCTCGACCGAGTAGGAACTGTAGCCTATAGACTCGCCTTACCGCCAAGTATGTCTCGTGTTTATAACGTTTTTCACATATCTATGTTACGTAAATATATGGAAGAACCAAACCACATTATTGAATTAGAACCAGATGAGATAGAGGAAGATTTAACGTATGAAGAGGTACCTGTTAAAATCTCGGATAAAAAGGAGCATATTCTACGCTCAAAGGTTATACCTCAAGTCAAAGTTTTATAGAGAAACTATGATATTGAGGAAATGACCTGGGAGTTAGAATCTGAAATGAAAACAAGGTATCCTCACCTCTTTGACATATCAGGTACGTACACCAATTTTGAGGACGAAGTTTCATAAGGAGGGGAGGTTGTAAGACCTCAACTTTTTATGAATAATGATTTAATTTTCTCTAAATATTATTTTGAATAATAAGTTGTGGATTTGATATAATGTTATAGTTATGGGTGATATGTGCAAATTTTGCAAAGTAAGCAAGTTGTCATATAATATTCTTTTTGTCGGAGAATATTCGTACGAGGACACAATCATTGGTGGACCCCACAATGGAATGATTATCGAATATAGAAAGCAACAGAAATAACCTTTTTATAAAAATAATGGTAAAACTTTTACCGTTAACTGTTAAAATACCGGTGATAAAAGTACAAAGAATATGCATGGTTGCATAAGAAAGCACGGGTATTACATAAAGATCTCTGATTATTGATTTTTACTTAAGAAGTCACTCAGTTCATTTAATAATTGCCACAGTAGTTACTGCATAGTATCTCATATTATAGATTCAATTATTGTCACAATATCATCGGCACAATATTTTATATTATTAAATCAATAATTGAGACGACACAATTATTCATATTATTATTTGCATTATTGACAATGTCTAAAAAGTTATTTCGAGGAAAGGGGTTAGGTTATTTAATTGAGCGCCAATAAGGAGAAGTCCTTATCGGAATCCCCCTCTTTCCTGGGAATGATCTGGTTGTCAATATTGTGAGTTATAATATTAATAATGAATAATTATTGAAAGATTAAAAATGTGTTTTATTGAAGATAAGTGATTTGTGGTAAATATTTATTCAATTTTTGATATAAATAGAGGGGGGTTTCATGAAGTATTTGTTGTAAGTTTGGCTTATTACATGGACCCCCACTTACTCATTTTTCAAAATCGCCGATAGAAAGTTATCTCAGTTTTGTTTTATTATTATTATAATAGTAATAAAATGTATTTTTTTATAAATCGAATAATACTTTTTATATTATATATAAAGTTATTTGTTTAATTAGATTATAAATAGAATATGTATAATATTTTATATAAAGTTTTTATTTTATTAGAATATTTTATTGCACAGTGATGAATAGTAAAAATAAGACGAATTCGCGCCCGTGAATTGTTTTGTTCATCCGTGATTTCTTAAATAGTGCCCTGCCATTCTCTTATAAATAGGATGCTTAATTAAGAAATGAAAATCACACCAGAATCAGAGAATTTTTCTTCTATAATATTGTGCGTATTTCTTTTGAGCATAAGGATACTTTGAGTGTAGAAAATTGTACAAGTTTTTTTTAAAAATATCTCCGCTATACCAGTCAGAATTACTCTCCTACTAAGGTAAGGGATATTATTTTCGTTCAATAATTATAAGAGATATTTTTTTCTTCCATACTCTATAGTATGTAAGTAATATTATTGTTAGAGTTTATGCCCTAGAGGCCAATTATTTGATATAATTGCTTAACGTTTTGATATTATATTTGATTGAATAAATAAATAATTTTATTATGGTTTTATTTATTTGCGTAATATAATTGTTAACATAATAAAATTCCTTAGAATAGTGATACAAATTATATAGTTTCAAGTATGTGACTTGAATACATGAGATTATAATTACAATTAGTATCATTGTTCTTAAATGTCCCTAATCGAGTATCATTATTGATGGGACAACAATGATGCATTGAGACTAGTATGTGGATCGATTGATGACCAAATCTCATTGGTCATAAATATATGAGATATTAAGTCAATGCATAGGTACATGTTAGAAACGATGTCTTTGGATGACCCACCATGAGAATTCTATATGGAGCATTATGCGAAGTGTCATTAGCAATTCTCATAGTGATTAATGATGTAATGGTCCTCCAATTCAAATTGCTATATTACTACGAGAATTTATGTACTTTGATATCATCAAATGTCACCTTTAATAGGTTGGACTATAAAGATGATTATTGGGTTCATCATGAATTGTGTGAGAAATATGAGTGATCTAGATTGAATTTAACCATCCTATATATTATGGGTGATATCCATAGGCCTCTTGATTGAGTAGGACTATGAAATGCATGGCCATGCTCAAATAGTGATTTGTTTCATATAGTCTACTCATTGATCAAGAAAACTCGATTAAATTATGAAGAGTATGACACATTCCATGACTTTCGAGTTTAATCTAGGATATTAAGGTTAAAAGGATTAAATTACATTAAAACATTGGTCATTTAAAAGGTTGCATCGAATCATCGATCTTATTATTACTTGGGTAGCGAATGATGCATTACTAGATGCCGCTCATTGTTTATAATTTTATAATATGATTTTAAAATTATTGCAAAACGTAATAATAACCTATGTGGTCACACACAAAAGAACGTTATTAAAGGGAATTAATTTAAATTGTAAGGATTTAAATATATCAATATGATTGATAGTATTTAAATCACTTAATTTAAATTAAAAGGATTCTTTATATATGTATATATATTAATTAAGTAAGACTTAATTAAGATATAATATATATAAATTCGGATTTATTTTAATTAGATTAGGGGTTTTGATTAATTCCGATTTATTGCTATATATATGATATATCGCGTTTTTGGAAAGTTAATCAAAACAAAACCCTAAATTACTTCTTAGAGAGAGACTAGAGAAAATAGTTTCGTAAAAATCCTCATCCTTGGTGGCTAGTACCGCGATTCCTTCTTTTGCAGATCGTAGGATGATTCGTGGAGCGTTCATGTGGATACCGTAGAGACGCAGTTCGTTCGAATTGCAATGGAGATTCGACCGCATCGTTTAATCGCTTTCTTAATCAGTATAATTTCTAACCACTGAATTAACTATTTTTTGCATGGATCCTATTTAGGGTTTCGAATTTGATTTAAATTGTTCTATTTTCGCTGTGCATTTTCTGTCGAAACCCTACAATTATTTCATTTCATATTCCTAAATCTACACTTATTTTGATAAGTATTGCTTCTATGCTCCCTGAAATTAGTAGAATATCCTTAAATTTTTTGTTTCATCTAGTATCGCTTCACTGAAATATTTTTCTGAACTTTCGTATTAAATTTTAATCTTTTCATGCTGGGGTACAATTCACTTGGGTACTATTCACCCGATGTACTATTTACGGGGTACTATTCAAGATAAAATTGGTTTCTTTTCTGTCAAAATTATTTTTGATACATGAATATCATTCTTAAATTTTACTCTATAATTAGTTATAATGTTGACAATTTGGACATTCTTAAACTCTGGATAAATTGAATTACAAATCTTTAAGATTTATCATTGATCTCACTTGATTGATTTCGTATATCATTATCATCATCCTCATGCTTATATTGTGGTGAAAGTCATCTTTGGCCTGTAGTGCATAGATGGATTGTTGATTGGTATGATTATGATAAGAAATTGTGCATTGGTATAATCATGACCTGTAATGTTATAGATAAATGATGTGGTGAAAGTCCTCTTTAGCTCGTAGTGCATAGATGGACAATTGTTTGGTATGATCATGGCCACTGGTGATACTAACGAATATCCTTGGCCCATAGTGCATGGATAATTCGATGATATGAAATATTTATTGAGTTGTGTTACATAGATAAAATATTGATGATGAACTTTTAAATCATAGATGATAATTGACATCATTCTCTACTTGACTCTTCTAATGGATTGCTTGTTCCGATGCAGTTGTTGATCTTAACTTGTTGTCTATTGTATTTTATCAAATTTTACATTGTTGAAGACTAAGGATAATTTATTCTATATTATCTTAGTCATAATATTCTTTACTGGGCTAGTTGAGCTCACCCTTTTCTTTCATTGTTCTCTTCAGGAAATAAGAATATAGATGGGACTAGTCGGGGAATGGAGTGACGGTCCAAGATGGTGGCTATATTAGTCCTAACAATTCTATAAAATACTGTGATAATAATTGTAATGAGGATTTTATTTGAGTTTGGATATTGTCTACGAGACAATATTTGTATTGAAACTCACAATCTATGTTTTGTCGTATTCTGCACGGCAGTTCAATAGTTGTATAAATGAAGTTTGTATTTAAATTTTGTATCGTGTATTTGGCGACTCAGAATGGGTTATGTAGACCTATTTTTGGGGTGTCACAACATCATCCTTCCTTACCTTTAGTTGATGATACCCACTTCTCAAATCTATCTTTAAGAAGTATTTAGCTCCCTTCAACTGATCAAACAAGTCATCTATTCTTGGCAATGGATATTTATTCTTAATATATAGTGACTTTGTTTAACTTCCTATAATCAATGCAAAGATGCATTGACCCATCCTTCTTTTTCATGAATAACATCGGCGCTCCCTACAGTGATACACTCGACTGAATGTATTTCTTTTCCAGTAGCTCTTGCAGTTGTACCATTAATTCCTTCATCTCTACCAGAGCCATCCTGTATGGGGCCTTCGATATCGGAGCAGTCCTTACTGCTAAATCAATAACGAACTTGATCTCTATGTTAGGCAAAAGTCCGGGCAAATCTTCTGAAAATACGTCCGCAAAATCCCTAACAACTGGTATCTCTACCAGTTTCACGCCCTTTCTCTGAGTATCGATTATGTATACTAAATGTCCTACACAACCTTGTCTCAGTGACTTCTTAATTGGCCTGCATAATCGTCAGACATCTTTCTTGTCTAGGCAATTTGCTACCATAAAAGACTACATTTGACGGAGCCATAAGGTTTACACATTTCTTTTGGCAATCAATTATTGCTCCATAATTGAATAGCCAATCTATTCCCAATATGACATTAAACTCTCCAAGTTTAATCAAGATTAAATCTACTGTCATAATATTTCCCTTAATATTCACCCTACAATTCATGTATACGAATCTAACAGGAATCACCTCCATATTCGTAATTTCTATACTCAAAGAGAAATTTAACTCTTCACTAGGCATCCATAAACTCTTAGCAAAATCATCAGATATAAACGAGCAAGTAGCACCCGAATCAAATAATACATACGTATTTATATCATTGATTGGGATAATACATGACCCAACATCTTTTGATTGCATAGCATCTTCCACAGTCATGTTGAAGGTTCTGGCTGTGGGTCTGCTCGATGACGTTGGTCCATCAATAGTCAACGTACCTCTACTGCCACCTCCCTTGCTTCTAGTTACCTCTCTAACTTTATTTTTGGGACACTCACGGGCCACATGATCCTTTGACCCGCATATGTAACAAGCATCCGTCTTTGGCTGATGGCAATTCGAAGCAATATGACCCTCTTGGCCGCAGTTAAAGCACACACACTTACCCCTCAAGAAAACGCAGTGTGATTTCTCCCACAGGTAGCACACGCTTCAAATTTCCTTTTCTGCTGGCTACTCTGCTGAGTTTCAGCACCTACACTCACATTCCACTTTCTCTTTAGGTTATTGTTATTCCCACCACTGCTATCACCAATTTTACCTTCATTCTCGCTCTTCTTCTTTCTCTGTTCCTGATTGTACTTCGTTAAGGCATCGCTTCCACCTTCCGCGATAATTGCCTTCTCAAGCACTTCTGCAAACATCTTCAGCTGGAACATAGAAACTCTAATGTACAACCAGGGCTTCACTCCCTGTTCAAACCTTCTTGCCTTGCACTCGTCTGTGTTAACTTGATACGGTGCAAACCTTGCCAACTCATTAAATTTTGCCGCATATTTCGACACCGTAATCGCACCCTGCTTCAGCTCTAAAAACTGACCCTCCATCTGACTCTGTGAGCTTTTTGGGAAATAGGTCTCAAAATATATTTCCTTAAACCTATTCTAAGCCATTACCTCATGTCCTCATCGAGTTTTATTTGCTTGCCACCAGTAACTGGCTTCTTCTTTCAACATAAATGTTGCAAAAACAGTCTTCTGGTCTTCACATACCCTAGCAACATCAAAAACCTTTTCTATTTCCATGATCCAAGTCTGTGCCTCAACCGGATTCATGGACCCACAAAACTCTGGTGGTCCAACCGCCTTGAAATCCTTAAAAGTCGCAGCTGATTCTCAATTCGATTCTCGCAGATCTTCTGTCGAGAATGTCACCAATCTGGAACCAGGTTAGCATTGGCGTTGTTGTTATTGGTAGACCCCTCAGGGGTTTTTTGTCGTGGTTGACGTCTTCTTGGAGGTATTTTCTATTAAAAATACACTTATTAGATTTTACTCAATTTCTAAAGTTTTTTCTACGTAACTTACACATCACAAATGACCATCACATAACATATAAAATATTGAATAAATATTACTCCCTCTGTTCCTAAAAGATTGTCATTTTAGAAAAAAATTTGTTCTAAAAAGTTTGTCGTTTACAACTTTCGAGCAGAATAAATTATTAACTTTCCTATATTACCCCTACCTTCGCTCATTGTCCCAATAAATTCTCTCCCTTGTATTAATAGTTTTCAATTTTCCATAAAGGGGTAGTGATGGAATTTCAAACAAATTTTACTCGGTAAATGATATTTTCTTAATCCATGTGCCAAAACCTTAAACGACAATCTTTTAGGAACGGAGGGAGTAACATTTTATTCATTCATCATATTTAAAGAAAATATAGGAATGATAGCATCCTTGCTACCTACATCACTTTCCTGAAATGATAAAGATTCAGGATAACATCATCATATCCCATTAGTTTTATAACACTTGGGATTTACATCTTGTTTATTAATTAATCACACATCAATTACATTCTCTATTATGACCTACTAAGTTGCTGCACAGCCTTAGGACGCTCCTCTTTAGTGATACAGAACATCGTTCTACGATCTAACATATACCATGGCAACATTTCGAATTGAGTCAGATAGTACATAACTCGGTCTTGAGCTCGGTTTATCACGGTGTTGAACACATAATTCATCTCTTCCATCTTGATCTTCTTTACTTGTACATCTTCCTCTGCTACCTCTGCACGCGGAGAAGCTTTCTCGTATGCATCTTCAACTCTTGCTCTCTTAGAAGATTCTTTTTTCAAGTTATCCTTCAGTTTTACAATCTCCTCCATCAGCTACTCATTCTCCCCCTCTGTGTGAACCAGCTTCCAGTCCACATTGATGAGACGTTTGTCAAGATCCCGGGTCTCATCGTCTTTCTACGCCATCGGAGTCTGACGTTCATCTACTAGCTCCTCTAACTCCTCGACTTTATCCTGAAGCTCACTGTTACGATCGTATAATTCGTCAAACATTTGAGTTGCAATAGAGTTTGGTGGAAACTCTTCCTCATCCTCATCCGTATGTGACAGCTCCAAGGGGTCTTCCTCATCTGTCTCTACCATATCCTCATTATCAGGTATACCCTCTTGCTCAACCTTCAGGGCATAACCAACCACTATGACCAAAGGAGATGACTCCCTTGGCAGCAAGTGTTCCGAGACCACCTGAACATCTTGAGGCTCCTCCTCTCTAGGCATCGGAGGTCCCTCCTCTGTAGCCTGACTGGATTCTCCCACATTAGTCATCCTGACAACAAAAATTTTATGTTTTTAATTACTAATTGTCACTACTCGACACTCACGAGCACATAAGTTGCAACCAATTACTAATTGTCATTACTAATTGGTTATTGCTTTATGGTCAGACAAAATAATTAGTATGATGTTGATTGTATGCTAGGATCCTTTTTGTACAGGATATTTTTAAAGGTTTATTTAAGAATGTTGTCAAGATCTTTTTAAACAAAAAAGTAAAAGATATTTTTTATGATATGGGAATATAGTGATTGGAATTTTGATAGCCAATTCAATCTAATTAAGATCATATATTCATATTCAGTTTCATATTGTAAATACATGACAACATAAATATCTTTATTAGAAGCAATGGAACTCTGCTTGAATTATATATGAATAAATAACCTTATAGATTATAACTTTCAAAAGTAGCACGACACATGTTTTGGAACAAAATAAAAGAAAATGTTAATTAAAAACTTGATCATCAAAACAAAAATGTGAAAAGAGAGAGGCCGAATAATTTTGGGCAACAATTTACTAGTCATTGCAAAATAATTGTATAAAATAAGCAACAAAAATAAATTATTGACAATGAATGTGGCCCATATTAGGCAACAAAATATAGCAACAAAAAACTTTTCGTTGTCGGCGATGAAGAGAAATCTCTTCGGCAACAAAAAAGTAAATACGCGATGATTTTTTTTCCGCCACGATTTAGCAACGAAATTTTGCAACGACCTATGAATTTCATTACGAAAAATGAAAACCTTTCACAAAATGCAACAAATGACAAATTTTGTTGCTAAAAATGCATTTTTGGCAACGACTTTATAATTCATTACCCAAAAAATCGTTGCCAAATAACCATTTTTTGTAGTTTACCATGCTCCTTCCCAGGTGGTGGAAATGTCAGATCATTTAGCCAGCGCAATACATCTCTGCCCGACAAGTGACCAACAACCCCCTTCTTCTCTGTCTTTCTGTTGAACTGTGTAGACATCTTTTTATAACTGTGCTCAATAGGAAAGAATCTTCGAGCAGTTCCAAAGAAACTATTTTTTCGCCCATGACGTAGTTGTGTGCCTTGCACATTCCCCATATGAACTGGACATGAAAACTTACCACGAGTCGACCAACCACTAATCATCCCAAGTGCCAGAAAGTTAGTGATAGTTCACAACAAGGCAGCCTTCATCACAAAATTCTGCCCGACAGATTTATCAAAAGTCTGAACACCTGTTTCCCACAACTTTTTAAGTTCATCGACTAACGGTCTAAGGTACACATTGATGTCTTTTGTAGGACTCTTATTCCCCGATATGAGTAAAGTCAAGAAAATATATGGATCTCTCATGCACATTGGCGGTGGAAGATTGTAAGCTACCATAATCACTGGCTAAACATAGTATGGCTAACTAAAATTATTAAATGGACAAAATCCATCTGTAGCCATGCCAAGCTTGACATTCCTAACTCCGTCGGTAAATTGTGGAAAATTGGCATCAAAATTCTTCAATTCATCTCCATCTGTTGGGTGAGTCAGTTAATCAGGCACGACATCCCTTGTTCTATGCCAACTCATATGCTAAGCATTGTGCAAAGACATGAAAAACCGTTGCAACCTCGGCGCAAGAGAAAAGTACCGTAGTATCTTCTTTGAAACATGTTTCTCCTTCCCCCCACGTTTTGTGATCTTGTACCGAGGCAAGTTATAGATATCACACAACACCTTATCTTTTTACTCCCCATAGTTTAACATACAATCCTGCTCACAAGAATCGATCTTCTCATACCTGAGATTTAAACCCTTAATCATCTTCTTCACTTCATAGTAATTCGCTGACAAAGTATTATTCCCAGGTAAGAACTCGCTGATTATAGCAAGCAAATCATTGAATCATCTCTCACTGCAGTCATGCTCATTTTTGAAGTGTAAAAGTTTCGTCACTGCAGAAAGCCTGGTGTGTGACGCCCCCAAATTCGGGTATCTTTCAACCTGACAGATGGTGCTACACGGTGCTACAGTTCATATAAACATTCAATTGAAATGCCTCAAAAGAATGGATATGTCTTATATATATATATTAAAAGAATATTTACATACCCCAGGTTCTTTACAACCAATACATTGTCTTTGTCATAATATCAATATTATTCCTTACAAAACCTATACTATTACATAAGCAATCTATGGGTTCGCCTTTGGCCTTCCTTTTATACTTGCGGATCCATCGGTCCGTTACATCTTAAATGCATTCATGTGGTTCAAGCAAGAATGAGCCTAACTAGCTCAACAAGTACAACAATTCAAAGAAAATAGCATGCTTGAAACATAGGAATCATATATCTTCAATAACTGGACAATAGTTACGAAGTACTATTGAGAATTTAAATTAGCACTTCTTTTCATTCAAAACGTTTTACAGCTACAATATTAAAAAAAACATCAATTCCGGTTTAAGACCGTAAGCATTTCATAAGTACTTTGAAAAAGGACATCCCGACACAAAATCCGTAAGTCTAGTATAGCTTACGAGCACGTCTAGGTGATCAGCCTATAGTACTCTATGTTGATCAACACTACATTCATGAAACGTGTATACGCTTAAGTTGTGGCAACCTCTCGTGCCTGTCGTTTGACGACAAAACATTTTAGCATACTAAATCTACTTTTGAAAACCACAACAATATTAGTTTGGTAAATCCTTATCAACACTTGATAGAATAACATAGCATACGTCTAGCTGAAAGGATTGGCTTTGACATTCCTTAATTACTAACTCATGCGAAGAATACATGAATCACAAAGACTTGCCCAGATTGAACTGGAACAAGGGTTAGAGTACTTGCCTTTAGTGTCAGCTACAATTTATAACACGTGCACTTTACGTCTTTAAGGTATCTACAGTAATTGATAACATCACATAGTATATCAGGTCATGAATGATTACACATGGTTCCTAAAGAATCTTACCATACTTCTCAATCTAATTGTGTATTAGAATTGTTATTTATAGGTTTCGGCTTTCCATTAAGTCCTTCTTATATTCATAAGTAATTGACTTAACTTAACTCTGAGTGTTCATGCTTAAGACTTAATCATGTCTTAACAATGTTTCTTTTAAGATCTTTATTTAATTGCTTAGCCCATACTCTTCATGTTTAATTTGTAAACATTCATCATCATCTAGGTTATGAGGTTTGCGTCTTTGCGGTTGCTATTGCTATTGCTTGGTCTTGTATTGCAAGCGCCGTCACTTTCTCCTCAAAATCCAACTTCGGTGTCATGCCAGTCTCTATATTATTTGTCGTACTTATGGCCTTGAGTTTCTTTGGTCTGAAAGGCCACTTTGGCACTGCGGTGTGGGATTATTTGCCTTGTCTTTGCGCCATTACTGACTCTGCACTGAACACTTTGCATGATTTTTCACAAGTTGAGATTCCGGACTCGTAACTTCTTTGTTATAAGTCCGAATTGGCTCGTTCAAGAGCCTACGGGTCACAAATTGCGTACTCTATGCGTTCACGCAAGAATTTTATCTATTTTACTTTGTTTGCTAAAATTTCACCTATTGGTTCATTTTTAACGAAAACGATAAACGTTCGTGAACGTTCAACGCTCGTTTCTTTGTTCTTAGTCGAAATACGGCCATTTTCGAGTCCGCAACTCTATAATGCCAAATATGACTTGCCTCCATCAAAAACCAACATTTACGACTTCAAACACAAAATACGACTTTCATTCCGAGAATTTCACGAATTCGACGATTGTCGTCCAACTGTGTAAATTCCGGCAAAACCTCATAACGAAACATTCTAAGTGGATTTTAATCAACATGTAAGTATTACAAGTTACTTATAAAACCAACTTATAATCAAAGTAGGTTTTGACTTATTATGAACTTAGGTCCAATAATCAATGGTTTCATACCATAATGAATATACTAACATTATATGACAAACATGTAACAAGTTCATCAACTTATTTAGGTTCAAGTTGCTTATTCAACTTATTCGGCTTAAGTTCGTTCATCAATGACTTATTACCTACTATTATCACACCATCCCACTTCTCTATCAATCCCATCATAGAAGAGATGAAGATAATAGATATGAGTCTTACCCTTGAAGACTATTACTTCACTTCACTTTGGAAAAATCTAGCAAAAGTTGTAATGGCTTATAAGTGCTTATGTGGCTTATTCTCTCTACCAAATAAGTTGTTTAACTTGAGAGGAGTTGGATGAAAATTGAACAACCAACAAATGAAATTAAGCTTAGTATTTATAGGCAACTCAAAGTGAGGGCAACTTAGTCATTTGGACATCCCACCTCCTTATTACACCTCCTTACTATTCATGTCTTGCTCACTAAGTAATCTTGCTCCACACATCTTATACTTGGCCACCACACTTAATTCTTGTCCATCACATAACTTGTTTGCCCATCAAGCTTACCCATGGGTTGCCTCATGGATCCTTATTAACTAATGGATCATAGTTTGGGCTTAATGCTAATTCAATTAACTTATCCTTTGGGCTTGTTAATAATAATAGCTTGAGCTCCATTAACTAAATACATGGGCTTAAAATAAATCCCACATAGGATCACATCTTATTCTTATTGGACTTTTATTTTATACCAAGTTACCTTAATTCATTTCATTAGGTTTTAATACCTAAATTCCCAAATTAAGTCCACATGCGAATTATTGCATTTTCCATACTTAGATTATTATTACATAATCCATCTCACCTCGATATTCTAACATTACATATTTCTCGAAAATTCAAAAATAATTCCCGAGCGATAAACGGTGAATAGTATTTTTCATAAACTTTCTCGAAAAACATTTATTTTCGTCTTGGAAAATCAAACACTTTAATTCTCTCACGTGGTTCGAATACTACGATATTCCGACATTTCTAGGTTATAGAATGACATACATCTTATTAACACATATAATAACAATTAATATTATTTTATTCAATATCTAATTCTTTCAAATATTTTTACAGATGATCTGAATTTCTCGGGCGTTACATTCTTCCCCCCTTATTAAGATTCTGTCCCCAGAATCTCGCCCTATATTACTCAAACAAAGAGAGATAATTCATTCTCATCCTTTCTTCAAGTTCCCATGTTGTTTTTCCACATCGTTGGTTCTTCCATAACACCTTTCTTGATGATATGACCTTGTTTTGTAGAACTTGCTCTTTTTTTATCGATGATTTGAATCGCCATTTCTTCATATGTTAAATCCTTCCCGATTTGAATAGGCTCAAATTCTATCACGTGCTTGTAATCCGGTTTGTAAGGACGTAGCACTGAAACATGAAATACATTATGTATTCGCTCTAGGTCTGGAGGTAACGCTACCCTATAAGCTACCTCACCTACTCGTTCTAATACCTCAAAAGGTCCTATAAACCTTGGGCTTAGTTTTCCCTTCTTTCCAAAGCGTATCTTTCATTTCTAGGGAGATGCCTTTAGAAATACGTACGAGCCTACCTCAAACTCTCTATTCTCTCGATATAAGTCTGCGTATTTCTTCTATCTGTCTTGAGCTGCTACAAGACGCATACGTATCAGCTTCACAACTTCCATTTATTTGTTTGCGCTGATTACGGTCCTAGCATTCGGCGTTCTCCCACTTCTTCCCAATACAATGGCGTTCTGTACTTCCTTCCATACAAAGCTTCATACGGCGGCATACCTATGTTTGCATGATAATTGTTGTTATATGCAAATTCTACTAATGGCGAGATGATCATCCCAACTAACTTGAAATCCATGATGACGAAGATCTCAACATATCTTATAACGTCTGAATTGTCCTCTCGCTCATCCCATCGGTTTGTGGATGATATGCCAGTACTCAACTTCAATCGCGTCCCCAATCGCTTCTTGAAGACTTCTCCAAAAGTTCGATGTGTATCGTGGATCATGATCGACACTATCGAAATAGGTGCTCCATGTCCGAAATAATTTCCTTAACATAGAGTGTAGCTAAGCGATCTAAGTTGTACTTAATTGAATTGGCAAAAAGTGAGCCGACTTCGTCAACCGGTCCACTATTACCCAAATCGCATCATATCCCTTCTGAGTCGTCGGAAGTCCCACCACAAAGTCCATCGTGATATGTTCCCACTTCCATTCTGGAATCTCCAATGAATGTAACAAGCCACTCGGTCATTGATGTTCGGCTTTAACTCTTTGACAAGTCAAGCACCTACTCACATACTCGGCTATTTCTCTCTTCATGTTCGGCCACCAAAAACTTTGTCGAAGGTCTTGATACATCTTAGTGCTACCAGGATGAATCGAGTACCTCGAACTATGAGCCTCTTGTAAAACTTGCTCCTTTAATTTCGTCTCATTCGGAACCCAAATTCTTCCTTCAAATCTTAATAATCCCTCATTATCAAGACTAAACTTAATATCTTTTTCATTAGTCAACCGCTTCTTCATCCGTCATACACTCGTCGGTTTGAAATTTTCGCACCTCCTTTACTCTCTCTCGATGATGGTAGATCGAATCTCCATCGCAAATAGTCTCTCGATCCGCCTCAATTGGCAACTTCACCTCAAACTCCATCCTAGCCATCTTTATTATTAACTCCAGCTTTGAGTTTGTTAACATAGACAACTTCTCCCGACCCTTTCTACTCAAGGCGTCGGCCACTCCATTGGCTTTTCTAGGGTGATACAGGATTTCATAATCATAATCCTTTATCAACTCCAGCCCCCTTCTCTGTCTCATATTCAACTCCTTCTGTGTGAAGATATATTTTAGACTCTTGTGGTCCGTGTATATCTCACACTTTTCCCCATAAAGATAATGTTGCCATATCTTTAAGGCAAAACACCACCATGACCAGCCCGGATCATGGTAGGGTAAACTTTCTCATAATCCTTCAATCGCCTAGATGCATACGTAATGACCTTGCCATGCCTACATGAGCACGCAACCAGATCCTTTATGCGAAGCATCGCTATAAACTACAAAATTTCACGTGTCATTGGTAATGACAAAACATGCGCTTCACTCAACTTTTTCTTCAGTTCTTGAAAACTATTTTCTCATTTCTCAGTCCATACATACTTCACCATCTTCCTCGTCAAGTTAGTCAGCGGAGTAGCTATCTTTGAAAAGTCCTGAATGAACCTTCGATAGTAACCCGCTAACCCTAGGAAACTCCGTACCTCGGTCGGTGTTTTTGGTTGTTCCCAATTCATCACGGCTTCCAACTTCGCTGGATCTACAAAAATCCCTTCCTGGTCAATAACATGACCTAAAAACTGCACCCTCTCTAACCAAAATTCACACTTAGTGAACTTCGCAAATAACTTCTCCTTTCTTAGTGTCTCCAACACTATTCTTAGGTGTTCAACAGATGATCTTACGGCGTCTTAGAGTTGGCTAGAATATCATCGATAAACACCACAACAAACTTTTCCAAATATTGTTTGAACACTCTGTTCATCATGTCCATAAATCAAAGTAGTGCATTAGTCAACCCAAATGACATCACCGAAACTTCGTAAATGACCATACCGAATCCTCGAATGCAGTCTTTGGCACATCTTTATTCCTAACCTTCAAATTTGATGATACCCCATCCTTAAATCTTTTTGGAAAAATATTTTGCCCCTTCAATGATCAAAAAAGATCATCGATCTGCGCGCAATGGATACTTATTCTTTATCGTTAACTTGTTCAATTCTCGTAGTCGATACAAAGTCTCAACGATCCATCCTTCTTCTTGACAAATAGTACCGGTGCTCCCCATGGCAAAATGCTCGGTTGAAAGTACTTCCCATCAATAATTCCTGCAACTATACTATAAACTCCTTCATTTCCACTTTGGCGCCATACGATACGGTGCCACAGAAAGCTGTGCCTCGGCACAATATCTATTATGAACTTCGGTCTCCCTATCCGGGAAGACCCGTTAACTCACTTAAAATACATCCATGAACTCACTCACTATAGAATTTGTTCCATGGTCGCTTATCTCTGGGTATCAACCATGACCCAAATAGGCTACACCTTCTTGAAATTTCATAGTTGAACTCATTCAACTATAGGTATTTGTTTCATATTACATGAGGCCCATTTAATGTTTTAATATTTACACATTTCTCCTATCATTTGCCCATGATTTATCAACCAATCCATTCAGAATTACATTGAATTCTCTAACTTTATAGCCGATCTCTGACAATTTACAACCCTCAAATGTCTCCTTAATGAATATCTTGACATGAATTATCTCTTCATTTGCTAAATGTTCAACAACTTTTGAAGTAGTCCTCCGTCGATTTATTCACATCGATAAATGATATTACATGAGATGCGTATTTTAATGTTTTAATATACACACATTTCCCCCGAAGCCGTTATGATCAATCTATCATTGCCCCATTGGCCTCTTTAACTACTGTTGGGCCCCCATTCTTACCACTATTGGGCGCCCTTATACAATCTTCCCCTTCTTTGGGCGGTTCTTTGCCATGTGGTCCAGTAGCACAATATGCCCCCCATTCTTCTCTTTCTCCACAAATATGCCTCCCTGTTCCTCATACTATAACACGCGACCTTACCTTTGAGACAGACTCCTAAATGAGTCTTCCCGCAGGTCTTGCAGGCCTCCATCTTCCTTTTCAGGTCCCTTAGTTTCACTTCGGGATTCCCTGAACTACTCACTTTCCTCTTATACCCTTCACCACTCCCACTGGCACCTTCAACCTTCACTCCCCCATCCACCTTCCCCTTGCTTTTCTTTTCCTTGTGGTATTGGCTCAACGCCTCGCTACCACCTTCGGCAATTATTGCCTTCTCTAACACAATCCCAAAGGAAGTACTTTGGAATAGAGATACGATTATAGAGCCGAGGTTTCAAGCCACCTTTCGAATCGTCGAAACTTTCTCACCTCGGTATCCACTTGATGTGGAAACGAACCTTGCCTGATTCATTAAACTTGGCGGCATCTTTGAGGAACCGCCATGTCCCCTTATTTTAAATCTAGAAATTACATCTCCATCCTACCCTGCATGCTTGTGGGAAAGTAGTTCTCGTAGAATATTTCCTTGAGCCTCTCCCACATTATAGCATCTATTCCGGCCCTCGCCTGATTAGCCTCCCACCAAAAGTTAGCCTCTCCCTTCATCATATAGGTTGCAAAAGCAACCTTTTGGGCCTCATCGACATTTGCTATTACAAATGCCTTCTCAATCTCCCTAACCCGCGTTTGGGCTTCGATAGGGTCCGTAGTTCATTTGAACTCCGGCGGACCCACACTCTTAAAGTCCTTAAATGTAGTAGCTCGTACTACACCAGGATTTACGGGGATATTAGCCCCTGTTTGATTAAAAGCTGCGGTTAAAAGGTTCAAAAATTCTTGCATGGGGTTAACCGGACCTCCCTCCGGTTGATTCATGTTCGCACCTTGGGTACGCGTTACTCTTCTTGGCGGCATTTTGTTGTTACAATGAACACATATTTCGTTATTATGCATTTCCTATCAGTTAGTTATTATTCAATGCTAAACAATAACTTAAACATTCATTACTCAATATTTTTCAAAAATGGAAACTTATATTTATTCATTGTAGTATAATACTACATCGGTTACATAAAACAGCCTAAGCTGGATACATTACTTTCCCGCTATTGCTTTCCAAAAATTAGGATTTACAAAAGACTACCCTTGATTATACAAAAGAGGGCTTTACGTCACTACTAGATACACAAATATGTACATATCTAACTACTCTAGCAACTACTCGATCATATCTACCTTAAGGTATTCTCGAAATCTGCCTTGGCAAGATCGGCAATAATATCACGGCTGATAGTATGTCATGGCGTCATTCTTCGTCTCTCTAGGATACCCACTACCAAGAATCGGAAATCCTCATGAGAACTCCTATGAATATAGGACATTCTCCCTATCTTCTGCTTTCTTGGTCTTTAGCTCGCTCTCCTAGCTCAAAGACCTCCTATTTTAGCTCATGGACCTTGTCCTTAGCCAAAACTCTCTCATCATGTTCTCTGCTCCCACATGGACTCAATGTCCATCTTGTCCTCTATAACTTGCTTGGAGCTCGCCTTTTAGCTCCTTGACCTCTGACAAGAGGTATGCGTTCCTATCTATCACCCGACATGAACAAAGGACATCATCGACTCCCCGGAGTTATCTTTACTACTATAGCCATTGGATTGAAGGATACTACCTCCACTTCTTCTTCCAACATGCCGTCAAATACCGACATGAGGTCTAAGATTTCGGAGTCTCCAAACTCCACCACAACTATCTCAGGATCTGCTGCTATAGGGTTCGGTATGATTTTTATCTAGTTTACCGAGCCCTTTCATTAACTACACATACATCTTTATTTTCACCGACATCTATAACAACACAAAAAGTTGATTAGTAAACGTCGATATAATAAAACACATAACATATATGATGCATTTTTATAAGGTTAACTTCCATCTTTTATTCTTTGACTTTCCTTAAGGTTATGACTTAAGGTTTTATTTCCCCCTTAAGTTTTATAACCTAATGCTTTGATACCCAACTTTTGGACTCCCCCAAATCCGGGTATCTTCCAACCCGATGATGGTGCTACACGGTCTTTATAGTTCATATAAACATTCAATTAAAATGCCTCAAAAGAACGGATATATCTTATATATATATCAAAAGAATATTTACATACCCCAGGTTCTTTACAACCAATACATTGTCTTTGTCATAATATCAATATTATTCCTTACAAAACCTATACTATTACATAAGCAATCTATGGGTTCGCCTTTGCCTTCCCTTTATCCTTGCCGGATCCATCGGTTTGTTCTGTCTTAGCTGCATTCATATGGTTCAAGCAAGAATGAGCCTAACTAGCTCAGCAAGTACAATAATTCAAAGAAAATAGCATGCTTGAAACATAGGAATCGTATATCTTCAATAACTGGACAATTGTTACGAAGTACTATTGAGAATTCAAATTAGCACTTCTTTTCATTCAAAACGTTTTACAGCTACAATATTCAATAAAACATCAATTTCGGTTCAAGACCGTAAGCATTTCATAAGTACTTTGAAAAGGACATCCCGGCACGAAGTCCGTAAGTCCGGTATAGCTTACGAGCATGTCTAGGTGATCAGCCTATAGTACTCTATGTTGATCAACACTACATTCATTAAACGTGTATACGTTTAAGTTGTGGAAACCTCACGTGCCTGTCGTTTGACGACAAAACATTTTAGCATACTAAATCTACTTTTGAAAACCACAACAATATTAGTTTGGTAAATCCTTATCAACACTTGATAGAATAACATAGTATACGTCTAGCCGAAAGGATTGGCTTTGACATTCCTCAATTACTAACTCATGCGAAGAATACATGAATCACAAAGACTTGCCCAGATCGAATCGGAACAAGGGTTAGAGTACTTGCCTTTAGCGTCCTCTTTATAATTTATAACACGTGCATTTCGTCTTTAAGGTATCTATCGTAATTGATAACATCACATAGTATATCAGGTCATGAATGATTACACATAGTTCCTAAAGAATCTTACCATACTTCTCAATCTAATTGCGTATTAGAATTGTTATTTATAGGTTCTGGCTTTCCATTAAGTCCTTCTTATATTCATAAGTAATTGACTTAACTTAACTCTAAGTGTTCATGCTTAAGACTTAATCATGTCTTAACAATGTTTCTTTTAAGATCTTTATTTAATTGCTAAACCTATACTCTTCATGTTTAATTTGTAAACATTCATCATCATCTAGGTTATGAAATT
The DNA here is from genome assembly GCA_020205615.1 of Panax quinquefolius. Lineage (NCBI taxonomy): Eukaryota > Viridiplantae > Streptophyta > Magnoliopsida > Apiales > Araliaceae > Panax > Panax quinquefolius. The sequence continues at coordinate 71,481,931 of CM035172.1, forward strand.
TGGGCGGCTGCAATGACTGACTATTTCTCTTAGTGCTTGCTGTGCGTACCTTACTCCTCAAAAAAATCCAAACTTCGGTGCAGCAGTCCATGAGTCTCTATATTATTTGTCGTATTTGTGGCGTGAGTTTGCTGGTCTGAAGGCCACTTTGGCTGTATTGACATGGATTATTTGCCTTGTATCTTGGCTCATGGCGCCACTGTTCATGCACCAGACACTTTGGACAGATTTTTCACAAGTTGAGATTCCCGGACTCATAACTTCTTCGTTATAAGTCCGAATTGGCTCGTTCAAGAGCCTACGGGTCACAAATTACGTACTCTATGCGTTCATGCAAGAATTTTATCTATTTTACTTTGTTTGCTAAAATTTTGCCTATTGGTTCATTTTAAACAAAAACGATAAACGTTAAGTGAGCGTTCAATGCTCGTTCTTTGTTATAAGTCGAATACTGCCATTTCAAAGTCCGCAACTCTATAATGCCAAATATGACTTGCCTCCATCAAAACCCACATTTACGACTTCAAACACAAAATCGACTTTCATTCTCGAGAATTTCACGAATTCGACGATTGTAAATCAATTATGTAAATTTTGCAAAACCTCATAACGAAACATTCTAGGTGGATTTTAATCAACATGTAAGTATTACAAGTTACTTATAACACCAACTTATAATCAAAGTAGGTTTTGACTTATTATGAACTTAGGTCCAATAATCATTGGTTTCATACCATAATGAATATACTAACATCATATGACAAACATGTAACAAGTTCATCAACTTATTTAGGTTCAAGTTGCTTATTCAACTTATTTGGCTTAAGTTCATTCATCAATGACTTATTACCTACTATTATCACACCATCCCACTTCTCTATCAATCCCATCATAGAAGAGATGAAGATAATAAATATGAGTCTTACCCTTGAAGAATATTACTTCACTTCACTTTGGAAAAATCTAGCAAAAGTTGTAATGGCTTATAAGTGCTTATGTGGCTTATTCTCTCTACCAAATAAGTTGTTTAACTTGAGAGGAGTTGGATGAAAATTGAACAACCAACAAATGAAATTAAGCTTAGTATTTATAGGCAACTCAAAGTGAGGGCAACTTAGTCATTTGGACATCCCACCTCCTTATTACACCTCCTTACTATTCATGTCTTGCTCACTAAGTAATCTTGCTCCACACACCTTATACTTGGCCACCACACTTAATTCTTGTCCATCACATAACTTGTTTGCCCATCAAGCTTACCTATGGGTTGCCCCATGGATCCTTATTAACTAATGGATCATAGTTTGGGCTTAATGCTAATTCAATTAACTTATCCTTTGGGCTTGCTAATAATAATAGCTTGAGCTCCATTAACTAAATACATGGGCTTAAAATAAATCCCACATAGGATCACATCTTATTCCTATTGAACTTGTATTTTATACCAAGTTACCTTAATTCATTTCATTAGGTTTTAATACCTAAATTCCCAAATTAAGTCCACATGCGAATTATTGCATTTTCCATACTTAGATTATTATTACATAATCCATCTCGCCTCGATATTCTAATATTACATATTTCTCAAAAATTCGAAAATAATTCCCGAGGGATAAACGATGAATAGTGTTTTTCGTAAACTTTCTCGGAAAACATTTATTTTCGACTTGGAAAATCAAACACTTTAATTCTCTCACATGGTTCAAATACTACGATATTCCGACGTTTCTAGGTTATAGAACGACATACATCTTATTAACACATATAATAACAATTAATATTATTTTATTCAATATCTGATTCTTTCAAATATTTTTACAAAGGATCCAAATTTCTCGGGCGTTACATGGTGTGCTTGCCATTTCCAGGATACAATGGGACCCCCGATTCAAATAGCATCTTGTAGAAGGTAGATGCTGAATCATTTGGCTTTTGATGAGCACTGCTTGACGCATGCTCGTTTTCAACCCAGTCAATGTTGGCAGGGCCATACGCATCTACCAACATCTGCATGACATCATAGTTATCTGATTATGAATCCCTGTGAACTGGTTTGTCTACAGTACTGTCTGCTAGTTCTCTAAACTCAGCTGATTCCCCGTGATGAATCCATACTAAATACCCATCCCCAAACCCACGTGAATATAAGTCAAATTTAATTTCGTCGGCAGTCTTCCAGATCATGTTCTTACACTTCAGACGCGGGCATCTCAATTTTCCGTTCGGATCATCAACATGTTCTATTGTTTTGTTCATAAAATTGGACACCCCATCACGTTACGCATCAACTAATACCTTCCCATCAATCTGTATCCTACGGAACATCCAACTCCGGCCAACTGACATCCTTAATTGAAGAAAATATCCAATTAGAACAAGAATAATCATGAATGTGATCCATGCATGAATTTAGTTTACCTAGTATATATCTCCACTCTACACATGTTAGGCTTCTATCCCGTTCCTGAATGCGTCGCCTCACTAGTACCAATCTTGAGCACATTTCTTCTATTTTAAAAATAATTCAGCAGTACCTCCCCATGGTCTCCAAGTATACGAAATAGATCAAGACAACTTAGTCTAAGTATGCACTCGGAGAACATGTAGAGACACCAACTGAAAAATCCTCAAAAGTTTATAAAAACGTACCTTGTGAATTGGCACTTACCTAAGTGAGAGACATAACATCCAGTAATAGTCCCAAACAGTGGACTATTCGACATTCACTCCTAATGAGTGAATGTCAAATGGTTTTCTAAGCTCCTACCCATATATACTACATGCAAAAATATATATGTAGTTTATTGTAATTGTGGAAGACTAAACAAATGCTACTTAGTTTACTAAAACTCTTATATATACTACATGATGTGTCAAACATATTCAATTTGATTTAGTTGTGAAAAACTAAGCAAATGCTACTTAGTTTACTAAAGCTCCTAATAAGTGTACTACATGTGTCAACCATATTTAGTTACTTTAGTTGTCAAAAACTAAGCAAATACTACTTAGTTTAGTAAAAGTTATAAGTATTTACATATGTCAAAACATATTCAGTTTAATTTAGTTGTGGAACACTAAGAAAATGACACATAATATTTATTTTATTTTATTTTGTTTTGTTTTATTTTGTTTCATTTTATTTTGTTTTATTTACATTTTATTTATTTTATTTTGTTTTGTTTAATTTTTTTATTTTTATTTTGTTTTAATTAGTTTAATTATTTTAATTAATTTATTTTGTTTTATCAAAAGAATTATTTTTATTTTGTTTTATTTTACTTTATTTTTTAATTTATTGTGTTTGTTTGATTTATTTTATTTTGTTTTATCAAAATAATTTATTTTATTTTATTTTATAAATAATATTTTATTTTAAATTATTTTATTTTATTTTTGTATACTATATTTTATTTTATATTATTTTATTTACAATTTATTTAAGGTAAATTAAATTATTTTATTAATTTATCTTAATTATTTTATTTTATTTTATTATTTTATATTATATTATTATACAAAATATAATTTATATTTATTTTATGTGATAATATTATTTAATTTTTTTAGTAGTTTGAAACTAAGTAAATGCTACTTAGTTTATTTTCAATTGATTTTATTAGTAGGAAACTAAATAAATGCTACTTAGTATATTTCAATATTGAAACTAATTAAAATCCATAAAAAAAATAAAGTAGGGCCAACAAATATTGTAATTGAAGAATTCTGATAAGAATTTTGTTGAGAATTATGTCGGAAATAGAAAATATACTAAAGTCCATATCAGTAAGAACCATCAGGCAAGATAAAGACATAATATTGCAAGAAAAAATCATATATACACAACATAAGTAATGTAGTCCCAAATTATTAAGACAGTCCCAAAATCAGCTTTATTTTAAATTTATTTTATTTTATTATTACTTTTTATTTATTTATATTATATTATATTATTTAAATAAATATAATTAACTTTATTTTATTTTATTTATTTATTAGATCTGATTTAAGTTATTTCATTTAGTTTTATTTAATTTAATTTAATTTAATTTAATTTGTATTACATTATATTATATTATTTAAGTTATTATAATTATTGTAGACACTCAAATTTTCTATACTATCATATCGACATCATAGGAGGACAGATTAAGTTTTTAAGAGAGAACCACGAAAGACAATCCAATTCCATCTTGGATACTACCCAGAATGCACATCAACCCCCGGATCGCAATAAGAGTAACGATTTCAACCTCGGATGTAACCCCGAGGCTGCAGATATAATATGGAAACTCACACCGAGAAAGACCGATTAATCTCTTTAAATAACCCCGAGGTATCCGGGCCTCGGTCCCAACCATGGGAATAGCCACCAACCTTGGTGATAACCCCAAGGAATGCGCTTTGGAGATAACCCCGAAATGCTTGTTTAAATGCCATCGCCTTCAATCTCGGCACTCTACAATGAGATACATGTACAACCCCGTGATAACATCGGAAAGCAGGCACACCTCAAAGATGACAATGAGGACCTTCAACAAATGCAAGGTCAATCTCGTAAGTCTCGAACAACGTCTCGCTTATCGGCCCAATCCGGCGATAACACCCGTGAGAGGCAACATCGTCATCTCGTCCAAAATGATGCCACGTCTAGCGTCTCTACATAACGATGTCCCACAAGGCTAACCAATCCCGAGTGACTATTATGCGGGTAACGGATGAAAGTTGAAGCTTGAAGACCGGAGGGCATCGTCCCATCTTCAAAGACTTCTTACAAACTCTAATCACATGCCATCGTCTGACTCTCGACAACGGCCGGTCTTAAATAGGTCCCGAATACCTCAAAAGCGGATGCGGATTGCACTTCGAAAATCCGAGTGGACATTACAATTGCTCGAGTGCACGTGCTTGAGACGACCCGATCCGACCACGCCTGGTACACTGCGGCCCCACCAGTAGGTACACTGCTGACACATATTGCCTATAAATAGAGGGCTTGGGGTGCTAATTTTTAACAGAAAAAAGACGGGGAAACTCTGCATAATTTGCATTGCACTTGCCATACAGTGTAGTTTCTTACTTTCAAACACCTGTGAGCTCATATATAGCCTCTTTTGTACCCACAAAAGCCCAATGTTTACCCACTCTAAAGATATAGAAGCCCTTTTTATCAGTCAGCTGTAAGCCTTCTCACACACTTTAGAGTCTTTCTCTTCATCTTTGCACACACCCTTCTACACGTTGAGAGTCGTGTTGCTTGCTTTTGCCCGGACTTCGGTCCGTGGTTTCATTCCAGTCTGTATATATATTATATATATATATATATATATATATATTGACTAACATTATCGAGTTATGCCTCGATTGAGCCTGAACTTGATGCAGGCGTTTCTTGCTTTTAATATATATATATATATATATATATTATATATATTAACCATCTGTCGAACTTTGTTCGATGAGCCTGAACTTTAGTCTCAATGCGTTTATTAAACTTATATATATATATATATATATATATATATATATATATATATCAACCGTGTGTTGGACTTTGTTCGATGAGCCTAGACTTGATTCAGTGTATTTACTCGCTTTTATATATATATATACTTATATATATGAACTGTAGTCGAACTCGCTTACGATGAGCACAGATTTTTACATCCTGCATTTATCGCTTATATATATATATATATATATATTTTGTCCTTCTGAGTTCCCTTCGTGGCGCTTGATCGCTTTTTACGACTTTATTACATTCTGCTTCGCATGGAGTTTCCTTCGTGGCGGTTGATAGCTTTTAACAACTTTATTTACATTTCTGATCCCCCACGGAGGTGCTTCGTGGTTGGTGATCATGTCTCGTATATATATATTTATCGCTTTTATATATATACCGCTTATTGCTTTTTATGCAAATTGCAATATTCTCGTATGCCTAGGAATCATGTGATCACAGATTCATCCCATTGATCTAGATTCGGTTCCGTGATGGACATTTTCACCGTATAAATGACTTAGAAATTATTCTGCGATGTCCGAATTTCCTCGGATGGTTTCCATACCCACGAAGAAGTCGGCATTATTTTTGTATATATTATTTTCATACGGATGCCTCAAGATCCAGTCAAATAAAATCAATCCAAATAGATTATTAATTAATAAAATGGGAGTGTAAAAGGTCTCAATTCTATTGAGCATCGAGGTTTGAAAAACCTCTTTTATAAAACATCACCGCCATATCTTGCTAAAAGCTGAATTTTACGCATAAATTCAAACCACATATATATAGGTTCGAACAAGACCTCACACAACTTTCATATAACGACACATTGACCCACACACACACACACGCACACTCGATAATAGTTTCTTGAAAAGAGGCGGTCACCGTGGTAACACCGGATGTCTGGGTGCCTAACACCTTCCCCCCGCATAACCAAGTCCCCGGACCCTAAATGAATCTCAGTTTCGCCGACCCGTATATCAGTGTCACATCAATGGGTCAATGTGCAAACCTTTTCTCGGTTGTGTTGGTACAACCATTTAAAAAACCAACTGGCGACTCTTAACAGTCCCATCGTCGACATTATACATGTCGCACCTTTTTCACTTGTTTTTTCAAAAAAAATCTCACCTAAAATGAGAACACCAAAGAACAAGTAACGGAAAGGGACACCCAAAAATCCCGACGTCGACAGGTGGCGACTCTGCTGGGGACTCCAGTAAGAGGACTTAAGTCGCTACTATAATCTTTTCAAAAACTGTTATCTGCTTGTGTATGGATGTTGCATTTACATTGGATGAATGTGTACTAATGCATGTCTTGTTTGAGCTTAGTGCTTCGCATCATATCTACGTGTGATTTTAGTGCTTCGCACTATAAACTGCTTATGATATTAGTGTTTCGCACATGTCATCATTTCATATGGTGAGACGCGATGTATGTGAATGTATCTTGTGTGGTCCCTCCACCGGAGAGGCTATCCGTCGGTGTTTGATTCTTTGACTCATGAGAAGACTAATTCTCGAGAGGCTCAGAAAGGCACCACCCAAATTTGCTCGATTGAAAGACCGGATTAACTTCCTGTCCTAGTACATCATTGATGATTTGGGAACCTTCATGCCAAAAAAGCCGCGAGAGTAACCTAAGATAGGTCACCGATAAACCAAAAAGCGGAGGAAAGTCTCTTCATGCTCTCATTTCAATTACTTGTAAACATAATTACTTGTGATTTCATTCCATATCTATCTCCATGTAATGAGAAATATGAAGCAATATGTCCACATACATGCTACAAACAGCTGACACCCGTTTTTGCAGGATAAAATTCCTAAAATGGACACATCACATAGCATGTTATTATACACCTTCCCTAAGGACTAAACTATGCCGGTCTTTTCATAGGAATCAATCGGACCTCTTACTACCCATTAAAAAGTCCCAAAAGGCAACAGAGCCTACGATCGAATCATGTCGTCATCCGACCAGATCGAACTTAATCCGATTTCTCTAAAGAATTCGATGGATTAAGCAAGCAAATTACAGATTTAGCTGTTCTACTAAAAGAATTACACCAGTCTACACAGGTCGAAAAATACCCAGACATACCTAATCCTCCACACAAGGAGGAATCCGGTCATTACCATAACCGAACTACAGTTGGATACAACCAACAAAATTCATGATGCTACCCATCCCAATTGGAGATCCGAGATAATGGTGACATCAAAAAGAAAGTCCTCCAAATGGAAGAGACCCTTCACATTTATCAAAGGAATTGGAACACACGGGAGTGTTTCATATGCTGATCTATGTATTTTTCCTGGTGTTCACTATCCAGAAAAATTTAAAACTCCTGACTTTGAAAAATATGACGGGTTAGGAGATCCTTATACATATTTAAAAGTCTTTATTGGAGAACTGGGATCCTATGCAGTGGATGAAAAACTCAGAATGCAATTGTTCCAAAAGAGTCTAACTGGAGAAGCCCGTTCGTGGTACACCAGATTAGACAACTCCAAAATCCATAGCTAGGAAGAGCTAGCACATGCCTTCCTCACTCAATACAGTTTTCAAACTCAGATGGCTCCTGATCGGTATCAAATTACCAAGATCAAGAAACAGTCCAATGAGTCTTTCAGAGAGTATGCCCAAAGGTGGAGACGCCTGGCTGCCCAAGTTAGTCCTGCCATGACAGAATCAGAAATGGTCATGACATTCATAGACATACAAAAAGCTCCCTTCTATGAGAGAGTTTTAGCCGGTATCGGCAAACCGTTTTCTGAAATGGTTAAACATGGGGAGATGGCTGAAATTGGGTTGAAATCAGGAAAGATTCAAGACCTAGCTGCATTCAAAGCTGTTGCTGATCACATCCAATCTGGAAATTATGGGAACAACCCCCGGAGGGTCCATAAAAAGAAAGAGGAAGATGTTTCTGTGATACTACAGGGGCAAAAAGGCAATCAAAACAGCCTGCAAACCCTCCAGTACCAAAAGATGGAGAAGTCAAACACCATCGAGTGTTTACACCCTTAGGGGATACCGTCGAGAACATTCTTAATCTTTTGACAATACAGAAGAAAATTACGCATCTTCTTCCACCAGCCAGCCCTAATGGACGGGGTTTCAATGCTGCTAGGAAATGTGCTTATCATGCCGGGGCACCTGGACATGATACTCAGGATTGTTGGGCCTTGAAACACAAGATCCAGGACCTAATAGATAATGGGGAGATCGTAGTCACCAAACCCGATCAGCCTCATGTACAAGACGACCCTCTTCCTCAACATAAAGAAGAAGAGGTCAACATGATTAATTGGAGCAGTGGACAGAGTTCCAACTTCGGCTGTGATTCCTCCAAGACCATCAAAAACGATGATGACAGATGGGATTATGCTAAGTTCCAATTCACAATGGAACGAAAGATCAAAGCTCTCGGCAAACAAATTGAGCAATTGGCGGAATCAGGTGACTTATCGGCATCAAGTGACTTCTAAGCAATTAATCACCAGAGCATGCCGCCTCCTACCTATCGTCATGAATATTCCTCGTCACTTTCGAAAAATGAAATGCTAGAAGACAAAGTGATGAAGAGAACAAATGCCAAAGCCCGCTTTGGATTTCGCCAACAAACGAAATTCACCTATTTGGGCCAACCCATGGAGGAAATCCTTCACATGTTAATCAATGAAGGAAGGATCGGTTTCCTTCTACCTCCAATCAACCCCGTTAAGGGCGGTACAACTCAAGGAGTGTGTCAATACCACTCCCGATCTCGCGGTCACAACACGAGAAGAATCTTTGGGCACTCATACCTTATTCAAAATCTAATCGACGGTGGTGTCTGCCAGCTTGGCGGAATAACGACAACGTATTACGTGCAAGTGAGAATGCAGGCCCTACTAAGTGGAAAAGTGTGGTAGCGATTATATCCACTTTGAAGGTGAAGGATGAATACTTTGCTCACAACACCGATAATTCATTGAAAGGAGGAAACAATCCTTTGAAAGTGGCCGCTCCCGAGCCAATCAACTTTCCATGCAGAGCACAATATCCTATTGTTAGCTTGCGCAAGGTTCCGTAGAATTATGGAGAAGGTGAAGGATCCACCTCACATACCACTGCTGCAGTGTCGAAGGAAAATCCACTGTATCTTCCCCATCGGGTGATGAACCCCACCACCAAATCAAAAGGGAAAATACCCATGGAGAATATTGAAAAATTCCTCCGCACTGTGGGTCATAACGAAGCCTCGGTGGTTTTAAGCTTGAAAGAAGCTCCACAACAAATATCAATTTTGGACTTGGTCCTAACCTCTGAGAATCACCGGATGGTCTTGCTAAAAAGGTTCTAGAAGAAGCTTCATCTCCCAACATCGATGGATACGAAAAAGTTTCAACATATGGTTGATCACATTTTCAACAACAATGTGATATCCTTCATCGATGATGACATACCACCCGAAGGACTAAGTCATTACAAACCGTGTGCACATTCAAGGTCTTATCCTCCTGGATATATGGTGGCTGGAGTCTTAATAGATGGAGGTTCCTCTCTGAATATCTGCCCATATGCCACCTTAGTGAAGATGAATATCAATCTCAACCGAATTCAGAGTAGCCATACTATCATCAAAGCTTTTGATGGAGCCCGCCGTAACTCGGTCGGAGTAATTGAGCTGCCAATCGAAATTGGTCCTCATACATTCGGCGTATCCTTTCATGTGCTCAAAATAGATTTGGGATACAACCTGCTCTTGGGACGACCATGGATCCATATGGCTGGGGCAGTCCCCTCCACTCTTCACCAACAATTAAGTACATTATCAACAATAGCCTAGTCACGGTCAACGCTGAACCAGAGATTCCTCAGCACGAGGACATTCTGTTCATCAATGCCAATGCAAACATAGAACCAGTCAGTTTTTATGCTTTGGAAATAAGCAACACCCAATACCACGCTATTGGAGCACCACTGCCCGAACCCCACATTTCTGCTGAGGTGATGTCAGCCACTCGAGAAATGATGTCGTTAGGTCATAAGCCGGGACAAGAGTTGGGTAAAGATTGCCAGGGTATCAAGTACCCCATTCGATTAACTAAGCAAGTCGGAACCGCCGGGACTAGGCTATTCTGCCCATCTCTTCAGTCACAGGAATCCTCACAAGCATCAATGATTCCTTCACTTCAACCATGTGGCGTTAAACCGCCTTCAAACTCGAGTCCGTACAACCTCCAGTAAAGGTGCCAGCCAATGTCATGGCCATGTTATTTCCTAAGCCGAAACCGGCGGAGGAATAGAAAATCGTTATTCCGGATCCCGCAATCGAAGAAGATGAGCGGAGAATCAAGGAAAATGTTGTCCGAATAATGTCGGGCATGCGCATCATCGTCCATGATGAACATACCAATAGATACACCCCAGACGATGATTGCCCTGACGTAATGGCCATCATTCGTGACAAGGAGGATGATGAAAATCCCTCCATCACTGTGGTCCACCCGGACTTTACCCTTACCAATTGGGACAACATTCCTCGCTTTGGTCGACGAGGGTAAAGCGTGCGTGTAAATTCTTTTACGCCTGTGAGATACAATAATCGCTTACTTTTCTGCATATATTAGCGCTTTATTTTGCCAAGATATGCTAACACATGTATGATCAACGCATTTCATATATACTAAGTGAAAGCATATTTTGTTTCGTGACTACGAATTTAGATGTGCTGTACTTACGGATCGATGCCTCTCCCATGCAAGGATTGTACTTTGATGTAGAGATGAAATCAAATTTGATGGATATCCGAGGATGACATTGAGGTGCCTCCGAAATTCAAGAATGGGTCAAAGACAAACCCAAACCCAACCTTGATCAAACCACTTCTTTCAATCTCTAACCTTAGAAAGCCCTAAGTTAATCCAGATTGGTTCGGACCTTACCCCAAACCAACGAAATGACATGGTTACGCTATTAACCCAATTCAAGGATGTGTTTGCATGGTCTCATGAAGACATGGTGGGTTTATCCACTGACATTGTCCTTCATCGCCTTCCCATTAAAGAAGGATTTAAGCCAGTCAAGCAAAAACTCAGGCGATTGAAACCTGAGTGGAGTTTAAAGGTGAAAGAAGAAATTGTGAAACAATTTCAGGCTGGCATCATCATGGTGTCTACATATCCTGAGTGAATATCCAACATTGTACCCGTGCTTAAACTCGGAGGGAAGGTGCGAGTTTGCGTGGATTACCAGGACTTGAATAAAGCTTGCTTAAAAGACAGCTTTCCCGTGCCATTTATCCACATTCTCATTAACAATACTGCGCAGTACAACATGTACTCCTTTGCTGATTGCTTTGCGGGGTACCATCAGATCATGGTTGTCGAGGTAGATCGTGAAAAGATTGCTTTCGTCACTGCTTGGGGAACTCTTTGCTATAGACAGTTGTCATTCGGCCTCATCAATGCCGGAGCTACCTATCAACGAGCTATGATGGCTCATCAAGAGATTGAGATCTACGTGGATGACATCATTGTCAAGTCCCGGAAGGAGGATGACCATCTAGACCATCTCAGAAAGTTGTTCAACAGGTTGCGTAAGTACAACTTGAAGTTGAATCCAGCTAAGTGCGCCTTTGGCATCAAGTCAGGCAAGTTGCTAGGATTTCTAGTCAGCCACAAAGGGATTGAGCTGGATTTTGCCAAAATCAAAGCCATCACGGAAATGCCCATTCCTCAGACAGAGAAGGAAATACGGGGATTTTTGGGAAGAATCAACTTCATCAGCAAGTTTATCTCCCAACTCATAGCAACCTGTGAGCCAATCTTCAAGTTATTAAGGAAGAACTCCTCCATGAAATGGAATGATGAGTGCCAGAATGCCTTCCTTACAATCAAGAAACAGCTAGTCAAAGCTCCTATCTTGGTACCACCCAGGGATGATGTTCCCCTGTTCATGTATCTGTCCGTAAGTGAGAATGCCATGGGCTGCATGCTGGGACAAAAAGACGATAGAGGCCAAGAACAAGCTATCTATTACCTCAGAAAAAGGTTCAGCAGTAGTGAACACAAGTACACTCTGATAGAAAAGACGTGTTGTGCTTTAGCATGGGCTTCCATGAGGTTACATCATTACCTCCATGGTCACACAACCCATCTCATATCCCGCGTGGATCCTCTCAAGTACGTCTTCAACAAACCCATGTTGAATTGCCGACTGTCCAGATGGCAGTTGATCCTACAACAATTTGACATCGTATATGTGACTCAAAAGTCCATCAAAGGTCAAGGAATCGCAGATCAACTAGCCGCCGCACCTTTAGGGGATTTCAAACCCTTGGAAACTTATTTCCCTGATGAATGAGTAATGACAAAGACAAAGAACACCATCGAAGACGATCACGCTACCAATCATGGAAGATGTATTTTGATGAAGTCATTAATATGGAAGGTTCGGAGTCGAGCGGTTCTAATATCTCGATCTGGGAGCAAGCGATATCCGTCGCCATCAAATTATAGTTTGTCGGCTGTAATACTACCGAGTATGAAGGCTATCTCATGGGGCTAAAACTTGTCCGTTCAATGGGCATCAAGCGGTTAACTGTCCTTGGAGATTCAGAGTTGGTAATCACACAATCTACTGGAATCTATCAAACCAAGGAACTACATTTGCTGCCCTACCATCGGCAGGTTTTGAAGATGGCTTTGGAGTTCGAAGAAATCTCCTTTCTACATGTTCCTCGTAATAGGAATGACTTCGCGGATGCATTAGCAACTTTGGCCTCCTTGATTCGCATATCAGACAAGGAACACTTGCCAAGCGTCACAATTTCCCTGAACAAGGCCCCAGCCTATAGGAATTACATTTGAGAAGTATCGGATGAGCTACCTCCCATCCAACCTCCTTGGTATCAGCATATCAAGGAATATCTGCGAGATGGATCTACACCCACTGAGGCGAGCCTGGCTGAGAAAAGGCGGATCCATCTACTTTCTATGAAGTTCTACCTGAGTGGAGATGAGCTCTACAAAAGAGATGCAGGACTAAGTCTCCTCAGGTGTCTAGACAAAGATCAAGCCCAAAGGCTTATAGATGAAATCCATGGTGGAGTCTGTGGCCCCCACATGAGTGGCCCCCTCCTTGTGAAGAAAGTCCTCAGGACGGGACATTATTGGCTATCTCTCAAGGCTGATTGCCATGACCACGTCAAAAGATGCTATCAGTGCTAGATTCATGGAAATGCTATACACGCCTCCCCACGGGAGCTCTACAATATGAGTTCGCCTTGGCCCTTCTCAATGTGGTGAATGGACGTTATCGGGCCCATTGAGCCTAAAGCCAGTAATGGTCACCGGTTTATCTTCACCATGATCGACTACTTCACCAAGTGGGTAGAAGCAGCCTCCTTCCCCAAGGTCACTAAAGAAGTCATCATTGCTTTCATCAGAAATAATTTCGTTTATCGATATGGACAACCAGAGGTGATTGTGTCAGACAATGCCAAAAACCTCAACAACAAAATGATGGAGGAATTATGCGGTAAATTCCACATCAAACATCTCAACTCATCATCTATCGTCCAAAGATGAGCGGTCTTTGTCAAGCCGGTTACTAACAAAAAACATTAAGAAGATTATGCAAAAGATGTCCGCCAACCACAAAGATTGGCCTGACTTGTTGCCTCTGACTCTATTAGCCTACAGAACTTCAATGCGTACTTCAACTGGAGTAACCCCCTACGCTTTAACCTATGGGATGAAAGCAGTGCTCCCCATAGAAGTTGAGATGGAATCTCTCAGAGTGTTGATCGACGCTCAGTTGGATGAAGACCAATGGGTACAGGACAGGTATCACAAATTGTCTCTAATAGATGAAAGGCGAACCGCGGCTATCTTTTATGGTCAGTTATATCAGCAAAGGATCGTCAGATCCTACAACAAAAAGTTTGACTACGGCAGTTTAAACAACATGACTTGGTTTTGAAGAAGATTCTTGACAACCAAGATCAGGCTAGAGGAAAATTCGCTCCTAACTGGGAAGGCCCGTTTATTGTCAAGAAAGTATTGACAGGAGGCGCTCTCAGATTGCAAGAAATGAACGGCGATGAGTTTCCACAACTCATTAACTCAGACACCGTGAAATGGTATTATGTCTGAAGTAACCAGCAAACAGCCTAGTGCATAATCATCAGGTCACCAGTCATTCCGGTTCTTTAGCCCTTTACCACCTACAACTTATCTACACTTTACCCCTCGTGGAAGCGTACTCTTCAAGCCAAAGAACTTTGGCTTTCTCCTTTCTGACTCATACAACTTAGGTCATCCCACCGCGGATTGAACCTCTTGCGTTTGCGAGCCATACCCATTCACGGATCAAACTTTTTACCTACAGATTTATCCTTAACCTAGGATTAAACTTTCTCCTCCCCGCTCTCGACTCCTTGCATGGGATTACGCTTTTCTTCTGAGGCACGATCTCCTCTTCAATAAGAGTACGTAGGCAACCATTTCATATGGCCTGGTCGCAATAAAAACAAAAACAACAAAAAACATTTCTACCCTCTTCTCCTCATAAAAACAACCAAAAACATTCCTACACCATGTTAGCCATATACAACGTTGAACCTCTTACACCAGGTTCGAACTACGCAGACCTGATCTCCTCTTCAATAGGAGTACGTAGGTAGCCATTCATGGTGCGGTCTCACCCCCTACCAAAACACAAACCATTGTCAACGGGTATTGGGATTCTCTTTCAATCCATTACATTTTATTCGGCGGACCAAAGGGATGGAATTACTTGAACTCCTCCCAAATAGGAGATTCGGCGACCATCTAAGTACATGCGTATACCTCAAGAGCAATACCAATCCATAAGAGATGGAATTAACTAGGCTTCTCTAAATAGAAATCTCAAGACCATCTGTAGTGCGGTCAATCTCAGAGAGGAAAGCCACACTCCTCTCCATATTTCCATTCAGAAACAAGTCCCAAGACACCAAAGATGGTAGGGATACATAGATCGATGATCCATTCGAACTATCGAGAGATGCATTTCAATGTCCATCCACCAAGGAAGAATTCAGAATACATCAAGATCACAAGCCCTAAAGCAGCAGGCAAAATATCAAGCAAATAGCAAGGCATATCTAAAAGGGAAGTGATCCAAAAAATAAATTTCCCTGTTATATATAATGTCGTTTGATATATATACAATGTGAACTGTACATGACAAAATGGCTAAGCTAGTCTGTGCAGGTAAATACAAGCTCATCTACGGATCAGGATACATGCGAGCTAGCAAGACCAACATGGCATCCCTCTCAGATGAAGGAGGTAAAGCTGTAGTCTCCTGGACAAGAATATTCACACGACCCAACAGATCTGTAGCCATCTGCATGATGACCATATGCTCATCGATATAAGCGTTCATCTCTACGATCATACTAGTGGTAAAGGACCTCGCTGCAGTACTATCTGTGACAACCACATCCCGGGCAGATATAGCACTATCCCGCTCAACTATCACCGCGTCTCTGTCTGATCTAGCCTCATCACGCTCAGCGATGGCGGCATCTCTACGAGCCAATGCCTCGTCTCTCTCTAATAGGGCGGCATACCTCACATCAAGAGCAGTCGACATCATAGATCGAATCTAATCCCTCTCAAAGATCATCAGACGAAGACTCTTCTCTAAGTACTATGCCGAGTGCTGAATCACGAAAGTACTAGTACTAGGAGAATCCAGAAGAAATGCTGGCAACCCAGCAGCGGTACCCTCCTCGATGTAGGTATCAATGTCCTCTGTGGGCTCTACATCGCCTAACTCAATCTCGGTCTTTGCAAATCTTTTGCTACAAATGAGATAAAACCTCCGTCTCCATCCATGCGAATACTCTACGGAATAAACTAGGACGATGGCGGAAAAGCGGCTAGCTCTCGGCGATCCCAACAAGCGTATACATGAGATCGGTCCTCGGTACCGAGAGGTATCAAGAAGTGAATCACGACTCTACCGCCCCTCGAAAGGGATGAAAATCGAAGGCCGGTCGAATCATGACATCATGGCGATGGGTGATAAGTAGTCACGCCCTCAAGCCCGACCAAAGGAGGAAATCCATGCGGGAGCATGAGTAATGAAGTCAGATGGTGAGCAAAGCCCCGAACACAAAGACAATATCTTTGAATGGATCTTTGATATCTATGCTAAAAATGCGGACGGTGGTGAGCATCATACACTCCGATGGTGAAAGGAATATGACATAGCCACCTCATGGGAGAAGCAATACCAGTGCCGTCTAAGGGTACCCGATCGATTCATAAGTAGTGTGACATAAACCACACATACACTGACGACCAAAACTCCCAAAAACACGCTGATGGGTAAAGTACTACGATGGGATCTTGATCGCGAGGTCTCTGCCACGATCATAGGTACAATGGTACGACCCTCCCTGAGAGCTCTCACGGCCATGATAACTCCTATGTCTATCTCATCCATGTATCGCGGCATATACACATATGACAGTACACATAGCATCAGTACATCAACTCTGGCCAAACGCCAATGATCCTCCGACGCGGTAAAATCCCCTGAATGTCGTGAGTAGCTATCCTCCGCACCAAATCTATCATACAGAAAATGCTGAGAGATCACATGACCAGATGTCAACTCATCATGTACCACTCTACGCCTCAATCCTGTGAGAGTCATGAATCGTCTACTCATGTCTCCCAAAGCCATGTGTACGCAAGGTTGGTCTAGGGCGAGATCAATCAACGGCATACTCCTCAGTAGAGTCAACTCATGGGTGCCAAAATGGAATACCGCCTATCGTAGCCAATGCTCTATCATCCCATCCACGAATCCTGCGCAGAACTCAAAATACCAAAAGGGTCATGGTATCTTTGCGATGAATAGATCTATAGTCACCACATGCGGTGGTGACATGCTATCGTACCATGATCTCATACCCAATGCCACCACTGACGGTGGGGTATGATCTATACGGCTAACTGTCGAAGAAGACATCTGTGCGGGCCGTGTTATAAGACCATCCATGGGTCAATACCGAATATCTCTGGACATACATACATATGCATAACATGATACATGCATAACAGATAATGAATGGCAATATGATATAGGGAATGAAAAATGGTGCATACATTCCTAAATATATCATCATCTAATACATCGACCTATCAGCCTACAAGATACATGAAAATGGGGCACAGACGCCCTACTACTAATAGAGGCCTATCAAAAGATATAGCGAGAATGGGGAACAACCACCCAATATCTAACAGAGGCCTATCAAAAGATATAATGAGAATATACATCAGAAGAAGACTAGGGTCTCGATGTCCACGTCCTTAATCCTCGCTTACTTGATGTAACTCCTCCCGAGTCACCGGATCTCTATCAGCAGGGATGTCGAGGGCCTATAAAGGGGAGGATCTGCACCGACAAAAACAAATGGGTCGTCTGAGGGGCCAGCACCTGAGCTGGAAGGAACAAATGCCGAATAAATATGTGTGCCTAATCCAATTGTCGGGTCAAGTTATCAATCTGGGTCAGATGAGTCGGAGCTCGGACACAAGCTACCCAATCCGTCATCATCAAAGATTCTGGAACCATGTCTCCCATAAATTATGTGGCATGGGACTGGGCCCCAATAGTGCGAGGAAGCCACCAACGCTGGAATATCTCCTGAGTACATGAACCCTTTGATAAATCAAAACCGTCAACTCCCAACAATGGAATATCAGTGGCGGGTGTTTGTAATACGGGCCAATGATGCCTGACAGGAGGCAAGATCGATATCTGAATCTCCCCTGTGGTGCTCCTAATAGCACACTCTCCTAAATAGAGCTCCCGGCCTCCATCGGTGAAAAGAGGAAATCTCGGTGGAAATCAAATACTCTACTCGGTGAGGGTGTCCATCCTCAGCCGGCGATCAAATGATCCCCGAGTATGGAAGCCGTATATTATGGCGTCGGTAAATCGATAGCTCCAAACTGCATCTGGCGATGATCGAAGCCCTCAGATATAGGGACCTCTGGCAAAATAGAATGGTGCCATCGTCGTCCTCGTGGATAGGTATCTAAGTCTAACACACTCATAGGACACAAACATGGAAGCCTCTCATAGGCCCAAAATCGCCAACACCTGATGGCAAAACATCTCGCTGTCGATAAACACTCTTAACACCGCGTGAATGGAAAAGATAAGAGAAATACTCACCAGTGAACGGGTAAAATCTAGCTGCCTCGGTCGAACCACAGCAAGGCGGCGGGGCATGCCCCGGAGGAAATAGGCAAAGGTGTAAGAGCCCGATCATACTCTCTATCACGGTCCACATTAAGTGTGGCGCTAACCAGCGAAAGATACCGTAGAAGAAGAGTTATCTGCTATGAAAGCGACCTCAAATGATCATCGAACAATCGCAGCAGAGCGTGATCCACGATCCGACATCATCGAGCATGGGCTCACTCAATAGCCGCTTCATAACATCTACGCTCAAAGGACCCGAGCGGACGGTCCTACCTTTGGCGCCCGTTGAACTCCTAATAGGGATCGGACGGCGAGGGAGTGATATTACGCCATACAAGGCACGGCTCCCCTCCAAACTCCATACCGATAAATCGCCAATCCATAGGCGTCATCATCACCTCGCATCCAAATAGTGGAGTACCGAGTCCGATGAAACCATCGCTCGAGACAATGCCACGAGGTAACCCGGGACAACGACGGGGAAGGATGGAGAAAATGCCCCAAATCCCCATTCATGTACTCTTCGCTCTATAGTCGAGGATGAAGCGCTTTGATACATGGGTGGATCTTGAACCGCCCAGAGGTTATGTAAAACCTAGAACCTGCATGAAAAGTAGATCAACATCAAAACCCTTTAATCCTCATCAATAGGAAAGAAGGAAGATAAAGTCTAACGTCATACCTCGTTAGCATGCAAGTATATCGATGGATGTCTACCCAAATCACCCAATGACTCTGGTTCACCACTGGATGCTCGAAAGTTCCTGCGAGGATAGATCATGGCAGAGGCGGGATCCTCAATATCCACCTCCTCATCCTCGATGTCCGGAAACCTCTACTGGGACAGATTTAATCCACGCCTCCACCAACCGGCGAGTCAGTTCGGACGAAACGGGGACGAGGCACTTTAGAACCCCTCCGCCGTATGCCAGAAGCGGTCCTATAGAAGGCTACATCCGATCCGAATCAATAATATCTGGACAACAAGGCCCCAAATCACCTCAGAAAGGGTGTGGTATTTCCTTACCGGGAGCTTTCTAAAATGCATTATATGACTATATGCATGCATGCATTTACTTTAACATATAATAGAGTTAGAATGCATGACTACCCAATGCCTACATTTGGAAAAAATTTCGCCATAGTTCCTTTGAAAATAGGATTATCCCCATACACACACAGCATGTATAGGTGGCCATTCAAAGATGCACACCGCCCCAAAAGTCATATACATAATATATGCATTTAAAATCAAAATCATCATGCATAAGGCCAACCTCAATGCTAGGAGTACTTTGCCTTTCTACCTTTTGCTCATTGGACCTCAAATAGGACAAAAATAGCGAGAAAAAAGTGCCAATTGGTATCGCTCTCGAGTCAAATTTTTTCACATCATTATGTTCGGCATGGTTTAATACTAACATTTACTATGTTGAATATTTTTTATCAAGTCATTTGTGCATACATAATCACTACTATGTGTTTATATGCATTCGTACAATCTAACGGACAAAAATTGGAAAAAAAATAAATGCATACGTTACCAGGATAGTGTAGAACACTTGTACGGCGACAGAAATTTGCGAAGCACCCGAATTGATGAGATCTCGAAGATGGCTCGCGGTTTTTCTAAAGTAAAACAAGGTTAAAGTGACTTGTGAAGTGAAAGCCTGCTGGGATTTATCATCCACGCTTTGGCCACGTGTTCACGCTCTTGCAGCCGCAGTACACACTGCGGCTCCTCCACGTGGGTCCCACCCCTCTGGCTCGGTCCAGTTTGAGTTGAAATAGAATTCTTACGGGCTAAAAAGGTTAAATCGGGAATAAAAATGCCACGTGTTTGAGCAAAACAAGATACAATCCTCGGTCTTCTCATACGAGACTTTGAATCAAGACATCACTCATTGGTAGTCGCTTTGAACACAAGGTATACTCACGCGATGACCTCGATTATCGTAAATCACATTTGGCAATACCTTATACAGTCCGATCACGGCCAATTCGGTCGTTACCCTACGTGAGTCCCCCGACGAGGGTTACAACGTGAGTCACCGATGGGGTTACAACGTAGATCCCCTTGGGGAAGTTCTGACACGTTCATCCATTGACATGTCCATCAACGAAGGTCAAGCAGCCTTGACGTTATTTCAACCGATGGCAAGTAAACCCATCGACCTTGAGAACCGTTCGAAAGTCGCGTACGTACTCATACGTCCCCAGTAGGTCCCCGGCGAGGAGGTTACTGACGTGAGTCCTCGACGGCCAGAGTTACAACGTAGATCCTCGGTGGGGGTTACAACACGTTCATCCGTTGACATGTCCATCAACAAAGGTCAAGCAGCCTTGACATCATTTCAGCCGATAGCATTTAAACCTGTCAGAGCTATAGAGTTGTTCGAGGTTCTCATACCCGGTTTGCTCATATTCCCGGTATTCCTGCATGAAATCACAACGTAATGCCTCCGTTGATCTACGTCGTGAAGGTCAAGCAACCTTGACGATCTCCTCACAGAGTTTCAGCCATTGATTCATACGTCAGCGAAGGTCAAGTAACCTTGACAGTATATCCCACATGATATTTCAGCCGTTGATTCACACGTCAACGAAGGTCAGGCATCCTCACATGCGGATTTGCTATTAGCGATAAATCCAATGTAATTGTGACATATTACGGCGTCTTTAACTAGGAAAGGTCAACATTATCAAAGAGGATAGATGATGGAATATGTTATACACATCCTCAAATAGATCAAGCTTTATCCCCACGGACCTCTTACACATAAGAGATCCGTCAATATATTGCAATCCCAAATGAAGCAACGGAAGCCAAAGAATCATACCCGGATGTTGGCCATAACCCCATACACATGCATCATACATTTGCATCATGTTGCTATCCATAGTACCATGTTTATCTTGTTGCGTTTCAAGTGTCTAGAATTTTTATCCTACCCATGCATCGCCATGCATGAGTATGATAAAGAGAGGGCATCTGTAGACACTCGAAATTTTCTCAGTACTCTTATTCTTGACATTGTAGGAGGACAGATTAATCTTTTAAGAGAACCACGAAAGATAATCCAATTCATATCTGGGATACTACCGGAAGTGCGGCGTCGACCCCGGATCACAATGCAGAGATGTAATTTCAACCTCGGATGTAACCCCAGAGGCTGCGAATCTATCTACCCTAACTCACACCGAGAAAGGCCGATTAATCTCGGAAATAACCCCTTAGGTATCAATCTCATCCCAACCATGAATAGCCACCAACCTTGGTGATAACCCCAAGGAATGCGCATTTGGAGATAACCCGAGAAATGCTTGTTTGAAATGCCATCGACTTCTATCTCGGCTCTCACAATGAGAGATACATTGTACCAACCCGGAATAACATCGGAAGACGAGGCACACCTCAAAGATGACAATGAGGACCTTCAACAAATGCACACGAGTCCAATCTCAAATGGTCTCGAGTAACGTCTGCTATCGGCCCAATCCGCATGATAACACCGGTGAGGGCAACATCTTCATCTCGTCCCAAAATGATGCCACGTCTCGTCTCTACACAACGATGTCCCATAAAATAACTAATCCCGATTGACTATTATGCGGAGTAGCGGATGAAAGTTGAAGCTTGAAGGCCGGAGGGCATCGTCTCATCTTCAAAGACTTCGTGACAAACTCTAATCGCATGCCATCGTACAACTCTAAACAACGGTGGTGCGAAATAGGTCTGAATACCTCAAAATGGATGCCCGAATGGCACTTCTCAAAATCTGAGTGGACATTACAATTACCTAAGTGCACGTGCTTGAGGCGACCTGACCAGGCCGCCTCTGGGTACACTGCTACCAAATTGCGGTACACTATAACACATATTGCTTTATAAATAGAGGGCTTGGGGTGCTAATTTTTAAGAGAAAAGACGGAAACCCTGTGACAATTTGCTTTATACTTGCCATATGATGTATTTTCCCACTTTCAAACACACATGAGCTCATATATAGCCTCTTTTGTACCCACAAAAAGCCGGTGTTTACCCACTCTAAAGATATAGAAGCCCTTTTTATCGGTCCACCGTAAGCCTTCTCACAAACTTTAGAGTCTTTCTCTTCATCTTTACACACCTCCTACACGTTCAGTCGTGTTGCTTGTTTTTTCTGGACTTGGTTTGTGGTTTCATTCGATTCAGTATATATATTATATATATATATATATATATATATATATATATATATATTATAAGACCCAACTTTTTATAAATAAAGATGAATTTTCTATAAATATTATTTTGAATATTATGGAATAATTTGATATAATGTTATAGTTGTGGGTAATATTTATAAATTTTGCAAAGTATGCAGTGGTTATATTATATTCGATTGGTGGAATATTCGGTTTAGCGGGGGAATATTAAATACAATGGCTCAATCATTGGTGGACCCCATAATGAAATTATTATGTCGGATTGAGAAAGCGACAAAAATATTTTATTGAAATAACGGCGGAAGTTTTACTGGTTGATCTTTGTTGAACTACTCGGTAGTAAAAAATACGATGTCACGTGTGGTTGCATAGTAGCTACGGTATTGATTATTGATGCTTATGTGAAAGTCACTCGGTTTGATTCCATTATTGTCGATTAATAATATGAATTATTATAGCGATAATGACGTTTTGTTTTATTCGTATTATTAACGTAATAAAACGAAACATCTTTATATAAAGCGAGAATACTTTATTAAAGTTATTTTATAAATAAAATATATTATATTTTATTATGCATAGTGTTGCGTAGTGTTGCATAGTGTTTGCATAGTAAAATATTTTTTATAAATAGAATATATTATATTTTATTTAAAGATTTTGCTTTAAATATGGACCAAAATCGATTAAAATAAATCAATACTGGATAGTTCATGGATTAATTACTATGCATTCTATTTTCCTATAAATAGAAGCTCATTCCTTCATTATTTTCTTGCAATTCACCTAAACTCTGAGAGAAAACTATAGAGAAAGAAGAAAAGTATTCTACTACTTCACTTTGCCGATATTCGGTTCTTCTAAGGTAGGGAATATTATTTGTTGTACCCGTAAAGGTGTTATTCTTTCTTATTCATGAAGAGAACTTCATTATTCCATTCATTATTATTACATTGAAATAACTTTGTAAAAAGTGGCATACCCTATACATAACTTTGTATCGCGTGACATACCCTATACTTGGTGAAATCCTTATGTTATTCCATTGCTTATTATTACATTGGAATAACTTTTGTATCTGTTATTTACCTATACTTGGTGACATTCTTCTATTATTACATTGGAACATCCTGTGCATCTGCATTTTACCGGACTGGTTTCCGTCTTTATTATTACATTGGAACATCACATGTACATGTGTTTTACAGGACTGGTTAAAATCTTTATCATTCATTGGAATATCCTATACATGTGTTTACACCGGATCCGTTCCATCTTTATTATTACATTTGGAACATCACAGCGATTGTGAATTTCACGACGACTGGTTCCGTTATTATTATTACATTGGAATAACTTTGTACATCTAATCTACCGCATGCGTGGTGATTTCTTTTGTTATTCCATTCTTTATTATACCCTATTGGTTAAAACTTTGACTTCTATACTCCATGAAATTAGTAGAATATCCTTGATATTTGCGTTTCATCCAATATCTTTTCATGGAAATATTCTTCCGATCATTCTTGAATTTTACTCTACAAAACAAAGATTGTCTGTTGACAATTTGGGCGTTAATAATTCACGGATAAAATAATTCTTGAACTTGTTTTATTGAATTCTTATATCATTGTCATCATCCTCATGTTTATATTTTTTAAAAGTCATTTGTGGCACCGTAGAGCATGGATGGACTTGGTATGATTATGACCAGGATTATTCGGTTGTAATCATGGTAGTAATGTTACAAATGATGTGGTAAAAATCCTCGATGGTAGTAGTGCATTGATGGACGATTGTTGGCATGATCATGACCATTAATGAATACACAACTATTCTTGGCCCGTAGTCATGAATAATTGTGGTATTGATACTTAAAGAATATCCTTGGCCGTAGTCACGAGGGTGATTCGATGATGTGGATTATTTATTAAAAGCTAAGTCTCAACTTTAATGATGATGAAAACCTTTTAAATCATAAAAGATAGTAGATTTTATTTTCTACTTGACTCTTTTAATGGATTGCTTGTTCATTTATGATTAAACTTGATGTTTATTATATTTTATCGGTTTAACCTTTGTTGAAGGCTATTGATAATTTATTACGCATTATCTTAGTCATAATATTTCTTCTTGGGCTAGTTGAGCTCACCCTTTCTTTCCTTTGTTCTCTTGAGGAAATGAGAACATAGGTAGAGACGAGTCGGGGAGCGGAGTAATGGTCCGGAGGATAGCATTAGTAGTCCTCACTATTCGTGAAATAGTGTGATAATAATTGTAATGAGGACTCCTTTTGAGTTTGTATAATATCTAGTAGACAATTTTGTATTCAAACTCACAATTTATGTCATTATTGTACCTGACAGCAGTTATATTAGTAAGTTGTATTTAAATTACGTACCATGTATCTCGACTACCCAAGATGGGTGATGTATACCTAATTTTGGGGAGTCACAATTGGTATCGAGCTTGAGGGATATGATCCTGGCTAAGATGTGAGAAAAGTACTAGGAGGGAGAGCGAGGGAATACCTTCGCTAGTATGACCTACCTAAGTTTATGTGCTATTTTATTGGTCGGTCGAATATAAAGATAATTTGTTACATGTCAATTAACCTTTTTTTTGTGTGGCGATGTCTGAAAATGACATCCGAGAATGTTGAGAATAGCGATGGAGCCTGCGATCGATCGTTGATTCACCACATATCAATAATCGGGATAATGTGCACCAGAAGGCGACAATCCTCATGCAAACAACAACACCGACCAAATGATGAATGATCAAATGTTAAGAGGCTTTATCACAATTTATGCAACAATGAAGCGCGACTCATGTCAAAAACGAAGGTGGAAACACGAAAAACTCTCGGTGGTCACCGCTAAACAATTCAAGGAGCTGGGACCACCGGAGTTTATGGGAGAGCCAAAACCACTTACGGCGGAAGCATGGATAAATCGATTACAAGATATTTGATGTCTTGGGATGCTCCGAGAAGCAAAGGTTCCTTCACGCCTTTATGTTGCAGAGAGGCGATTCATGGTGGAATCGGTAAAAAGTACTCAACCTCTTTGTCTTCAAGATATCTTGGGAGAAGTTCCAGAGTCATTCAACGACAAATACTTTCCGAAAGTATTACGCCATATGAAGGAGGTGGAGTTTATCAAGTTGGAACAAAACAATATGGCCGTGTTGCAATACGAGGCAAAATTTGCGGAGTTATCACGGTTTCGCGTCCCCACTGGTGGATAATGAAGAGAATAATGCGCGAATGTTTTAAGAGGTTTGAAGTCGAGATACGTCAACATCTTATTTCTCATAAACCGTGTTTGTATTCGGATGTTGTAAATAGGGCTCGATTAGTGGAGCGCGATAACGAGTCAACGCAACAAAAGAAGAAAGTAAGCAAAGTTATAATACCAATGAGAGTAGTAATCAAGCGGTGACAACAAGCGTGGAGGGAATCAACGGGCGGATATGGTAACCACTTCGGTGGTAATCGTACAAAACAATAAGAATGGACATTTCAAGAAACTGGAGATTCAACAATGATGGAAAGACGCGTCGACCAAACTTTCGTTGTTAAGGAATGAGAAAGACCACCTATCATATGCTTCAAATGCGGAGAAGAGGACACATCGATCTGAAGCTGTGCCATGTCGTCCAAAGCATGTTATAATTGTGGAAGAGAAGGTCACTTAGCTCGATTTTGTCGTTTCTCAAGACAAATTCAACTAGGATGGAGCACCAAAGGTCAGTCGGAAAAGTCAAAATCGGTAGTCTGCAAGGAGGCGTTTGTTGTGACCTCCCGAGAGAGCGAGGAAACCGAATGAGGTCATCACGGGTAAGCTTATCATAAACTCTAATGAAGTCTACACTTTATTTGATCCCTAGTTCTACCCATTCTTTATTTCTCCTACTTGCGCTCATCGATTAAATTTGACTCGAGAAATTAGACTTTGACTTATCTATGGAAACTCCGTTGGGAGAAACCTTCATTACATCCACTTTGTTTATAAGTCTTGTTTTAGTTCAAATCGGTACCCTCACATTACCGGTCGATCTTATTTCATTAAAATACTTTGCATTTGGCGTGATTCTAGGGATTGATTGGTTAACTACTTATCATGCAAAATTGATTGTTTTCGTAAGGTTGTTAGCTTTCATATTCCTAATCAACCTATTATGCGAATTCAAACGACCAAACCATTAAAATCAATCACGGTCATCTCACGCCATTAAGCTATTCGTTTATTGAAAAATGGATGTCAAGCTTTCTTAGCTCATGTCATGATTTAAACAAAATACGCGGTTTTTGAGCGATATTTCTATTGTTAATAAATTTCCGACGTATTCCCAAGAACTTCCTCGCCTACCCCCAGGCGTGAAATTGAATTTTGTATCAACCTTGAACTCAGTAAAACCTATTTCAAAAGCCCCATATCGAATGGCTCCTATTGAACTTCGTGAGTTAATGACCCAACCTGCGCAGGAATTGTTAGACATTGGCTTTATTCGTCCCTAGTACTTCTCCTTGGGGTGCTCTGTTCTATTCGTGAAGAAGAAAGATGGGAGTATGTGACTTTGTATTGATTATCGGGAGTTGAATCATGTCACCATCAAAATAGGTATCCATTGCCACGTATTGATGACTGTTTGACCCGGTTGCAAGGAGCCAAATTCTTTTCAAAGATTGATCTTCGTTAGGATATCACCAATTGAAGATTAGAACCACCGACATTCCAAAGACGACTTTCGAGAACTCGACACGGGCATTATGAATTCCTAGTCATGTCCTTTGGATTGACTAATGCTCCTAACGCCCGCATGGATATGATGAACCGGTATTCATGGAATATTTAGATCACTTTGTGGTCGTCTTTATTGATGACATCCTTATTTATTCCAAAAGCCGTGAAGATCATGAAGCAACACTTGAAATTGACACTCCAAAAGCTTCGTGAATATAAGCTTTATGCCAAGTTGAAGAAATGCAATTAAGGCTTAAAGTAGCAGCATTCCTTGGGCACGTGGTATCAAGTCATGGAATATCTGTTGACCCAAAGAAAGATTGAAGCTATTCAAAGTCGGGAACAACCTAAATCGATGGCCAAAATCGTAGCTTTCTCGGTTTAGTGGGTTATTATCTGGAGATTCGTGGAAGGATTTTCTCGAATCGCTACTCCATCGACTCGGTGACTCGAAATGATACAAAGTTCGGTTGGAGCGAAGAATGTGAGAAGAGTTTTCAAGAACTCGAGAGAGACTTATTTAAAGACTGCTACGACAATACCATCCTGCTCGGAGGATTTGTCATCTCATGATGATGCTTGAGCAAAGGGTTGGGATGTGTTCTTATGCAACATGGAAAAGTTATAGCCTTATGCCTCGTGACAACTCAAAGAATATGAGAGGAATTATCCTACTCATGATCCAGAGTTAGCGGTATTATCTTTGCACTTAAAATTTGGAGGCATTACTTGTATGGGGAGAAAATGGAGATCTTTACGGATCATAAAAGCCTCAAATATTTCTTTACTCAAAAGGAACTCAACATGCGACAACGACGTTGGCTTGAATCTGATGAAAGATTATGATCATACCATCCAATACCATCCTGGAAAAGCAAGCGTGGTAGGTAACGCATTGAGTAGAAGATCGTATGCAAAATGCGAGTGCGTTATTGTCAACACAAAGGCCCATTTTGTGTGACTTGCAAAGGATGGAGATAGAGTTAAAGACTCCAAGGACGCATGTGATGATAACGAATATCTGAGTAGAACAGACTTTAATCGATAAAGTTAAAGTCGCTCAAGCTACGGACCAGAGTCGATGTCGTATAAGGAAGAAAGTGCAAGAGGTGCTATGCCAAGCAAGAATCGATGAAAAGGAATAATTCGAGTCAACTCCGGACTTTGTGTTCCTAACGACCTGATTTAAAGTATAATATCATGATGGAGGCGCATGACACACCATTTGCAATCCATCTCGGGAGTACCAAAATGTATCATGATAATTGTCATACATTTTGGTGGAGCAATATGAAGAGAGAGATAAGCTACTTTGTTTATCTCAAGGTGTCTAACTTGTCAACGAGTTAAAGCGAGCATCAAGTACCAAAAGGTCCATTGCAACCACTTGAAATTCCGAATGGAAGTGGGAGCACATTACCATGGATTTAGTTCTGGGCCTTCCTAAGGTTTCTCAAGGCATTGATGCGATTTGGGTCATTGTTGATAGATTGACCAAGTCTCTGCTCATTTCTTCCGACACGAAACTTATTCACTTGAACGTCTTGCTCAGATGTACATAAACGAGATTGTAAGATCGCATGGTATGCCGTATCCATAGTTTCGATCGAGACCCAAGATTCACTTCACGATTTTGGGTTAGTTTGCAAAAAGCTATGGGCACAGACTTACGATTTAGCTTCGGCATATCATCCTCAAAGCGACGGACAATGGAGAGGACTATTCAAACTCTTGAAGATCTATTAAGACTCGTGTGTCCTTAATTTCAAGGGAGTTGGGACAAGTTCTTACCATTGGTGGAGTTTTCCCTACAACAACAGTTATCAAGCAAGTATTGGCATGGCTCCATTCAAGCGTTGTATGGAAGGAAGTGTCGTTCTCCATTATCTTTGGGATGAGGTGGGTGAAGCAACGTTGTTAGGACCGGAGTTGGTACGTATGACTACGGAAAACCTCACAAAATCGACAACGTATAAAAACCTCTCAAAATCGACAAAAGAGTTATGCTGATCTTCATCGAAAGGACGTGGAATTTGATATAGGAGATCATGTGTTGTTAAGAGTTGCTCCATGGAAAGGAGTTACAAGATTTGGAAAGAGAGGAAAACTTAATCCTCAATTCATCGGTCCATTTTAATCCTCGATCGAGTAGGAGCGCGTGCCTATAAACTTCGCTTTCTGCTGAAATATGTCTCGTGTTCATAACGTTTTTCACATATCCATGTTACATAAATATGTGAAAGACCCGAACCATATTATTGAGTTAGAACCAGATGAAATAGCGAAAAGATTTGGCGTATGAAGAGGTTCTGTTCAAATTTTGGATAAGAAGGAACATATTCTACGCTCCAAGGTTATACCTCAAGTCAAAGTTTTGTGGAGGAACCACGATGTTGAGGAGATGACTTGGGAATTAGAATGCGAAATGAAATCAAGGTATCCTTACCTCTTCGACATACCGTGCATACCTTAATTTCGAGGGCAAAATTTCATAAGAAGGGAGGTTGTAAGACCCCAGCTTTTATAAATAAAGATGAATTTTCTATAAATATTATTTTGAATATTATGGAATAATTTGATATAATGTTATAGTTATGGTAATATTTATAAATTTTGCGAGAGTATGCAGTGGTTATATTATATTCGATTGGTTGGGGAATATTCAGTTTAGCGAGGGAATATTCGTCTGAATGGCTCAATCATTAGGTGGACCCCTAATAAAAATTATTATTTGATTGAGAAAATCGCGACAAAATATTTTATTGAAATAATCGGTGGAAGTTTTACCGGTTGATCTTTGTTGAACTACTCGGTAGTTAAAGTACAAAGATGTACATGTGGTTGCATAGTAGCACACGGTATTGATTATTGATGCTTATGTGAGAAGTCACTCGGTTTGATTCCATTATCACCGATTAATAATATAAATTATTATAAGCGATAATGACGTTTTATTTTATTAAATATTATTAACGTAATAAAATGCGAAACATCTTTTTATATAAAAATGCGAATACTTTATTAAAGTTATTTTATAAATAAAATATATTATATTTTATTATGCGTAGTGTTGCATGTAGTGTTTTGCATAGTGTTGCATAGTGTTTGCATAGTAAAATGTTTTATATAAATAGAATATATTATATTTTATTTAAAAGATTTTGCTTTAAATATGGACCGTTAGATTAAAGTAAATCAATCTGGACCGTTCATAGATTAATTACTATGCGTTCTATTGTCGTCTCTATAAATAGAAGCTCATTCCTTCATTATTTTCTTACGAATTTCACCAAACTCTAGAGAGAGAAACTATAGAGAGAAAGAAGAAAAGTATTCGCTACTTCACTTTTGCCAATATTCATTCTTCTAAGGTAGGGAATATTATTTGTTGTACCGTAAGGGGTGTTATTCTTTCTTATTCATGAAGAGAACTTACATTATTCCATTCATTATTATTACATTGAAATAACTTTTGTAAAAGTGGCATACCCTATACATAACTTTTGTATCATGCCAGACCCCATACTTGGTGAAATCCTTATGTTATTCCATTGCTTATTATTACATTGGAATACCTCAGATATAATGTGGTTTACCCAATACTTGGTGACATTCTTCTATTATTCGTCATTGAACATCCCGTCTACATGTATTTTACACCGGACTGGTTCCATCTTTATTATCCTGTTGGAACATCACATGCATGTGTTTTACAATTTGACTCGGTTAAAATCTTTATCATTCTGTTGGAATATCCTATCTCGTGTTTTACACCGGATCCGGTTCCATCTTTATTATTACATTGGAACATCCCGCTTGTGTGAATTTCACGACACGGTTACATCATTATTATTATTTGGAATAACTTTTGTCTGCGGCACCGCATGCATGGTGATTTCTTTTGTTATTCCATTCTTTATTATACCCGTTGGTTAAAACTTTGACTTCTATACTCCATGAAATTAGTAGAATATCCTTGATATTTGCGTTTCATCCAAAGATCTTTTCATGGAAATATTCTTCCGATCATTCTTGAATTTTACTCTACAAAATGAAGATCATGTTAACAATTTGAACGTTAATAATTCCCGGATAAAATAATTCTTGAACTTGTTTTATTGAATTCTTATATCATTGTCATCATCCTCATGTTTATATATTTTTTAAAGTCATCTGTGGCTTCAGTAGAGCATGGATGGACTTGGTATGATTATGATTAGGGATTATTGGGTGTAATCGACCGTAATGTTACAAATGATGTGGTAAAAATCCTCGATTAAGTAGTAGTGCATTGATGGGCGATTGTTGGCATGATCATGACCATTAATGAATACACAACTATTCTTGGCCCATAATGTATGAATAATTGTGGTCGTGATACTAAAGAATATCCTTGCCGAAAAGTCGTGGGGGTGATTCGATGATGTGGATTATTTATTAAAGTGAGTCTCAAACTTTGATGATGAAAAACCTTTAAATCATAAAAGATAGTAGATTTTATTTTCTACTTGACTCTTTTAATGGATTGCTTGTTCACTGCAGTTAAACTTGATGTTTATTATATTTTATCGGTTTAACATTTGTTGATGGCTATTGATAATTTATTACGCATTATCTTAGTCATAATATTTCTTCTTTGAGCTAGTTGAGCTCACCTTTTCTTTCCTTTTTCTCTTGAAATGAGAACATAGTTGGGACTTAGTCGGGGAGCGGAGTAATGGTCCGAGGATAGCCTTAGTAGTCCTCACTATTCTGCATGAAATAGTGTGACAATAATTGTAATGAGGACTCCTTTTGAGTTTGTATAATATCTAGTAGACAATATTTGTATTCAAACTCACAGTTTATGTCGTATTGTACACGACAGTTATATTAGTAAGTTGTATTTAAATTCTGTACCATGTATCTGACTACCCAAGATGGGTGATGTATACCTAATTTTGGGGGAGTCACATATATTGACTAACTTTATCGAGTTATGCCTCGATTGAGCCTGAACTTGATGCAGGCGTTCTTGCTTTAATATATATATATATATATATATATATATATATATATATATATCCTATATATATATTAATCATGCATTTAACTTTGTTCGATGAGCCTGAATTTTGATGCAGTGCGTTTATTCGCTTATATATATATATATATATATATATATATATATATATATATATATATATACTTATATATATCAATATATATATATACTTATATATATCAGTGTGTAGTTGGACTTTTTTCGATGAGCCTAGACTTGATGCAGTGCGTTTACTAAGCTTTTTTATATATATATATATATATATATATATATATATATATATATATATATATATATATATATATATATATATATATAACTGTGGTCGAACTACATTCGATGAGCACAGATTTTTACATCCTGGTGCATTTCTTTGCTTTTAAATATATATACATATATATATATATATATTTTTTCCTCACTGGAGTTCCCTTTGTGGCGGTTGATCGCTTTCTTGATTTATTTACGTTACATCCACTTTGGAGTTTCCTCAAGTATGGTTGATATCTTTAACAGACTTTATTTACATTTCGATCCCCCATGGAGGTGCTTCGTGGTTGGTGATCATGTACGTATATATATATTTTACCGCTTTTATATATATACCGCTTGTTGCTTTTATACAAATTGCAATATTACATGCGCTAGGAATCATGTGATCACCAGATTCATCCCATTGGATCTAGATTCGATTCCGTGATGGACATTTTTAGTATATGGCGACTTGTAAATTATTCTGCGATGTCTAATTTCCTCGGATGGTTTCCATACCCACGAGGAAATCGGCATTATTTTTGTATATTATTTTCATACGGATGCCTCACATCCGTCAAATAAAATCAATCAAATAGATCACTTAATAAAATGGGAGTGTAAAAGGTCTCAATTCTATTGAGCATCGGGGTTTGAAAAACCTCTTTTATAAAAACATCAACGCCATATCTTGCTAAAACCGAATTTTCTACATAAATTCAAACCACAATGTATATAGGTTTGAGCGAGACCTCGCACAACTTTCATATAACAAAGACATTGACCCACACACACACACACATGCACACTAAGATAATAATTTCTTGAAAAAGAGAGCGGTCACCGTGGTAACACAGGATGTCGGGGGTGCCTAACACCTTCCTCGCATAACCAAGTCCCCGACCCTAAATGAATCTCGGTTTCACTGGACCAGATATCGTTGTCACATCATTTGGGTCAATGTGCAAAACCTTTTCTCAATTTGTGTTAGATACAACCATTTAAAAAATCAATACCTACGACTCTTAACGATCACATCGTCGACATTATACATGTCGGACCTTTTTCACTTGTTATTTCAAACAAATCTCACCTAAAATGAGAACACCAAAAGAACAAGTAACGGAAAGGACACCCAAAAATCCCAGCGTCGATAATTATTTCCATTAAATAATTTTATATGAATTAAATTATTTTTGTACTAATAAACTAAGTAAATGATACTTAGTTTATTTTAATATTTGGAAACATAAGAGAAATAAATAAACATGGAGGAGTGCCTCTAAATTTTGGAATTGAATTATATATATTTTATTTTATTATATTATTTAATTAATTAAATATAATTTATTTTATTATATTATATTATATAATTAAATATTATATTATTTATAATATTAAACTTCTTTTATTTTATTATTTTTTTATTTGTATTATATAATATAATTTATTTAATCTGATTTAAGTTATTTCATTTAGTTTTATTTTGTTTCTTTAATTTTTTTATTACATTATATTATATTATTTAATTTATTATAATTTATTTTCATTAAATAGTTTTTATTTTCAATAATTTCTTTTAGTATTAACAAACTAAGTAAATGGTACTTAGTTTATTTTAATATTGGAAAATATAGGAAATATATAAACATGGAGGAGGCCTCAAAATTTGGTAATTATAAATTAATGTAAATTACGCCTGCAGAATTACATCGAAATAATAAATATACCTACATCAAACATCATCATCAAAACTAACATGTTGAGTTATACCTAAACATAATCCAAATTTTATCAAATCCAAATTAAAGGATATCAGCAAACCCAATATTGCAGTATAAATATCAAACTCAAATTGCAGCAAATCAAACCCAAATTGCAGTAAATATCAAACTCAAATTGCAACATATCAAACCCAAATTGTAACATATCAAACCCAAATTACAGCATTCCAAACCTAATTTGAACAATATTATAATCAACCTCAACATCTCAACAATTAATAACAAAATAAACCCTAAATTAAATATCAAACCCAAATTGAACTACAATTCAGCCAAGTTCATTAGTTTCGTATATAACAAAATAAATTAAACACTAAATTAAGCCCAAAATCAGTTGTTTAATATACTGACATATAAACCCTAACCCTAACATAACCGAGTTTAAGTTAGAAATTTACCTCACTTGATCAAAATTCTACTTACAAAAAAGAGGAGATACCCATGACGTTGTCGCCGATTCCCACCACCGCCAAAAATCCAAAGTCCACCGTCTATTCCCACCACCGTTGTTCGACAGAAGAGAGGAGAGAGGGAGCTAAGACATTTTATGGAGGGGCGAGGGAGCGAAGGATGGAGGAAGGATGAGCTATCGGGCTAGAGAGCAAGGGAGGAAGGAGGAGGGAAGAGTTGCCGCCGCTAGGAGAGAGAATGGAGAGTAATGAAAGAAAATGATCGACATATCAAGTTTAATCCCTAATTAAAATAGATTATTTTCGATGAAATATCCGTCAAAATTAGTTCTGTCGACTTTAATTTATTTCTAACGGATTATCCGTCGAACATAAGTGTTATTCCATCGAAATATTAATTCCGACTGAATTCCGTCGAACTAACAATACCTCGGACCGAATCATTTTTGATTGAACATTGCGTCAGAAATACATTAATTTCTTCGACCTTAAGTGTTTTGCTTGTAGTGTTAGCCCTAGTCTCATCTGACTTGTTTCAGCTCATGACTACCTGCTAATTTCAGGTATTAACATCTTCACAACATCTCTTATAAACTCATACATAAATTTTATTCTTTAATACTCTTTTAGGATTGTTAGTTTGACATAATGCATTCTTTTAGTTGCCAAACTTCATACATCACCATCTTCTCACTTCTCATTTTTTACTCTTCAATTTTTTTTATCATTCACATTTAATTCTCTTTACATTCTTTCAAATATCAACCCATATAGGGTTTTCTTAAAATTTTTAATCATTCATCCACTTCCAATCTAGGTTTTAAACTTTAACCTTTAATTTAATCCTTCAAGATCTTACTTACAAGTCTTATAAATTTTGAAATATCACATTTAAGTTCCAAAATATAAATACATATATAGTACGTCTTGATTCATTTTAACGTTGGAAAACTAAGCAAATGCTACTTGGTATATTTCAATTAATTTATGTTAATTTAGTTAGCCATAATTTATTTTATATTACTTTAATTTATTTTATTTTATTTTATTTTATTTTTTAATTTTTAATTTGATTTGATTTTCTATTATATTATATTATCTAATTTTTAATTTTTAAATTTTATTACATTACATTTATTTTAATTAATTATTTTATTTATTTATTTTTTAATATATTATCTTATCCACTTTTTTTTTTTTTTTTATCTTATATATTTTTTAAATGATTTTATTTTACTTTATTAAATTAAATAAAATTAATTTTATTATTTATTTTATTTTATTTGTATTATATTATATTATATTACATAATTAAATTTATTTTATTTTATTTATTTTATAGATATGATTTAAGTTATTTCATTTAATTATCTTTTCTTTTCTTTAAATTATTTCTTATTACATTACATTATATTATTTAATTATTTATAATTTATTTATTTTTTATTCAATTTTATTTTATTTTATTTCATTTCATATTAATTATCTTATGTTATTTAATTTTATTATTTTATATTATATTATGTAAATTTAGTTTATGTTATAATATTGTTTTTATTTTTAGTACTTTGAAACTAAGTAAATGCTATTTAGTTCATTTCAATTGATTTTATTAGTAAAAATTAAGTAAATGCTACTTAGTATATTTTAATATTGAAACTAATCAAAATTCATAAATAAAATAAAGTAGGGCCCACAAATATTGTAATTAAAGAATTCTGACAGAAATTCAGTCGAGAATTACGTCGAAAATAGCAAACATACCAAGATTTCACAATACCAATACAAATACCAATCAAAAAATTCGATGAACAACCAAGAGGTGTATATAATTCAAGAAAACAACTCAATACATGACTAACATTAGCCTCAATATCAAATTACCAAACTTGAATCAATTATTAGATTCATGACTAAAATCAGTAACATATATACAACTGTCATTGCACAAGTATAACAAAAAATTAAAACTAAAATAAGTTGCTAATCAAACCTAAATATCCAATATAAGACCCTAACTTTTATGAATAAAGATAAATTTTCTATAAATATCATTTTTGAATATTAAGGTGTGAATTTGTTATAATATTATAGTTGTGGGTAATATTTATACATTTTGCAAAGTACGCAAGTTGTTTTATAATATTCGATTGGTCGGAGAATATTCGTTTTAACAGGGAATATTTGTGCAACGGCACAATTATTGGTGCATCCCACAACGAAATTATTATTGGATTGAGAAAACGACAAAAATATTTAATGAAAATAATTGCAGAAGTTTTACCGTTAATTGTTGAAACACCTAGTGTTAAAAGTCTGTGATGTACGCATTGGTCAGCAAGTAGCACACCAGATTGATTATTGATGCTTACGTGAGAAGTCACTCGCGGTTTGTTCAATTATTGCTACATGATTGTTGCATAAGATCTCACGTTATTTGATTCAATTATTGTCAATATTTTATATATTATTAAATCAATAATTGAGACGACAAAGTTATTAATATTATTATTTTCAATATTGACGATGTCTAAAAGTTCAATCAATGAGAGGTTTGGTCACCTAATTGCGCGTCAATAGGGAGAAATCCTTATTGGAAAGCCCCCTCTTTCTTGGGAACGACCTGGTCGATTAATATTGTGAATTATAATAATGGTGGTAAATATTGTTTAATTATTATTATAAATGTAATAAAATGTAAAACTTTTTATATAAAATGAATACTTTTTATAAAGTTTTGTTTTATTTGATTATAAATAGAATATATTATATTTTTATTATGCATAATGTTTGCAGATAGTAAAACTTTTATATAAAAAATGAATACTTTTATAAAGTTTTGTTTTATTTGATTATAAATAGAATATATTATATTTTATTATGCATAATGTTTTCATAGTAAAACTTTTTATATAAAATGTAATACTTTTTATAAAGTTTTGTTTTATTTGATTATAAATAGAATATATTATATTTTATTATGCATAGTGTTTGCAAAGTAAAAACTTTTCATATAAAACAAAATACTTTTTATAAAGTTTTGTTTTATTTAATTATAAATAGAATATATTATATTTTATTGCATAGTGCTAAAGATAGTATCCTTTCCATTCTCCTATAAATAGGATGCTTAGTTAGAATTGAAAATCACACCGAAATTCGGAGAATTCTTTTTCTATAATCTTGAGCGTATTTCTTTAGAGTTTAAGAAAGCTTTGGCGTGAGAAAATAGTGCAAGTTTTCTTCAAGTATATCCCTCGTCTACCCGTGGAATACTCTTCTTTTTAAGGTAAGGGTATTATTCTTTCGTATTCATGAAGAAAGTTATTTTCTTTCAATACTCGTAAGGTTGTTATTCCATTCTTTATTATTTTGTTGCAATAACATGTCATGCGGTTACTATCACATGCCCGGTGAATTCTGTTGTTATTCTATTCTTTATTATTCATTGAATATCCCGTCTGTAAGTGAGTACGCATGACCGGTTCCATTCTTTATTATTACATTGTTGAATATCCTGTTTGTGTTACGCATTTTATTGGTTCCATTCCATTCTTTATTATTCTCGTTAGAATAACTCGTCGCATGCGGATTACGACGCTCTAGTGAATTCTTCTCATATTCCATTCTTTATTATTCTATTGGAATAATCTGTCTACGTGGATTACCGCATGGCGAAAAAAATTAATTTGCGGTTTCATATAATCTATTATACTCAGTTGGTTAAAGTTTTGGCTTTTATACTCCATGAAATTAGTGGAATATCCTTGATATTTGCGCTTCATCCAGTATCTTTTCATGAAAATATTCTTCTAAGCATTCTTGAATTTTACTCCACAAAACAGTATCATGTTGACAATTTGAACGTTATTCATTTCTGGATAAATTAAATTATAAATCTTTAAAAATGTATCCTTGAACTTGTTTTATTGAATTCTTATATCATTGTCATCATCCTCATGTTTATAATATGTTGAAAGTCATCTGTAGCATGTAGTGCATAGATGGACTTGGTATGATTATGACTAGGGATTATTCGGTATAATCATAACCGTAATGTTACAATTGATGTGGTAAAAATCCTCATTGGTCGTAGTGCATTGATGGACAGTGGTTGGCATGATCATGACCATTAATGAATACACGAATATCCTTGTCCGTAGTGTATGGATAATTTGTGGTCGCGATACTAAGGAATATCCTTGGTCAGAAAAGGGGGATGATGTGAATTATTTATTGTCGAGTCTCAAATATAAAAGTAATGAAAAACCTTTTAAATCATGGAAGATAGTAGATTTTATTCTCTACTGACTCTTCTAATGGATTGCTTGTTCATTGCCGCAGCTAAACTTGATGTTTGTTATATTTTATCGGGTTTAAACAATGTTGAAGGCTAATGATAAATTATTCTACGCATTATCTTAGTCATAATATTTCTTCTTTGGGCTAGTTGAGCTCACCTTTTGCTTTCATTGTTCTCTTCAGAAATGAGAACGTAGCGAGACTAGTCGGGGAATAAAGTGACTACCCGGATGATAGCATTAGTAGTCCCTCACTATTCTATGAAATAGTGTGATAATAAATGTATTGAGGACTTATTTTGAGTTTGAATACTATCTAGAAGACAATATTTGTATTAAAACTCACACTTCATGTTGTATATTTAAGGTTGTATTTGTATTACAGATCATGTATTTGGCGACTCGTAATAGGTGATGTATACCTATTTTGGGGGCGTCATAGTTGGTATCAAAGCTTAGGGATATGATCCCTGGCTAAGATGTGAGACTAGAACTAGGAGGGGAGAGACAGGGAATTCCTTCGCTAGTATGACCTACTAATGTTTATTTGGTATTTAATTGGTCGGTTAGAGTATAGGGATAATATATTACATGTCAATTAACCCTTGTTTTGTGGCAGTATCTGAAAATGACATCCGAGAATGTTGAGAATAGCAATGGAGCACAGGAGACCGTTAAGTCTCTACATATTAATAATCAGGATAATGTGCATCAGGAAGGTGATAATCCTCATGCAAACAAAACCACTAACCAAATGATGAATGATGGAATGTTCAGAGGCTTTATGCAATTCATGCAACATCAGGCGAGAGCGACTCCTGTCCAAAATGTAGGTGGAAACACTAGAAACTCTCGGACGGTCACCGCTAAATAGTTCAAGTAGCTGGGACCACCGAGGTTTATTGGAGAGCCAAAACCACTTAAGGCGGAAGCATGGATAAAACAGATCACCAAGATATTTGATGTCTTGGGATGCTACGAGGAGCAAAAGGTTCCCTTTGCCACCTTTATGTTGCGAGGAGATGTAGATTACTGGTGGAAATCGGTAAAGCGTACTCAACCTGCCGCACTGAAGATGTCTTGGGAGAAGTTCCAAGAACTATTCAACGACAAGTACTTTCCCGAAAGTATTCGTCACATGAAAGAGGTAGAGTTCATCAAGTTGGAGCGAGTAACAATATGACCGTGTCACAAGACAAAGCTAAGTTTGTTTGAGTTGTCCCAGGGCCAAGGCCTCACTTGGTTGATAATGAGGAGAGAATGACGCGGATGTTTCTAAGAGGTTTGAAACCTGAGATACGTCAATACTTTATTTCTCATAAACTGTGTTTGTATTCAGATATTGTTAATAGGGCTCAGTTATTGGAACGCGATAACGAGTCAAATCAACCAAGAGAAAGCAGCTGGAAAAATAATAATACCAGTGGTAGCAGTCATCGAAGCGGTGACAACAAACGTGGAGGGAATCAACATGCCAGAAATGGTAACCACTTCGGTGGTAATCATGGCCAAGACAATAAAAGTGGACATTTCAAGAAGAGGAGATTCAACAATGATGGAAAGACGTCATCACCAACACCCGTTGTTAAGGAAGGAGAACGACCACCTATCATATGCTTCAAATGCGGAGGGGAGGGACATATCAGTCCAAACTGCGCGATGCCATCCAAAGCGTGTTATAATTGTGGAAGAGAAGGTCACCTAGCCCAATTTTGTCGCGTGCAATCAAGACAAGTCCAAATTGAACGGTGACACAAAATACCATCCTGCATAAGACAAAAACCAAAGAGTTCAAGGAGAGCATTTGTTGTGACCTCCTGAGAAAGCAAGAACCCGAATGAGGTCATCACGGGTAAGCTTATCATAAACTCTAGCGAAGTTTATACCTTATTTGATACCGGTTCTATCCATTCTTTTATTTCTCCTACTTGCGCTCAACGATTAAATTTGACTCCGGAGAAATTAGACTTTGACTTATCTGTGGAAACTCCGTTGGGAGAAACCTTCATTACATCCACTGTTTATAAGTCTTGTTTGGTTCAAATCGGTACCCTCACATTACCTGTCGATCTTATTTCATTGAAAATACTTGCATTTTATGTGATTCTAGGGATTGATTGGTTAACTACTCATCATGCTAAAATTTATTGTTTTCGTAAGGTTGTTAGCTTTCATATTCCTAATCAACCTATTATGCGAATTCAAGCAACCAAACCATTAAAATCAATCACGGTCATCTCAAGCCATAAAGCTATTCATTTATTGAAAAACGGATGTCAAGCTTTCTTAACCCATGTCACAGATTTAAACAAAAATATGTCAGATTTGAATGATATTTCTATTGTTAATAAATTTCCTAACGTATTTCCCGAAGAACTTCCTGGCCTACCGCCGGAGTGTGAAATCGAGTTTGGTATCGACTTTGAACCCGGTACAAAACTCATTTCCAAAGCCCCATATCGAATGGCTTCTATTGAACTTCAGGAGTTAAAGACCCAATTACAGGAATTGTTAGACATTGGTTTCATTCGTCCTAGTACGTCTCCTTGGGGTGCTCCTATTCTATTCATGAAAAAGAAATATGGGAGTATGCGACTTTGTATTGACTACCGGGAATTGAACCATGTCACCATCAAGAATAGGTATCTGTTACCTCGCATTGATGACCTGTTTGACCAGTTGCAAGGAGCACAATTCTTTTCAAAGATCGATCTTCGTTCTGGATATCATTAGCTGAAGGTTAAAACTAAGGATATTCCAAAGACTGCCTTCAGAACTCGGTACGAGCATTATGAATTCTTAGTCATGTCTTTTGGATTGACTAATGCTCATGTTGCCTTCATGGATATGATAAACCGAGTATTCAAGGAATATTTGGATCACTTTGTGGTCATCTTTATTGATGACATCCTCATATATTCCAAAAGCCGTGAAGATCATGAGCAACACTTGAGGCTGATACTCCAAAAGCTTCGTGAAAACAAGCTTTATACCAAGTTGAAGAAATGTGAGTTCTGGCTTGAGGAAGTAGCATTCCTTGGACACGTAGTATCAAGTCATGGAATATATATCAACCCAAAGAAAGATTGAAGCTATTCAAAGCTAGGAGCAACTCAAATCAAGAATCGAAGTACGTAGCTTTCTTGGATTAATGGTTATTATCGAGAGATTCGTGGAAGGGTTTTCTCGAATTGCTACTCCATTAACTCAGCTGACTCAGAAAGATATAAAATTCGGTTGGAGCGTGGAATATGAGAAGAGTTTTCAAGAACTCAAGATGAGACTCATTTCAGCACCTGTTCTGACAATACCATCTGGCACGGAGGGATTTGTCATCTACAGTGATGCATCGGGCAAAGGGTTAGGATGTGTTCTCATGCAACAAGGGAAAGTCATAGTTTATGCCTCTCGGCAACTCAAAGAATATGAGAGGAATTATCCTACTCATGATCTAGAGTTGGTAGCTATTGTCTTCGCACTTAAAATTTGGAGGCATTACTTGCATTTTGAGAAAGTGGAGATCTTTACGGATCATAAAAGCCTCAAATATTTCTTCACCCAAAAGGAATTCAACATGCAGAAACGACGTTGGCTTGAACTGTTAAAACATTATGATCACACCATTCAATACCATCTTGGTAAAACAAATTTAGTAGCTTACGCATTGAGTAGAAGATCATATGCGGGTACGAGTGCGATATTGTCAATGCAAAGGCCCATTTTATATGACTTGCAAAGGATGGAGATAGAGTTAAAGACTCTAGGGACCAACATGATGATGGCGAATATACGAGTAGAACTGACTTTAATCGATAAAGTTAAAGCTGTTCAAGCTACAGACCTAAAACTGATGCGTATGAGGAAGAAAGTGCAAGAAGGTGCTATGCCGGAAGAAAGAATCGATGAGGAAGGAATACTTCGAGTCAACTCTAGACTTTGTGTTCCTAACGACCCTGATTTAAAGTATAAAATCATAATGGAGGCGCACAACACACCGTTTGCAATCCATCCTGGGAGTACCAAAATGTATCATGATCTTCGACATACATTTTGGTGGAAGAATATGAAGAGAGAGATCGCGGAGTTTATCTCAAGATGTCTAACTTGTCAACGAGTCAAGACGGAGCATCAAGTACCAAAAGGTCCATTGCAACCACTTGAAATTCTAGAATGGAAGTGGGAGCACATTACCATGGATTTCGTTACTGGTCTTCCCAAGGTTTCTCAAGGCATAGATGCGATTTGGGTCATTGTTGATAGATTGACCAAG
The DNA here is from genome assembly GCA_020205615.1 of Panax quinquefolius. Lineage (NCBI taxonomy): Eukaryota > Viridiplantae > Streptophyta > Magnoliopsida > Apiales > Araliaceae > Panax > Panax quinquefolius. The sequence goes on from CM035172.1 coordinate 71,525,730, forward strand.
TCGTCTCATTTCTTACCTATACGAGAAACTTATACACTTGAACATCCTTCTCGTATGTACATAAATGAGATTGTAAGACTGCATGGTATGCCAGTATCCATAGTTTCTGATCGAGACCCAAGATTCACTTCACGATTTTGGGTTAGTTTGCAGAAAGCTATGAGCACGGATTAACGATTTAGCTCGGCATATCATCCTCAGACGGATGGGCAGTCGGAGAGGACTATTCAAACTCTTGAAGATCTATTAAGACTCTGTGTCCTTGACTTCAAGGGAAGTTGGGACAAGTTCTTACCATTGGTGGAGTTTTCCTACAACAACAGTTATCAAGCAAGTATTGGCATGGCTCCATTCGAGGCGTTGTATGGAAGAAAGTGTCGTTCTCTAGTATGCTGGGATGAGGTGGGTGAAACAACGTTTTTGGGATCAGAGTTTGTACGTATGACTACGAAAAAGATTCAAACGATCCGACAACGTATAAAAACCTCACAAGATAGACAAAAGAGTTATGCTGATCTTCATCGAAAGGACGTGGAATTCGATATTGGAGATCATGTGTTGTTACGTTTGGCTCCATGGAAAGGAGTTACGAGATTTGGAAAGAGAGGAAAGCTCAATCCTCGATTCATTAGCCCATTTTTAATCCTCGATCGAGTAGGAACCGTGGCCTATAGACTCGCTTTTACCGCTAAGTATGTCTCTTGTTCATAACATTTTCACATATCCATGTTATGTAAATATGTGGAAGACCAACCACATTATTGAGTTAGAACCGGACGAAATAACGGAAGATTTAACGTATAAAGAGGTTCCTGTTAAAATCTTGGATAATATGTTGAATCTGGACGAACTTGTTTTATTGAATTGTTATATCATTGTCATCATCCTCATGTTTATAATATGTTGAAAGTCATCTGTGGCATGTAGTGCATAGATGGACTTGGTATGATTATGACTAGGGATTATTCGGTATAATCATGACTGTAATGTTACAAATGATGTCGTAAAAATCCTCATTGGCCGTAATGCATTGATGGACAGTGGTTGGCATGATCATGACCATTGATGAATACACAAATATCCTTGGCCCGTAGTGCATGGATAATTTGTGGTCGTGATACTAATGAATATCATTGGCCGGAGTGTAGGGATGATGTGAATTATTTATTAAGCTGAGTCTCAGTGATAAAAGTAATGAAAAACCTTTTAAATCATAGAAGATAGTAGATTTTATTCTCTACTTGACTCTTCTAATGGATTGCTTGTTCATTGCAGCTTAAACTTGATGTTTGTTATATTTTATCGCTTTTAACACTTTGTTGAAGGCTAATGATAATTTATTCTCGCATTATCTTAGTCATAATATTTCTTCTTGGGCTAGTTGAGCTCACCTTTTGCTTTCATTGTTCTCTTGAGAAATGAGAACGTAGCGGGGACTAGTCGGGAACCAGAGTGACGGTCAGAATCATAGCATTAGTAGTCCTCACTATTCTAGGAAATAGTGTGATAATAAATGTATTGAGGACTTATTTTGAGTTTGAATACTGTCTAGGAGACAATATTTGTATTAAAACTCACAGCTCATGTTGTATATTTAAGGTTGTATTTGTATTTTGTACCATGTATTTGGCGACTCAGAATAGGTGATGTATACCTATTTTGGGGGCGTCACATCCAAGCTGCTAATTAAATTCAAGAACAAAAATGGGAAACAAATTACACTATACCTATATATGCAATCTACTAGTCAAATTCAGGAAAAAAGGCAACCGAGATATGCAAGCTGCTAGTCAAATTCAGAAACAAATTATAAAAAAAATAACCTTTAACCCTTAATAATCAAGCTAATAACCAAATTTAGGAAAAAAATTCAAGCTAATTCAAGAACAATTAGGGCAACCCTAAATATCTAAGCTAATAAAAAAAATATACCAAATAAATTTGGAAAAAAAAATAAGGGCATAAAATTGGGCAATCCTTTAACCCTTAAGCTTACTGTGATGAGTAGAGGTAAGAGGGACCACACAGTGATGCCGACAAAAGCTCAATGGTGATGGGCAAAGGCAAGAGAGGGAGACCACAGAGTAGTAGGACGACATCCAGACGAGAGGAAGAAGGAGGGGATATCATCGGAAAAGGGATGATAGGGATATCGTCGAAAAAGGGATGATGGGGATATCGTCGGAAAATGGAGGAGAAGGTGTCAGTGAGCAGGGGTGAGAGAGAGAGGGAGGTGAGAGTGAGCAGAGGTGTGAGAAAGAGAAAGAAAATGTTAGGTGAGGCGGGGAGGGGAAGAAGCAATTTAGGGATTTCATCAAGCTTAATTCTGACGAATCATCGTCGAGGTTACTTCCCTCAGAAATAACTTAATTGCGACGGAATTTCTGTCAAATTTAATATAGATTATGTCGAATATATTTTCACGTCGGCGCCAAATGTTTGCGCCACTAGGTAATGTTATACTCGATGAATTTTCGTCGAAAATATATGTGACTCCCCCAAATCTGGGTACTTTCAACCCACAGATATGGTGCTACATGGTACTATTAACTATACATTCATTCCATCGAAACAACATCAAAATGAGTGTATTTATTATGTTCTTATTACAATAGTAATGAATCATTTCGCAAGTTCTGTAACCAAATACATTCTTCATTTGTCATAGTATACTTCATACAAATATACTAGTCTATTATAGGATAAACTACTTATCCATCTAAGCTTTTCCTTTATCCTTATTGGAACCCTCGGTTCGCTCGGCCTTAGCTGCAATCATATAATTCATGCAATAAGTAAGCATAACTAGCTCAGCAAGTCTAGCAATATATAATACAAATACCACACCGAGAATTATATGATTATTCTTCACTAACTGAACAAATAGTTATGAAGTACTATGAAACATTGAAATAGCCCTTTTAATTCTTATAAAACAACTATATTCCAAAGTATATACAGTAACTTAGGAATTCTGAGTAGGTCAAAAGACCATGAACATTCTTTTTTGATTTCAATTCATGAAAAAGGATAACCTAACATTAAGTCCATAAGATCGATATATCTTACGAGCACTTCTAGGTGATCATCCTATAGTACTCTATGTTGATCAACACTCATCTGTTAAACGTATCTACGTTTAAGTTTTGGCAACCTCACGTGTCCATCGAATAATCGATGTAAAATACTTTTGTTTATTCATACTCAGGCTTACCTTTAAATCCGTACCAAATAATTAGCATATGATAGCGTTATCAATACTATATCGAAAGACTTGTAAATAAATCAATCAAACTCTTAAGATTTGTCTAGCCGAGTAAAAACTAGTATCGACTCTTTCGTAAAACAATTCATGCATAACATAACATGAATCACGAAAACATGGCTAACATGAAGGTTAGACAAGCGTTAAGAAAACTTTCCTTCAAGCGTCTTCAATTAAAATTCAAAAATTTTTGGTCTTTACAGTTTTAACATGATATATTCACATAGAATACTGGAATTAGCTACCAAACAATGTAATCACATTGTTTTTACCAACTTCTTTCTCTTCTATAACTTAACTGAATTTATTTCATTAATAATATTTATTTCGAGTTACTTAACCTTCATTATAGCTTATTAACATTCCTATGTCATTAAACCGACACTCAACAACCATCGGTTAAGTACAATAGTAGTTGAAACCCTGATTAATTCGTTAACTCAGATAAATTCTTCTCGGATTATCGGCATCGGACTCCGTATAGTACGTACATAGGTTTTACCTTCATTTCTTATCATTCACGTACTAGGCACATCTATTACATAATGTATAATACAAGGACGCGCGTTAAACTTGAATACGATTCACGATTTATGTTTTTGCACTTAACATTTTTCGTTTAGATACTCTTAATCAATGTTAAATTCCTAAATCATCACTATAAATGTTATTTAGGAATTGTCTTATCATGTATATTAAGTATATACATGCCTCATAGTTATTATGTAAATAGTTGGGTTAATAATTGTGGGCCTAAGTGCAAAATTAGGGTTCACATGACCAAATTAAATTATATGCTCAATTAGGGTTCCACGACTTCATTAAATGCACAAATTAGGATTCGCATAACCTAATTAAATGAAGACGGAGAAGTCAAAAATAAATGTGCTAGACCCGAGAGAAGCCTCCACGTGTCCCGAGGCAGAAGGCTCGTGGAGGTGGCTCATTTTGGGAATTGATTGAGGGATTGGATTGGTGGCTAGAATGACAGGGAAATATGGGCATTACTCTGATACTTAAAGGGTATTTTTGGAATTTCCCTGAAAGCATGTGCCTAGCACATGACCACTTTTCAGAAAACCCTATAAATACCCCTTCCATTCCATTGGGAAGGGGACCTCTCTTCAGACACATGACTTGAACTCTTTTGGTGACTTAAGGCTTAGATATTCCACCTAAAAGCACTAAAGGGTTTGGACACTCGATCTCAACTCAAAGAACTCAAAAAGAAGGCTCTTGGAATCCCAATAACCCTAACATGATTTTCGGATTCCAGGAGTTTTGCCACGCGTCGTTGGAGTAATTGCCCACTTATCGTTCTCCCCTTTTCAATCAATCAATCAATTTCGTGCTCTTCATGGATTCCTCTCCTCCTCAGCCAACACAAAACCCTAATCCTAGCAAGGCACGACTTTCTTGCCCACATTTCTTTGGCGACTCTGCTGGGGAGGTGTAGGATTCGTGAAGGGTATGCCCACAACTCGAAGTGGGAGAACAACAGGAAGAGCTTCACCAACAAATAGCATTACCTCACTGGGTCCAATTCCAAGGCAAACAAGTCAAGCTTTCCAAGGCGTGAATCTAGATCTCGATCAACTCATCCTTGAAGATGCCTCAAAAGGAAGTTCAACATCACCATACATGACTGATCACCAACTAACGAGTGTAAGGCAAACAGGCGCGGGAAGGCAAGCCGAGGAAGAAAGTGGAGAGCAGGCAAATGTTGTGCAACTGGAGATGCTCAAGGCGTTGAAGGAAGTACGGGAAGGACAAGGGATGATGATGGCCATGAGGCTGGAGATGTAGAGGAAACAAGAAGAAATGGAAAATTTCCATCAGCAGTTGATGCAGATTCCCGCTTTCAAAGCCATGTTCCCAGAAAATTCACAGGGAGAACAAGCAAGAGTGGAGGACAACAACAACGATAGCAACAATAAGGAGAATTAGATTGCACCTCCATTGATGGAGAATCAGTCTGTTCCAATCATCCACTTGAAATCTCATAACAGTGGTGACGTGCCATAACCCAGTTTAGAAGTTAGCCAACCTCAGACAAACATCATTCCGATTACTATCCCCATATTTTCACAAGTACATATACCAACCATCCCAAGCCTCGTTCAATGAACCAGCCCACAAGCACAACCAATACAGAATTTACATGATGCCAGTGTACATCAGCCAATTTTGGTACCACATAGAGTCCATACCACGAGCCAATATGTGACAAAGGATGATATGATCGATGTGATTAATCAACTTCACATGCAGACATCCCGACCTTCGGAGTTAGACATTACTCCACCTTATCCAGCACATATTCGGAGACAACCCTACCCAGCAGGGTATATCGAGCATGCCCCGCAATTTCTAAAATATAATGGGGAGAAAGGAAATGCCAGGGAACACATTTCCAAGTTCGTGTAGTCGATGTCTCCGTGGTTAGGATATGATGAAATGAATAATCACAATTTGTTGATGAGGGAATTCAACAAGACTTTGACGGATAATGTCTTCAATTGGTACTACAACTTGGAGAAGGGATCAGTCAATGATTGGGATGATCTAAAATTGCAATTTTTAATGAAATTTTTCTATGTGCAGAAACAGGTAACCATCGTAGAGCTCATGCGATTCAAGCAAAAGCCAAACGAGGAGTTATCAGATTACGTGGATAGGTTCAGGACCCAAGCATAGAAGTGTGCAGAGCCAATTAAAGAAAAGAACTTGGTTAACATATGCAACAATATTGGTGCTTTAGACGTCTTCAAGACCCACCTTAGTACCAAGGCATGTGATTCATTTGCGACCCTCTCATCTTTTGCACAAGACTTGGGAGGAATCATGACATTTCCCACCAGCCATACAATGGATACATGGAAGAGTAAGAGGACAGCAACTGTGGCTTTGGTGGATTCTCAGTTAAAACCACAAGGGGGCAAGAGGGAGAATAATGAGAAATTTGAACGAAGCAGAGAAAAACATGGGGACAAGCATACCAGAATGCCAGTTCCAGAGGCTATCACATGCAGCGAGAAGGCGTTCAGGAGCCTGTACAAACAATGGGTCGAGCACGGAGTGGTGAAACCTCCAATGTGACGCCCCCAAAATAGGTATACGTCACCTATTCTGAGTCGCCAAATACATGGTACAAAATTCAAATACAATCTTAAATATACATATGAGTCATGAGTTTTAATACAAACATTGTCTTCTGTATAAACATTAAAACTCAAAATAAGTCCTCAATACATTTATTAACACATTATTTCACAGAATAGTGAGGACTACTAATGCTATCCTCTGGACCGTCACTCTGTTCCCTGACTAGTCCCTGCTACGTTCTCATTTCCTAAGAGAACAGTGAAAGAAAGGGTGAGCTCAACTAGCCCAGTAAGAAATATTATGACTAAGACAAAGCAGAATAAATTATCTTTAGTCTTCAATAGTGTTAAACCGATACAATATAACAAACATCATGTTTAATCATAGCTTGAACAAGCAATCCATTAAAAGAGTCAAGAGAGAATAAAATCTACTATCTTTTATGATTTAAAATGTTTTCATCACTTTTATCGCCGGGACTCGACTTTTAATAAATAATCCACATCATCGAATCACCCCTACACTACTACCAAGGATATTCTTTAGTATCACGATCACAATTATCCATGCACCATCGCCAAGAATATTTGTGTATTCATTAATGGTCATGATCATGCCAACAACTGTCCATCAATGCACTACGGGCCAATAAGGACTGTTTCCACATCATTTGTAATATTACGGTCATGATTATACCGAATAATCCCTAGTCATAATCATACCAAGTCCATCTATGCACTACAGGCCACAGATGACTTTCCAAAAAATATAAACATGAGGATGATGACAATGTTATAAGAATTCAATAAAACAAGTTCAAGAATTAATTTATTCAGGAACTAATAACGTCCAAATTGTCAACATGATACCGATTTATGCAAAGAAATTTCAAGAATGCTCGTAAGAATATTTCCATGAAAAGATATCGACGGATGAAGCACAAATATCAAGAATATTCCACTAATTTGATGGAGTATAAAGTCAAAACTTTAACCAACTAAGTATAATAAGGAATGGAATAACAAAAAAACCACCAGTGCATGCGATAGACCAAAAAGCAAAGTTATTCCAATGGAATAATAATTAACGTAACTAGGTCCCACAGTAAAATGCATGCATGAGATATATTCAATGTAATAATAAAAAGATTTAAATCAGTCCCATGAAAACGCATGCATGGGATATTCCAATAGAATAATAAAGATTTAATCAGTCCGGCAGAAACGCATGCATATGATATTCCAAATGAAATAATAATGAATGGAATAATGTAAGAATTTCACCAAGTATAGGGTAGCTTTATATACAAAAGTTATTCCAATCGAATAATAAATAATGGAATAATGTAAGTTCTCTTCATGAATACAAAAGAAATAATACCCCTTACGAGTACAACAAATAATATTCCCTACCTTAAGAAGAAGAGTCTTTGGATATATGAGTAGTAAAGTAATGTATACTTTTCTTCTTTCTCTCTATAGTTTATCTCTCTAGTTTCATGAATTTGTAAGAAATAATGAAGGAATGAGCTTTATTTATAGAAAATGGACCGCATAAGAACTAACTCATGAATGGTCCAGATTGATTTAGTTTAATCTGACTATCCATATTTAAAGCAAAATCTTTTAAATAAAATATAATATATTCTATTTATAATCCAATAAAATGAATAAATTTATAAAAGATTTTACTATGCAAAATACTATGCAGTACTTATACAAAACACTATGCATAATATAATATAATATATTCTAATTATTGTCTAATAAAATAAATAACTTCATAAAAGTATTCATTTTTATATAAAAAGATTTTACTATACAAAATACTATGCAGACACTATGCAACACTATGCATAATAAAATATAATATATTCTAATTATTGTCTAATAAAATGAATAACTTTATAAAAGTATTCTGCTTTATATAAAAAGCTTTTCTATTTTATTACATTAATAATACCAATAAAACAAAATCGAGTGACTTATCACATAAGCATGAATAATCAATACCGGTATTATTCTTTGTGCAATTACGGCAGACATCGTACTTTTAACACCGGGTGTTTCAACAAGATTAACTGTAAAAATTTCACCGTTATTTTCATAAAGTATTTTGTCATTTTCTCAATCCGACAATAATTCCGCTTGTAGGGTCCACCAATGATTGTGCCGTTGCATTATGCGAATATTCCCCGTTAAAACAAATATTCCCCACCAATCGAATATTATATAACAACTTGCACACTTTTGCAAAATTTATAAATATTACCCACAACTATAACATTATATCAAATTCATTCCATAATATTCAAAATGATATTTATAGAAAAACATCTTTATTCATAAAAGTTGGGGTCTTACAACCTCCTCTTCTTATGAAATTTCTCCCTCGAAATTAGGGTGCGACACGGTATGTCGAAGAGGTGAGGATACCTTCACTTTATTTCAGATTCTAACTTCCAGGTCATTTCCTCAATATTGTGGTTTCTCCACAAAACTTTGACTTGAGGTATAACCTTGGAGCATAGAATATGTTCCTTCTTATCAAAGATTTGAACAGGAACCTCTTCATACGTTAAATCATCCGCTATTTCGTCTGGTTCTAACTCAATAATGTGGTTCGGGTCTTCCACATATTTACGTAACATGGATATGTGAAAAATGTTATGAACACGAGACACACTTGGCGGTAAAGCGAGTCTATAGGCCACAGTTCCTACTCAGTCGAGGATTAAAAATGGGCCAATGAATCGAGGATTGAGCTTTCCTCTCTTTCTAAATCTCATAACTCCTTTCCACAAAGCAACTCGTAATAACACATGATCTCCTATATCAAATTCCACGTCCTTTTGATGAAGATCAACATAACTCTTTTGTCGATCTTGTGAGGTTTTTATACGTTGTCGGATCGTTTGAATCTTTTCTGTAGTCATACGTACCAACTCCGGTCCCAACAACGTTGCTTCACCCACCTCATCCCAAAGATATCGGAGAACGACACTTTCTTCCATACAATGCCTCAAATGGAGCCATGCCAATGCTTGCTTGATAACTGTTGTTGTAAAAAAACTCCACCAACGGTAAGAACTTGTCCCAACTTCCCTTGAAGTCAAGGACACAAAGTCTTAATAAATCTTCCAGAGTTTGAATATTCCTCTCTGATTATCCGTACGTCTGAGGATGATATACCGAACTAAATTGTAAATCCGTACCCATAGCTTTTTGCAAACTAACCCAAAATCGTGAAGTAAATCTTGGGTCTCGATCAGAAACTATGGATACTGGGATACCATGCTGTCTTACAATCTCGTTTATGTACATACGAGCAAGATGTTCAAGTGTATAAGTTTCTCGTATTGGTAAGAAGTGAGCAGACTTGGTCAATCTATCAACAATAACCCAAATCGCATCTATGCCTTGAGAAACTTTGGGAAGACCGGTAACGAAATCCATGGTAATGTGCTCCCACTTCTATTCTGGAATTTCAAGTGGTTGCAATGGACCTTTTGGTACTTGATGCTCTGCCTTGACTCGTTGACACGTTAGACACCTTGAGATAAACAAAGCTATCTCTCTCTTTATATTGCCCCACCAAAATGTATGTCGAAGATCATGATACATTTTGGTACTCCCAAGATGGATTGCAAATGGTGTGTTGTGCGCCTCTATCATGATTTTATACTTTAAATCAGGGTCATTAGGAACACAAAGTCTAGAGTTGACTCGAAATATTCCTTCTTCATCGATTCTTGCTTCCGGCATAGCACCTTCTTGCACTTTCTTCCTCATACGCATCAGCTCCAGGTCTATAGCTTGAGTAGCTTTAACTTTATCAATTAAAGTCGGTTCCACTCGTATATTCTCCATCATCACATGGGTCCCTGGAGTCTTTAACTCTATCTCCATCCTTTGCAAGTCACACAAAATGGGCTTTTGTGTGTTGTCAATATTACACTCAGATCCGGTGATATGATCTTCTACTCAATCGTCACGCTACCACGTTCACTTTTCCAAGATGGTATTGGATGGTATGATCATAATCTTTCAATAGTTCAAGCCAACGTCGTTGTCACATATTGAGTTCCTTTTGAGTGAAGAAATATTTGAGGCTTTTATGATCCGTAAAGATCTCCACTTTTCCCCATACAAGTAATGCCTCCAAATCTTTAGTGTGAAGACAATGACTACTAACTCTAGATCATGAGTAGGATAATTCCTCTCATATTCTTTGAGTTATCGTGAGGCATAGGATATGACTTTCCCATGTTGCATTAGAACACATCCTAACCTTTGCTCAAGCATCACCAGAGATGACAAATCCTCCTGAAACCGGATGGTATTGTCGAGCAGTCTTTGAAATGAGTCTCCTCTTGAGTTCTTGAAAACTCTTCTCACATTCCTCTCTCCAACCAAACTTTGTATCTTTTCGAGTCAAGTGGAGTAGCGATTCGAGAAAACCCTTCTACGAATCTCCGATAATAACCAAAAGCTAAGCGAAAAGCTACGTACTTCACCATCGATTTAGGTTGCTCCCACTGAATAGCTTCAATCTTTTCTCGGTCAATAGATATTCCATGACTTGATACCACGTGCCCAAGGAATGCTACTTCCTCAAACCAGAACTCACTTTTCTTCAACTTAGCATAAAGCTTGTATTCACGAAGCTTTTGGAGTATCAGCCTCAAGTGTTGCTCATGATCATCACGGCTTTTGGAATAAATAAGGATGTCATCAATAAAATGACCACAAAGTGATCCAAATATTCCTTGAATACTTTGGTTCTTTATATCCATGAAGGCAGCAGGAGCATTAGTCAATCCATAGGACATGACTAGGAATTCATAATGCCCGTCATTGAGTTCTCGAAAGCCGCCTTTGGAATGTTATCGGTTCTAATCTTCAATTAGTGATATCCTAACGAAGATCAATCTTTGAAAAGAATTTGGCTCCTTGCAATCGCCAAACAGTCATCAATACGTGGCAATGGGTACCTATTTTGATGGTGACATGATTCAACTCCCGATAATTAATACAAAGTCGCATACTCCCATCTTTTCTTCTTCACGAATAGAACAGAGCACCCCAAGGAGAAGTACTAGGATGAATAAAGCCAATGTCTAACAATTCCTGCAGTTGGGTCTTTAACTTCAAAGTTCAATAGAGCCCATTCGATATGGGGCTTTGGAAATGGGTTTTGTCTGGGGTTCAAGGTCGATACAAAATTCAATTTCACGCTCTGGGGTAGGCTGTAAGTTCTTCAGAAGACTATAACTACCGAAATGTAAAAGAGAAATAGAGGAAGCAAGTCAAGAGAAATTAGAAAGAAAACATGCAAGTAAGCAAATTGATAAGTGAAGGCGAGAAGAAGGAATGGAGCCCCAAGGGTTCGAGTCTCCCATAGGGTTCTGCCTTATAGGGTTCAACCCCTAGGTTTTGGCCCTATAGGGAGGAATCCTCTTTGTTACCTCTCACTCGGATTGAGGAATGTCTTCTTGCTGCTCCCTTGAGGGTCTTCTTGGCTCATAGGAAGAAAGAAAATCCAAAATGAAGCAAGATAAGCAAGGAGGCGTGAATGGCTTGGGAGATGCATACATATGAATACATGTATAGCCCCCAAAGCATGCTTGCAACGAAAAAGGAAGCAATCACTCTTTTCCATTAAGGGAAGGATTTAAGTGATTTCCAAAAGATAAGTATCTTTGAATTTATTTCTAAATAGAAGTATATAAAGATATTATTTTCTAAATATGAAAAAAAGCTTTGATTTTCTCCCAATAAAGGAAATTTCAAATTTTGTTTTTTCCTTCTAAATAATAATAATAATGATAAGGAATGATGTTATCTTCAAAATCAAATAAAGAAATTTTTATTTCCAAAATAAAATTAAGATTTGATTTGATAAAAAGGAAATATTTAGTTTACCAAAAGAAAGATTTTATTAGATTGAATTTTATTTGGTAATATTTGATGATCTTCCTTGTCATAATTTCTAGAAAAATAAGGAAACAAATATTGGGCAAACTATGGAAAGATTTGCAGAAGATTTTTCAGTATGCTCACAGAAGAGCCCTGCTAGGTTTTGCCTCCAGAGGGTTTAATCCTAAGGGTTTGGTTCCCTAGGGGTTCCTTCTTCTAGGATCCTTATCATCAAGACCTGTAAAGAAATCGTTCAAAGGATTGAAGTATTCTTGCACGATCGTCTATTTGGAAATGCGACTCTCGCGCAGGGGGCAAATGTGGGCCCAAGTGAAAAATTAGGGTTCAATGACCAAATTAAATTAAATGCTCAATTAGGGTTCCATGACCTCATTAAATGCGCAAATTAGGATTCGCATAACCTAATTAAATGAAGATGAAGAAGTCAGAAATAAATGTGCTAGATTCGGGAGAAGCCTCCACGTGTCCCGAGGTAGAAGGATCGTGGAGGCGACTTGTTTTGGGAATTGATTGAGGGATTGGATTGGTGGCTAGAAGGACATGGCAATATGGGCATTACTCTGATGATTAAAGGGTATTTTTGGAATTTCCCTTAAAGCATGTGCCTGGCCCATGACCACTTTTCAGAAAACCCTATAAATACCCCTTCCATTCCATTGGGAAGGGGAGCTCTCTTCAAACATAGGACTTGAACTCTTTTAGTGACTTAAGGCTTGAATATTCCACCTAAAAGCACTAAAGGGTTTGCACACTCGCTCTCAACTCAAAGAACTCAAGAAGAAGGCTCTTCGAATCCCAATAACCCTAACACAATTTCCGGATTCCAAGAGTTCTGCCACGTATCGTTGGAGTAATCGCCCACCTGTCATTCTCCCCTCTTCAATCAATCAATCAATTCTGTGCTCTTCGTGGATTCCTCTCCTCCTCAGCCAACACGAAACCCTAATCCTAGCAAGGCACGATTTCCTTGCCCACAATAATTAACTGTTAGACATTTTTCCCTTCTGGCGTTGTAATGCCATTTTTATATAAGTACATAAGTTCTTGAAGACAACTCTCCAAAGACATTCTCCCCAGATTCAAGACCTTTAGGGCGCCACTTTCTTAGGCTTGGGAGAAATACTTGCAGCCTATTTCCAGCTTTGTATTTTTAAAGTTTTGTATTTCAATTCTTTCCAAGCTCGTAGCTTGATCGTTATATGTCAAAATTGGCTCATTCAAAAGTCGTTATCTCACATATCTCGTACACTTCGATTTCATTTGGATAGAAGTAGTTTTTAAATCCGTTAACAATGAATTTACTGTTTAAATTTTCTATTACACGTTCGTTTAATGTTTATGAACGTTTATAACTCGTTTCTTTGTTTTAAGTCGGAATTCGACCATTCTTGAGTCCACAACTCTTAAACATGTTGTTCTACGTTACGCCATCGAAAACTAAGGTTTCCAAGTTAAACAGTGAATTTTGAATACTAATCCGGGAATTCTACGATTTCGATGATTATCGTCTAATCTCGTAAATTTCGCCATAACTTCGTTACTCAAGATTTATACACCAAACCAAATGGAATCAATCCATTGGTCAGTTATCTCTAACCTAACCAAGCAATATGCATATAACTTATACTTGATGGTTTTCAATTTGTCCATCAACAACTAACTAAATATTTTAACGGTTTTCTTCGATTAAAGCTTATAATCTTCATTTATACATGGCTTAATAATGTTTTAATTCACTAATAGCCATCCTTATTACTCCGGAAGAGACATGCTCCACCAATTCATACTTCTCTATGAAAAGTAAATAGAAAAGAATCGAAGACTAAAGTTTACGCATAATTACCTTAGTGTTCTTCGCGTTCTTGACTTAAGCTTAAATACTTTGCTTTGATTCCTCTTGATTACATGTTATTTCTCTTCTCTCTCTCAATATATTGTTCAATGTTGGTTATACTAACAAATGAACCAACATAGGCTTCCTTATATAGAAAACCAAATGGAGGGCAAAAAGGTCAAGTGGCCACCTCCTTACTATTCAATTCTTCCCCTCCAAGCTATCTACCTTATTTAGGAACTAAGTGGTTGGCCCATATGCCCTTTTGGGGGACCCACATGGGTTGCACCATGGATTTTACCCATCCAATGATCCATCGGTTCGACCCACAGTTTTGTTTCTTAGCTTGGGCTTAGAATTAATTCATACCGGGCCTATCTTGGGCTTGATTTAGTTTAACATTAAGCTTCACCAAGTGTAAGTCCAATTACTAAAGTCCACTAAGAACTAATCGTATTCTACTCGTATAATTCCAGTATTCTCTCCGTATATACCTCGTAAGTATTACACTATAAGAAAAAAGCTTATGTCCAACGGAATATTCCCTCGGAAATAAGCCTATCCCATCGTAAGTAGTATATTTCTGACAGAATTTTGCGTCGGGCATTCGGTCCTATATAAACGCGTCGAAGATAAGGTCCGTCAAAAACTCAGTCAAAGTTTACTTATCTTAGACGAACTTATCTCCGATGCAAATGCGTCATAAATAAGCTATTTACGACTGAATAAGTAAGACAAAACGTTCCGTCGAGTATAATATTTCTTATGTTCGACGGAACAATTCCTTTGGAAATAAGTTATTTTCGACTGAATATTAAAATGAACCGGTATTTATTTAAACTGGCTAATTATTAATTCCGACGAAAATATCTGTCGGAATTAACGTATTTTCGACTGAAAATTAAAATATAACAGTGTTTATTAAAAAATATGTTCTTGTTAACACCGATGGAATATCCGTCGGAAACCACTTATTCCGTCGTAAATAACAGTAATTTTTTTTAATGCAGATTTGAAAAGTTCAGTTTCCAGGTGTTTAAACCCATTTATGTACCTGTAACCTGCCACAATCCAAAACACAGTAATATAAACCTGTATCTCACATTCAAATATTCAATGTAATGCTAAAATGTAATATCTAACTCATTATGCGATATCCAACTCATTATTATTCACATACATTCACATTCACATTCAAATATCCACCAAAACGTAATCTTCAACTTATTATCATCAACACTACTGAGCTAACCAATTACAAATATAAGCTAATGTTACATAAATGATAAAAAAAAAAATTTTACAATACTTGTACAGACGCAATTAGACACTACAATATATACAAATGTTCTACAATAACATGAATATAAATGAACTATAAACTAGTAAAATTTTCATCATCATCGTGGGCCCGCCACATCGCCACCGATCTGCTCACCATCGCCACCTGTTGATAGAATCAAAAATAAAAATCATTAGTCTGAGATATATATATATATATATATATATATATATGTGTGTGTGTGTGTGTGTGTGTGTGTGTGTGTGTGAGAGAGAGAGAGAGAGAGAATTAACAAGCTAGCTAGCCTTAATTAAAAAAACATAAGCAATAAGAATACCTGAGTAGGTGGAGGCGGACGAAAAGCCTTCTCCAAGAGGGTAATCACCATCCAAAGCATCTCTACGGCTCAAGCGTCGAATCGCTCCGTGGTAATCCTGCACTTCTACAGAGGCCCCTGCTATAATATCCTGAGCAATCTGGTGAAGACGAGAACTGGAAGGCAACTGCTGACGCCGAAAGACCAAGCCGGTACGGAACCTATCCGACACGGCCCCTATCACCAGCCGAAAGATATCGTCATCCAAGCCAAAGCCCGAATGAGATGGTCCGACATTTTCTCTCGGACACTGGCGCTGGCTGGAGCCTATAAAGAGATACAAATTCAATTACTAATAATAATTTATATAATGTGATAAATTCGGATAATTTCGTGAAAAATAATAAAATATTACCTCCAGGAAGTGTATATGCGGGTATCCTCGGCAGACCCAACACTCGATATATGTTGGTACTGCTAGTAGGGGGATCTTGAGACGCGACCCATAGTCTCAACTCCTCATCCCGATCTAATACTATATCGGGAAGAGGGGTGGCAGAATCTAATGGCTCAGAACCCCTCCTAATAGCCTCCAGCTCAGCTATACGCTCGCCCCGAAGCCTCTAAAATTGGTCATATAATGTATTCCGTATGCGTATGCTAATTTTATCATTTAGTTACGATTGAATATTATTAAAAGCTAAGTAGTAAGATGAGTTTTACCTGTATAGATAAAGCTGCCTGAGACAAAGCATGCTTGTCCTTAGGCGTGTGGGCTCGATCCTAAAACTCTAGAATGGTAGGATCTCGGCCCAAGGTCCTCCCCAATGCCTAATAAAAACATTCATAAAACATGTATTAAGTATTTGTGTGAGAACTTGATACCTAAATAACTAAATACAACGCACTTATCATCTTCGCCTCCTCGAAGGACTGAGAACCAGTGGTGTGTACTATCCGGAGCTGACCATGGTTCTTCTTCGCCTGCTCAGATTTTTTCTTGAAGTCATCAGCCTCCCAATGCGCACACATAGCCTCCCAGGCTAAATCGGAGACTATGCGGGGTTGATGATCTCTGATGGTGGTCTCGGGCCGATCCTCAATTGTCCGGGCTGCCCTCTATCGCATCTCATACAGCCAGCCAGAGTAATTCGCAGTGACATGATGCTTAATCACATTGTCGCCAACTGACTGAGAGATGTTCGGGTCAAATCGATAATAAACCTATAATAAAAGTTAACTTAAAATTAGGAACAATTGAAGAAGGCATCCTAATACAACTATATAGTAATTAATATAATATGCTTAACTTACGTAGAACTCCAGCAAGACGGTCTGCATAAAAGTGGCATCGTACCGCGTAAACTAACTGAACCGCATGCACCCTCTAGGGAGATACGTCAAACAGATCGCGTATAGGGTTTGCTTAGCCACTAGGTCTAGTATACTACAGAAAAAGTATAACAATATGTGAATTATGTTTTGCAATATCTAAAATTAATATTACCAATATATTAACACTTACTGCTGGGAAGCGACATCCACCACTACTGTAAGTGGCACTGCCGGCGGACGACCAAAGATACCGAGGTTCGTCCCTCGGTGTCGTCGACGAGGTGCATCTGTAATAATTGTATTTAACTGAATCGATAAACATTGTAACTAATGCAGCTTGAGATATATTTAAATCCTAGTGAAGATAACTTACTCGTGCCTGAAGAAGAGCCTTCATCGTGCCTACCGTCTCCAGTACCGGATCGCCCACCACCTCGGCGACCTTTACCGCTATGTCTAGCCATGAATATCCTACTGCAATAACAAAATTGGTAGATTATGAACATTAAGGTTTAACAATATGTGGTATGTATTAATATGAATGCTCATTTTCAATTACGCACGTCATTAAACCCATCAGAATCAACGTGTATATCATTCTCGGATTCGGTATCTTCCTCATCCTCAGTTTCGACATCAATTTTGTCATCGTTATCATCCTCAACGACTACATAATCATTCATGTGTATGTTTGCCTCAACATCCTCATCGTCAAGTACGTCAATGACATCAGTACTCACCAAATATTCAGTATAGAAGACTACGACCAAAGGGTTGCTAACATCTTCTTGAGCAAATATCTCAAAAGAAATTTGAAAGTTCGGTCAATGCATCCAGAACTTTTCTGGGTAACATCCCATGAAATGCAATTGTGATCAACTTCTGCCTGAATACATGACAATCATGACTCTTGAATCCAAAAATTTTCAATTGCTCAACCTCACAACAACGTGTTATGTTCGACGCATATCCATCTGGGAGCTTCAACCCACTAACCCATTTACACACGTCTTCAACTTATTGCTTAGTAAGACAGAATGGAGCTTTAGGTTTCATAGTATTAGGGCGAAGCCATAATTCTGGCCTAATGTTTAATGTCTCCAAATCTTTTCAAGCATTGTCATTGTCTTTGGTCTTACCACTCGCATCTAACACGGTGTAAAACAAGTTCTTGAACACTTTCTTTTCGGTATGCATGACATTTATACAATGACGAACTGAAAGTGTGCCCTAATATGGCAACTCAAACCATATAGACAAGTGTGTCCAATTATGAGTCTTCCGTGCAGTCTTACCGCTCTCAATTTATCGTGTTCCTTCACCGGTAAAGGAAAATCAAGCTGGTTCAACCAACCCAACATCTCACTACCCAACAACCGACCAACAACCCCCTTCTTCTCTATCTTTCTATTGAACTGTGCAGACATCTTTCTGTAATTGTGATCAAGAGGCAAGAATCTACGAAAGCAGCCCAAAGAAACTATATTTCTACCCATGCTTTGCCGGGTTGCCTTGCATCCCCATACACACAAGACATGACAGTTTCCCGTGAGTTGACCAACCACTAACCATCCCAAGAGCCGAAAAGTCAGTGATAGTCCATAACATGGCTGCCTTCATCACAAAATTCTGGTATATCGATTTATCATACGTCTGGACCCCTGTCTCCCACAACATCTTTAGTTCATCCACTAACGGTCGAAGGTACACATTAAGGTCTTTTGTATGACTTTTATCCCCCAGAATGAGTAAAGTCAAAAACAAATACGGATCCCTCATGCATATTGCCGATGGAAGATTATAAGCGACCATAATGACTGGCCAAACTGAGTACGGCTGGCTAAAATTATTAAGAGGGAAAAATCCATCAGTAGACATGCCAAGCCTAACATTCCTAACTTCTTCCGCCAACTTAGGATAATTTGCATCAAATATCTTCCATTCATCTCCATCCGCTGGGTGAGTCAGCTGACCAGGCACGACATCCCTTGTTCGATGCCAAC
Source organism: Panax quinquefolius (assembly GCA_020205615.1). Taxonomy (NCBI): domain Eukaryota; kingdom Viridiplantae; phylum Streptophyta; class Magnoliopsida; order Apiales; family Araliaceae; genus Panax; species Panax quinquefolius. Next base: position 71,544,809 of record CM035172.1, read on the forward strand.
TCATATGTTGAAAGCGATGAGAGGCGACATGAATTGCCATGAAGTCTCTTGCCAAAAGTGGAAAGTACCATAAGATTTTACTTTGGGAACATGTTTCTCCTCCCCCCCCCCCGTTTTGTAACCTTATAGCGCGATAAGAAGCTACATATATCACATTGTCCCTTCTCTCATCCTCCCCATAGTATAACGTGCAATCCTGCTCACAAGCATCAAATTTGTGATACCCCATATTAAACCCCTTGACCATCTTCTTCACTTCATAATAATTCGCAGGAAGAGTATGATCCTTGGGTAAGAACTGTCCAATTATAGCAAGCAAATCGTTGAAACCTCTCTCACTACAATCGTGCTCATTCTTGAAGTATAAGAGCTTCATCACTGCAGAAAGGTTGGTGTCCATATCATTTCCCTAATACAACGCAACCCCAGAAGCAGATAACTACTTGTAAAAGGCAGTAACTTTATCATTTAGCACTTACTTCGCACTGCTTGAAGAAGGTTCATTTTCAAATTGATTAAAATTAGTAGGGCCATAAGCATCGACCAACATCTCAACTGGATCATAGTTTTTGACCTACGAATCCCGTGGAATTGGTTGTTCCACAATATTTTCAATCACTTCTGATTCCCGTGATGAGTCCATATGAAGTACCCATCCTTAAATCCACAGGAAAATAAGTCGAATTTAATTTCGTCGACTTTCTTCCAAATCAGGTTTTTACACTTGACACACAGGTGTTGCCTCTTTTTTTAGTTCTAACAAAAGAGCTCTAACTCATGCAAGCATACACGTGTCAACAAGCAATACAAAGTAAGTCGAGTATCGATCCACGGAGAAAGTTGTCTAAATTAAACTATTATGCATCAACTAAATCACTATTTTTATATGCTTAAACTAATGCTTATAATTGTTAATTATTCTAAATGCAAATAATACCTAAAATAAGAATAATAATGGAGTAAATCAAATCTGGAGATAATGGGATCCTAACTTCATTTAACAGTTCATCTAATTACAACTATCATGCAAGATTGTTCATGTATCACAGAAAAGTAGCTAAGAGCACAAATGTAGACATAACCATTTTTCAATGTATCATGACCTACTTACATAACATCCACATGCAATAGACACCATGTAATCATCAATAAAACTAATCGCACTATATTTCTATTTGAGATTGCAGCAATATTGAATTTAAGCACAAACCCTTATTTAACTCATGCGATGAAATAGTATATGTCTATCTGATTCACGAAATACAAAGCTAAGAAAATAGCCCCATATACGCATGTTATCATGATTACAATCCATACTCGCATGTTATCTTTCAATTCCATACAAGCACCTAGAACGAATGGTGATCAATCATTCATGCATGCAAATCGACCATGATAGAAATTCCTTATAATACGTAAAATAGTCCAGCAATCAGGCCATAAGTTAGACTACATAATAAACTCTGTTAAAATCCCATAATGGAGTATAGTTCATGACTGAACCAAAAGCCATTATGGGATCAAAGCAAAACATGGAAAATAAACGAACAGTTGGAAGAGAGAAGAGAGAATCGATCAAACCCAATTGCTGATTACAAACCCAACGTATTGTTCAAATCCTCACTAATATCCAGCAACGTAAAAGTAAAGCATCCATAATAACTGAATTCCAAAGAAGGAGTAGAAAATAAGAAATCTATGATTGGTTTCACGTTGGAATACTCTCCAAGTGTAAACCCTAGTTCTCTCCTATGAAAAGTACGTAAAAACTAATGATAATCGCATCTGGTGCCAACCATAATCGTTTATACAAACTCAAACACTTGAAATTTGAAAATTAAAATAAAGTCAGCAGCCTCAGTCAACATCGCGCGGTCCTATGTAATTCGCTACAGCGAGCAAGAAGGCAAAGTCAATCGATTAAAATCCAGTTGTTACTTGCAGCGCACGTGTTAAAGCTTATGTAGTCGCACGGCTTCTGCAGTTTGAACTCTGGTTCTGCTGCTGCTACTGCCTTGTCCTGCTGCTATTGATTCTTTGTCATGCCACTCTTCTTTCATCCATCCTCAGTTACATATCTCCAATTGTTCCTCGCGTCATGTTTCCATTAGCCTCATGCCATCTACCATTTCCAATCTATGTCATTTCCTGCACGTTTACACCAAAGGAGTTCTCAGTACATGCAATGCAAAATATTACAAAATTCAACTAAAAACACACTAAAATGTACTTGAGATGGGCGTAGTTCGCGTGAATTGATATCCAATAAGTAGGTATAAAACCCACTTATCAAATACCCCCAAACTTGAACTATTGCTTGCCCTAAAGCAAATGCATACAACATAAACACTGAAAATGCCACTACATGCTATGCAACTAAATTATGATGCAAACGAGTCTCACATTGTCCCAGCTATAACAGAATTTCAGTTCAAAATGCCTCAGCGAATTATCCAGATTCAAGAATACAAATTCAAACCAAACTATAGGCATAATATATACACTCAGATAATTCATATATGCTATAGAGATGCTGTGTGTGTGTTTTGTGTTCACCAAAACTTGATTTAAGCAAAGAATACACATGCTAAAACCGCTTTCAAAAATGTAAAAAATTATAGTCTAAATCAAGACTCATGTGTACTTATGCAACAAAGACTGTTCCAACCTATCAAAACAAACTAAGGTTCAACAATGGGCTTAACTGCTTTATTGCTACTCACAAGGGCAATTTTCGCTCTTTTCCGTGGTTTTTATTGCTATTTTTCTTTTCTTTTTCGTTTTCTCTTCTTTTTTTTCACATGACTTTGCAATGCTTCATTCCATTAGGCAAACACTGCTACCCCTTAGCAAGCTTTCAACCAACGAATCCCAGACCATGAAAGACCTTAGGGCGCTAGGTGTTAAGACACCCCTACGGGCGTACTTACTCAAGTAGCCAGGGCCCCGAAATAAGACTAGCCACGTTATTGCTATTTGTTTTTTTATATATACATAGCATACCCATGTTTTCCCAAAGTTTGAATATCAATGTTTTTGCACAGTCTAAGTCCATGTTTCACATATTTCTCTTTTTAAAACCACATTTTCTATTAAACAATGCAACACATCATTCGTATGCCTACAAGTAATTATGAACACGTCCGTGCAAATCGAAAGCATTTAAACAGTATTATGAATTTCATCGTGTAAAACATTATATCTCAGTTCATGTTATCCAAAATACTCAACAATCCTTTACAATTCACTATCATCATAGGCTAGACAAAATTTCCATAAAGCTAGAATTTGTGAGACATGCACTAAACATAAAATGCAACTAAACATATAACTAAAGCTTAAAAATTTTCTGCAAATTTTATCTAACACATAAACATGCAACATTTAAACTAAACATGCAACTATTTTATGAAACTAAGCTATATGCAACTACCCTACTACCCCAATACCCCCAAACTTATAATATTCAATGTCCTAGTGAATGAAGGTAAAGGGTTAAAGAAAACTCCTCTAGTGCTCAGCTGCACCCCCCCCCCCTCCTCCTCGGGTGGTGAATCTAGTGGTGGATATGGCACAGCTATTCCGAACTGAGGCCACTCAAGCGTTGTCCCTTGTAGTGCGAATGCCTCCACCAACGACTTCGTGAGACCTGTAGCAAACGCTGTGAAGTTATCGTACATGGCATCAACCTTACGCTCCAGCCTTCGGAGCTGACAATCCCTAGAAATAGTGGTAGCTTGGGTTGATGGGCCCGTTTCATCTGTCTGAGAGGACTGCTATGGTGGCTCTGGGAATGTGGGCTGGATGATAAATCCTCTTCCTCGCGGGTGTGGTACACCTCCTGCCCAATCCTTGAATTTTGTAATGGTGGCATGAGTGATGTCCTGGCTTAGGTTTTGCATTTGTTCATTGTCCCAATGGCATCCCTGATGAGCACATAGCATAGCTACAACTGACGTGTGTGGAATGCTCCCAGTAGTGCTTCTCCACAGATATCGCAACATATTTTGATGGATGAGGTGTCCCACATCAATATATTTTCCGGTGATAATGCCCCATAGAATGATTTCCCTTTCCGTTGTGATCTCGTGCTGATGAGACGAATGAACTAACTTGGCACATATGAACAAATTCCATGCCTTAGCATATCAATTCAAAGCTACGGCGGGAAATATGCGAGGCTAATTCGTGTCGGCTTTATAAGTCCACTTCGTGCCTGGCACGCACAATTCAGCAATAACCAATTCCAAGTTTGTTTCCATATGTGCACCTGCTACCCAATTAGCAGACCCAGCCGGTGGTGTGTCAGTTAACCTGAAAACTGCCCTGATTGCAGGAGGTCTGAAATCCACTTGAACGACGCGCACCACGGATAACCCACTCATCGTCGCCTTTACATTCGCATAGAATTCTCTGACAATACCCATTGGGGCAGGCATGGGTGTGGAAATCAATCCAAGCCATCCCTTTTCGCGAATCATGTTACACAATTTCATATCCTATTGCTCAGGCTTGAATCCCCTCTCCTTCACAAAAGTTTTCACCACGATTCTATAATATTCCATTTGGGCATCTAAATCGACGAACTTGGTATGAGCTATAACATCCTCCCCCTGACTGCTAGAGGACGACGATGATGAAGAAGAAGAGCATGCTCTTTTCGGACCCATTATGTTGAATGTTGAAGAAAAAGATTTGACTGCCTTATAGAGATTGCTAACCAATGATTGATGACCCCTAAATTCACTTCTGCTTTACTCAATTGGAAACCCTAAATGTAGACTGCAGAGATAATCGTGGGTAGAATCGTGGGTAGTGAGGAGAGATTGATGGCTTCACGTTGTAACTGCTGATAGATGAAGTGAGGCGACGTGCGTTTATGGGAGAGCAAGTGATTTCGCCTTCTGTTATTTCAAGTGAGAGACCAATTGAGTCAAACACCTGTTTTAAAACTAAAAAAAAATCAATGTCCAGTGTCGCACGCGGCCGCGCGAGTATTCACTAGACTTGTTATGCGGGCGCGCGAGTGTGAGTTTTAGTCTGGCAGGCATGACGCACGGGCGCGCGATTTTGTATCATCTTGGTCGCCATTGATTGGCGCGTCCTCCAGTACTACCTGCAGACTGCTAACTTTCAATTCCAGTACTACAAACCAGTGATGACTTCAGTCTAAAGTACCTACAGAGACATTAATGCACACTGTTAAGGCATGAATTACTGAGCAAGCATGAATGACCAAATAAACTCTATACTACTTCAAACACCTCTCAATGTAAATTCAGCTACACACTCAATTATGCAAAGCATACAAACTATCAAAAATGAAATAAAAATAAACTAACTAAAGTAACCTAAACTGAATAAATAAAAAGTAGAGATAGAAATAATGGGTTGCCTCCCATCAAGCGCTAAGTTATAGTCAATTAGCTTGACTGTCTCTGAATCTCATGTTGAAGACAGAATTGAAGTGACTTTCTGTCTGTCCACCTCGCCACCAAAGTAATGCTTCAATCGCTGTCCATTCACCTGAAAAGTCTTGTTCGAAAACTTGTCAAATACTTCAATTGCACCATGCGGAAATACAGTCTTCACAAAGAATGGCCTAACCATCTCGATTTTGACTTCTTTACGGAAAAAAGTTTTAAGTCTAGAGTTATAAAGCAAAACCCTTTGTCCCGGTTCGAATGTTCTATCAATGATCTTTCGGTCATGCCATTTTTCACCTTCTCCTTGTATAGCTTTGAATTCTCATATGCCTGTAATCTGAATTCATCCAACTCATTGAGTTGGAGTAGGAGTTTCTCCCCTGCAGCTTTCAAATCAAAATTGAGCTTTCGAATCGCCCAATATGCCTTATGCTCTAGCTCCATGGGAAGGTGATAGGCTTTTCCATACACGAGCTGAAAAGGTGACATGCCCAACGGTATTTTGTATGCAGTCCTATTAGCCCATACTGCATCATCCAATTTTAATGACCAGTCTTTCCTCGTGGGATTTATAACTTTTTCAAGGATTCTTTTCACTTCTCGATTAGACACTTCCGCTTGGCCATTCGTTTGTGGGTGATAAGATGTAGCAATACGATGGTTCACCCCATACTTGGCCAACAAAGCTGTAAACTGCCTATTGCAGAAATGACTGCCTTTATCATTAATGATGGCCCTAGGAGTACCAAACCTAGTGAAGATACTTTTATGTAAAAACCGGAGGACTACCTTGGCATCATTTGTTGGAAGAGCTGCCACTTCTACCCATTTCGACACATAATCCACTGCAAGAAAAATGTAGAGATTTTTGCAAGAAGAAACAAAAGGGCCCATGAAGTCAATCCCCCACACATCACAAATTTCTACTTCGAGGATCGTATTCAATGGCATTTCATTTCTTTTCGAGATGTTCCCAACTCTCTGACATCTATCACACCTCTGGACGAAACTGTAGGCATCCTTGAAAATTGTCGGCCAGTAGAATCCTGCTTGTAGCACTCTAGCCGCTATTCGCTCTCCACCATAGTGACCCCCATATACAGAAGAATGACAGTCCTGCAGAATCCCCTCGGTCTCGTTATACGGGATACACCTTTGTATCATTTGATCAGCACACTATTTAAACAAGTATGGCTCATCCCATATAAACCATTTAAGATCATGCATAAATTTTTTCTTTTGATAACCCACCAAGTCAGAAGGTAGCATCTTACTCACCAAATAGTTCGCGTAGTCTGCAAACCAGGGCACTTCCCCTTTCACCACAAACAACTGTTCATCTGGAAAGGATTCATTGATCACAACTTTGTCGTCCGCCTCCCTTTTCGGATTCTCTAGTCGAGATAAGTGGTCCGCCACTTGGTTTTCAATGCCCTTTTTGTCCTTGATCTCCAAATCAAATTCCTGCAGTAATAAAATCTATCTGATCAACTGGGGCTTGGCATCCTTCTTTGCCACTAAATATCGAATTTCCGCGTGATTCATATACACTATCACCTTTGTTCCAATCAGATATGCTCAAAATTTATCAAAGGCGTACACCATTGCCAATAACTCTTTCTCTGCGGTGGTGTAGTTCAACTGCGCATCTATAAGGGTTTTGCTGGCATAATAAATCACATGAAACATCTTCTCTTTCCTCTGCCCCAAAGCAGCACCTACAACGTAATCATTGGCATCACACATCAGCTCAAATGGCAAATCCCAATCTGGTGCAGTAATAATTGGTGCTGATGTTAAATTCACTTTTAAGTGCTCAAATGCCAACACGCAAGCCTCATCAAAATTAAACTGTGCATCCTTCTCCAATAAACTTCATAGTGGTTTAGTTATCTTGGAGAAGTCCTTGATGAATCTGTCGTAGAAACCTGCATGTCCCAGAAAAATGCGAACACCTTTTACTGAAGTAGGTGGTGGCAATTTCTCAATAGTTTCCATCTTAGCCCAATCCACCTCGAGTCCCTTCTTCGAAACCATGTGTCCCAGTATGATTCCTTCTTGTACTATGAAGTGGCACTTTTCCCGATTCAAGCACAAAGACTAGATTCTCTCTCAACGCACCTCTTCAAAACCATTACCAAATTTTCAAGGCATAACTCAAACGAATCCCCGAAGACTGAGAAATCATCCATAAATACCTCCACATTCTGTTCCACCATGTCTGAAAATATAGTCATCATGCATCTCTAAAAGGTGGTTGGAGCATTGCACAACCCAAAAGACATCCTTCTAAAAGTAAAAGTGTCGTATGGACATGTGAAGGTAGTCTTTTCCTGGTCTTCTGGAGATATCATAATCTGATTGTATCCCAAATATCCGTCCAAAAGGCAATAGTACTCATGACCTGCTAATCTTTCCAACATCTAATCAATAAATGGTAGTCGAAAATGATTTTTCCTTGTAGCTTTGTTGAGCCTGCGGTAGTCCATGCAGACTATCCACCCCGTTACTGTTCGTGTTGGAATTAGTTCATTATTTGTATTTGAAACCATGGTCATACCACCCTTCTTTGGTACCCACCAGACTCTCAACTTTATCATTTAATACACGGTCCACCAAATCAACTCTGAAACATTCTTCTTCATCTGCTGGGAACTTCATTGCTTTGAAGACATTAAAAGTAATCTCCTGATCATGTACACGCATAGTGAGCTCCCCTTTCTACACATCTATCAAAGTCCTTCATGTGGCTAAGAATGGTATCCCCAGTATGATTGGTATACTTTTATCTTCCTCGTAATCCAGAATGATGAAGTCAGCCGAAAAGATAAATTTGTCCACTTTCACCAGTACATCCTCAACTATTCCCCGTGGATACGTGATGGATCTGTCAGCTAGCTGCAAAGAAATATTTGTCGAACTTGGAGCCGGCAATCCCAACTGATTAAACACTGACAAGGGCATCAGATTGATACTTGCCCCAAGATCACATAGACATTTCTCGAAGTTCATTTTTACGATCGTGCATGGAATTGTGAAACTTCCCGGATCTTTCAGCTTTGGAGGTAGTTTGTTTGAAGCACCGCCTTTGCATTCCTCTCATCAAGGCTACTGTCTCAAACTCGTCTAATCTACTCTTCCTTGACAATATATCCTTCATGAACTTTGCATAACTTGGCATCTTTTCCAATGCCTTAACGAAAGGTATGTTAATTTGCATCTTCTTAAAGACCTCCAAAAATTTGTTGAACTGCTTATCTTCCCTTTGCTTATTCAATCTCTGCAAATATGGAACCGGAGGGCGAACTATTGGTACTAAACTCCTAGGCTTCTCAACTGAACCTGCTTTATCTTTTTCTTCATGCTGGACTTCAGAATTTTCCAAATTTTCTTTCTCGTGATCCACAGTTTTCTCTCATGATGCGGCCATGGCCCACTTGTAATTCATGCGTGCATGGTAGCGCGATGCTCAGTTCCTACAATATTTTTCCCAGACCTTAATGTAATTGCTTGACACTGTTCCTTCCCGTCTCTTTATGGATTTGCTTCCGTATTACTTGGCAATGAACCCTGGGGCATGTTGTTAAGCATGCTCACCATTTGCCCCATCTGAGTTTCCAGATTCTTAATAGTCACTGCTTAGCTTTTGATCATAACCTCCGTGTTTGCCATGTACTTCATCATCATCTCCTCCATTTCTGATTTCTTTTCTTGTTGAGGTGCAGCTGGAGTGTGATGTTGTTGTTGTTGAGAAAATCCCGGCGGAAAAGGTGGTCTTGGAGTAAACTATGGTTGAGATGGTTGTGCGATCGAAATTGTTGATTAATTTGGCCCGATTCTTGATGCCCCTTGCTTATTCAACCAACCAAGTTTGGATGATAACGGTTGTTGGGGTTGTATGTGTTCTGAAACTGTCCTTGGTCTTTCCTGTAATTTCCCACATACTGTACCGACTTCGAGATGATAGCACATTGATCCGTGGAGTGTGATCTTACGGATCTCACATCTGAAGGCAATTGCTTTTAAAACTTGCTCTCGGCTATTGAATCTATTTTCTTCGCCATAGCTGCCATCTATGCCGACAACTGAGTAATCGCATCCACTTCCAACAAACCTGCAACCTTGGGCTGTGGCATCCGAGATGTAGGATTTTGAAAATCATTTGCTGCCATCGTCTCAATAAGGTTATAGGCTTCCTCATAACTCTTTGCCCATAATGCTCCTCCTGCAGCTGCATCTACAATCGACCTAGACTGCCATCCCAATCTATTGTAAAATGTGTTAATCACCATCCAATCTGGCATACCGTGGTGCGGACACTTCCGTAGTATCTCTTTGTATCTCTCCCAGGCCTCATATAAAGATTCACCTTATTGTTGCTCAAACTGAGAGATTGTTGTCCTCATTTTTGCAGTCTTAGCCATTGGGAAAAACTTGGCTAAGAACTTCTGTGCTAAGTCCTCCCATGTAGTTATAGATCCTGCTGGCAAAGAATGGAGCCAACTTCTCGCTTTATCCCTCAATGAGAATGGAAACAACCTAAGTCTAATAGCATCCTCTGTCACCCCGTTATATATGAACGTGTCACATATCTCAATAAAACTCAACAGGTGTTCATTCGGATCATCTGTAGCGGCACCCCCAAACTGAACCGTATTCCGCACCATTTGAATAGTGCCCATTTGTATCTCGAAAGTATTAGCTGCTATCGCTGCTCTGACTATGCTAGACTGTAATCCATTAATATTAGGCATGGAATATTCTCTCAGAGCCCTATGCTCCTCTCTTTGCTATTCTCCTTGTCCCTTGGCTTCCATATTAGATGTATTACCCTCTAACTGTGCTTGTAAATTTCTATGAACTCTCGTTTTCCAACCTCTCCCGTTTATGTTGTCCTGAGCAGGTGTTAAGTCGGGATTGGATGACCGTGTGCGCATAAAAATTTATACAAGTTCCTGAAAAAAAAACAAAGCAAAAATAGAAATGAGATAAGATTAGATTTGTCTAAGTCATACAATATAGCTTAAAACTAATGATAATAATAATAATAATAATTTAAATGCCTTTCCCCGGCAGCGGCGCCAAAAACTTATTGCCTCTTTTTTTAGTTCTAACAAAAGAGCTCTAACTCATGCAAGCATACACGTGTCAACAAGCAATACAGAGTAAGTCGAGTATCGATCCACGGAGAAATTTGTCTAAATTAAACTATTATGCATCAACTAAATCACTATTTTTATATGCTTAAACTAATGCTTATAATTGTTAATTATTCTAAATGCAAATAATACCTAAAATAAGAATAATAATGGAGTAAATCAAATCTGCAGATAATGGGATCCTAACTTCATTTAACAGTTCATCTAATTACAACTATCATGCAAGATTGTTCACGTATCACAGAAACGTAGCCAAGAGCACTAATGTAGACATAACCATTTTTCAATGTATCATAACCTACTTACATAACATCCACATGCAATAAAAACCATGTAATCATCAATAAAACCAATCGCACTATATTTTTATGTGATATTGCAGCAATATTGAATTTAAGCACAAACCCTATCTGATTCACGAAATACAAAGCTAAGCAAAACAGCCCCATATACACATGCTATCATGATTACAATCCATACTCGCATGTTATCTTTCAATTCCATACAAGCACCTAGAAAGAATGGTGATCAATCATTCATGCATGCAAATTGACCATGATAAAAATTCCTTATAATACGTAAAACAGTCCAGCAATCAGGCCATAAGTTAGACTACATAATAAACTCCGTTAGAATCCCATAATGGAGTTTAGTTCATGACTGAACCAAAAGCCATTATGGGATCAAAGCAAAACATAGAAAATAAATGAACAATTGGAAGAGAGGAGAGAGAATCGATCAAACCCAATTGCTGATTACAAACCCAACGTAACGTTCAAATCCTCACTAATATCCAGCAACGTAAAAGTAAAGCATCCACAATAACTAAATTCCAAAGGAGTAGAAAATAAGAAATCTATGATTTGTTTCACGTTAGAATACACTCCAAGTGTAAACCCTAGTTCTCTCCTATGAAAAGTACGTAAAAGCTAATGATAATCGCGTCTGGTGCCAACCATAATCGTTTATACAAACTCAAACACTTGAAATTTGAAAATTAAAATAAAATCAAATCGACCTCGCCTCGACATCGGCCTTGCGGTAGCGCGGCGTCCATCATCTTTCTCTCGCGCAGACGCAGCGGCAAAGTCGATCGATCTGGTCCGGTTGCTTGCTCGGGCGCGCGTGTTAAAGCCAATGTAGCCACGAACCGCGATTTGAACTCTGGTTACTGTTCTTCGCTCTCTTGCCTTGTCCTGCTGCTATTGATTCTTTGTCATGCCACTCTTCCTTCATCCATCCTCAGTTGCGTATCTCCAATTGTTCCTCGCGTCATGCTTCCATTATCCTCATGCCATCTACCATTTCCAATCTTTGTCATTTCCTGCACGTTTACACCAAAGGAGTTCTCAGTACATGCAATGCAAAATATTACGAAATGCAACTAAAAACACACTAAAATGTACTTGAGATGGGCGTAGTTCGCATGAATTGATATCCAATAAGTAGGTATAAAACTCACTTATCAAAGGGCATCGCATCTTCCCGTTCGGATCATCCGTATGTTCTAGTGCTTTGTTCAAGAAATCTGACACCCCAACATGATAAGCTGCGACTAATCCCCTCCCATCACTAGGTATCCTACGGAACATCCAACTCCGATCGGCTGACATTTTTAACTACACAGAAGACGGATTCAGTTAATTTGGAAATTTATGCATGAATTAGATTTACCTAGTATCTCCACTCTACAGGACATGGATAAGGCTTCTATCCCGTTATTGGATGCGTCTCGTCACTAGTGCAAACACAATGAGTACGTTTCATGAGTTTCAAGAAAATTTCGGCAGCACCTCCCCATGGTCTCCAAGCACACGAAATAGACTAAGATAACTTAATCTGCTCTCAATGCACTCGGAGAACATATAGAGATAACAGTCAAAAAATCCTCAAAATAACAAAAAAGTACTATTTTGTATTTGCACCGGCCTAAGTGAGAGACGTAACATCCAATAACAGTCCCAAACTGGGGACTGTTCGACATTCCCTCCTACTGAGTGAATGTCAAACGGGTTTTTAAGTTTATTGAAAATTGTGGCAAACTAAGCAAATGCTACGTAGTTTCTTTTGTCAATGATGATAAACTAAGTAAGTGGTACTTAGTATATGAGAATTGTTATTTAGAATCTATATAGAGACTACTTGAGTCGGCAATCCGGCAAAAAAAAGGGTTGTAGTTCCTGTTTGTGTCCTATACTCGAATAATAAAGTTAATTGAATTACTGCAGACATTCCTCATTGTTCCATCATAACAGATGACAACATCCCGAAGGAGTTCTATTAAGCTATTGAACAAAGTTTCTGGTTAAGCAACCCTCTAAATGAACGAACGATCACTTCTCAGCTAGGAATGAACCATCTCCCTATACGAGTCCAATTCATTCCTAGCGAAGAAGTGATCGTTTGCTCATCTAGAGGGCTGCTTAACCTAGAACTTTGTTCAACAACTTAATGGCACTCCTTACGAATGTTGCCATCTCATTGATGATGAAACGATGAGAATGTCCGCAGAATTCAATTAACTTTTACAATTCGAGTATAGAATGCAAACAGAACTACAACCCTTTTTTTAATTGATGTCGAGGAACCTTTGAGTACTATTAGTCGCGAATCGCTATGTATGAAACCTCACATACAAGAAAGAGTACATATATGTACGGAGAGTATTATTGCATTTATTGAAAATTGTGGCAAACTAAGCAAATGATACTTAGTTTATTTTGCCAATGATAAACTAAGTAAGTGGTACTTAGTTTATTAGAATTGTTATTTAGAATCTATAGAGACTACTGTTCGGCATTCCCTCCTATTTGTCAAACGGATTTCTAAGTTTCATATTATAGTACATATATGCATATATATACATATAATAATTAATTATTGAGTTTATTAAAAAAATGTGGCAAACTAAGCAAATGCTACTTAGTTTATTTTGCCAATGAAAAACTAAGTGCTACTTAGTTTCTGAGAATTGTTATTTGGAATATATATGAAGACTACTATTAAATTATTTTATTTTATTTTATAAAATTTAATTGTATTTAGTATTATATTTTATTGTATTGTATTTTCATTTTAATTTAATTTAATTTAATTTAAATTAGTTTAATTAAATTAAATTTATTTTATTTTATTACATTTTTAAATATTTTTTATTAAATTTAATTTATTTATTAAATTAAATCAAATTTGTTTTGTTTTATTCAATTTAATTTAATTAAGTATTTTATTTTATTTTATTTTGTATTATATTATCTAATTTTTAAAATTTATTTAAATTTATTATTATATTTTCTTTATTTGTTTAATTTTTAATTAATAAATATTATATTTTCTAATTTTCAAAATTTATAGTATAGTATATTATATTATCTTATTTTTAATTTTTTTTAATTTTTATAATTTTAAAATTTTATTTAATTAAATTAAATTTTATATACATTAATTTAATTTAATTTATTAAATTAAATTTTATTTATTTTATTCAATTTATTTTATTATTATTTTTTATTATATTATATTAAATAATTTTTAACATTTATTTTGTCTAATAAACTAAATTAAATTAAATTTATTTCATTTTATATTAAATTAATTAAATAATACATAAATATATTTGTAAGGCACACAAATTTTTCAATTATTGATTTCGGCGAGATATTTTGTTTGAAATTCGGTGGAAACATCATATATCACATTCTTATACAATCGCGTACATTTATGTTATGATCCGAACAATCGTAATTGTTATGACACAAACATTTGTAATTGCACAAATAAACTCAGATACACTAACGAAATTTTAATTGCACAAAATAAATCACAATTTCAAAGAATATGAACAATTCTGAAAATTGAAGTCAAATAATCCCAATTTGCAAAAGCAGGTTCTGGCATGAACAACTTTCACAAAATCAACAACTTTAGCAAAATAAATTTCATAATGAAATGAACCCAATTTGAAAGAATTAAAATATAAAACCCAATTTCTGATACAACCTATAACTCCAAAATTATTCTCAGTAACACATGAACGTAATTAGCAAAATCAACAACACAAATCTGCAAACTATATTTAATAATCTCAAATCAACATTTAGGATTTCGTACCTTGAATTAATGGAGGAGAAACGAGGAAGTGAAAGGAGGAGCTAGGAGCTCTGGTGGTGGGAATCAAGTGGCGGAGGTTAGGCCCGGTGGCGCGATGGCAGAAATGGTAGCAAAGGCACCAAGCGTGGCCGGTGACCCGAGGAGATGAGAGGAGTGGGGGTACTTGGGGTGGGTGGGTGGGGTGGGAGTCTTGGGACAGGGCTAGGGTGGGGACAGGGGAGAGGGTGGGGTAATGCAGGCGGGGTGGGGGGCCAGGGAGGGGCCAGGGGTGCAAGGGCAGAGTGGGGAGACAGGGAAAGGCGGGGGAACCAGTGGCGGTGGCGAGGAAGGGAGGGGGAGGGGTGGTGGCCAGGATGGGTGGGGGCGGGGTGGGGAAATTGGGGGGAGAGGAGAGAGGAAGGAGAGTGAGAAAATGGAATGAGAGTGAGAGAGAATGAGAGATAAAGCTGAGCGTCTGAAATGAAAAAGCAGAAGCTGAAAAGTTTATATTTGTTATCTCCGACGGAATGTCCGTCGGCCATAAGTCTGTCGGAAATAACTTAAATTCGACAAAACATCCCTCAGAATTAACGTTTGTTCGTCGAAATTACTTTTCGCGGTGGCGCGAAATTTGGCGCCAACTGGAGAGGTCTACATTCGACAGAATTCCATCATAATTATATTAGTTTCGAGGGACTTATATTCGACACATTATTCCCTCGGAATTAATCATATTTCGACCGAATTTAATTCGTCGTGGATACGTCCGTCAAAAATAGCCAATTTTCTTGTAGTGTTATACGTTGCAAAAATCTTCATACTATACTCGTATAATAACTAGTATCATACTCGTATTTCTCACGTATAATAACTATACTTATTATACATAGTCATTTAATTCTTGAAACTCACTTTTACTAACACTTAGGTTTTAAGTCCGCAGGCGAAAACTTTATTTGCCATAACTGAAATATTATTAGATATTCTATTTCATCTTATAGAAATCTATCATTACTGTCGACGTCAGGATTTTTAATTGTCCCTTTCCGTTACTTGTTCTTTGGTGTTCTCATTTTAGGTGAGATTTGTTTGGAAAAAAAAAAAGTGAAAAAGGTCCGACATGTATATAATGTCGACGATGATGGATTTATTAAGAGTCGCCAGATTGGTTTTTAAATGGTTGTACCAACACAATAGAAAAGGTTTGTACATTGACCCGATGATGTGACATCGCTAAACGGTCGGTGAAACCAAAGATTCATTAGGGCAGGGGACTTGGTTATGCG
Organism: Panax quinquefolius; assembly: GCA_020205615.1. Lineage (NCBI taxonomy): Eukaryota > Viridiplantae > Streptophyta > Magnoliopsida > Apiales > Araliaceae > Panax > Panax quinquefolius. The sequence continues at coordinate 71,560,769 of CM035172.1, forward strand.
GAGGGAAGGTGTTAGGCACCCCTGGACATCCGTGTTACCACGGTGACCGCCTCTTTTCAAGAAACTATTATCTGAATGTGTGTGTGTGGGGTCAATGTCTTTGTTATTTGGAAGTAGTCACGAGGCCTCGTTAAGCACCTATATACACATGGTTTGAATTTATGTAAAATTCAATTTTAAGCAAGAATATAAGCGGTGATGTTTTACAAAAGAGGTTTTTAAACCACGATGCTCAATAGTAATTGAGACCTTTTACACTCCCATTTTATTAAGTGTTCGGCTTGATTGATTTTATTTTACGGATCACGAGGCATCCGTGCGAAAATAATATATAAAATAATAATGCCGACTTCCTCGTGGGTATAGGAACCATCGAGAAATTCGGACATCGCAGAGAATAATTTACAAAATTTCTACAATTTGAAAATGTCCATCACGGGGAACCGAATCTAGATCCATAGGTTGAATCTATGATCACATGATTCCTAAAGCATATAATCTCGTGCATTTGTATGAAAGTAGTAAGTAGGTATATATATATATATATATATATATATATATATAAAAGCTGTAAATATATATATATCTGAATATGATCACCAACAACGAAGCACCTCAATGGGGGATCGAAATGTAAATAAAGCGATAAAAGCTATCAACCGCCACGGAGGAAACTCCAAAGTGGACAAAACGTAAATAAAGTCAGTAAAGCTATCAACCGCAACGGAGGGAACTCCAGTAAGGGACAAAATGTAAAGAAAGGCATACAAAGCGATCAACCGCCACGAAGGAAACTCCAGGCGGAATTAAAATATATATATATATATATATATATATATATATATATATATATATATATAAAAGCGATAAACGATTTGGATGTAAAATCCGGCTCATCGAAACAATCCGACACCTTGCTTAATATATATAAGTATATATATATTAAAGTAGTAAATGCACCGAATCAAAGTCTAGGCTCATCGAACAAAATTGACACACAGTTATATATATATATATATATATATATATATATATATATATATATATATATAGAAAAGCAAATAAACGCTCCAGGCATCAAGTTCAGGCTCAATCGAGGCATAACTCGATAATGTTAGTCAATGTATATAAATATATATATATATATATATATATATACAAGTCAAACAAAACCACGGACCAAAGTGCAGGCAAATCTGTGAACACGACTCTCAACGTGAAGAGCGGTGTGTGCGAGATGAAGAAAAGACTCTAAAGTGTGTGAGAAGGCTTACAGGTTGATTACCAAAGAAGACTTCTATATCTTTAGAGTGGGTAAACACCGGCTTTTTGTAGAGTCTGAAAGAGGCTATATCTGAGCTCACATGTGTTTAAAATGAGAAAGTACCTTGCATGGGGTGAGTCAGAAACAAATTAAGCGAGGGCTTCCTCGCCGTTTTTCTCTTGCAAAATGAGCACCCCAAGCCCTCTATTTATTGTGAGGAGGCCAGCAGTGTACGGCTAGCAATTCGGGTGGGCCCGAGTTTCTCGAGTCGTCTCAGTGAATGTCGTGCACTCGGGCATTGTAATGTCCGCTCGAACTTCAAAATACAATCCGCATCCGATTGAGGTATACATGACCTATTTCAACCGCCATTATGTCGAGAGTTGTCTGATGGCATGGGATTAGAGTTTGTCTGAAGTCATTGAAGATGGGACGATGCCCTCCGGTCTTCAAGCTTCAAATTCTATCCGTTATCCCGCACAATAGTCACTCGGGATTGGTTAGTCTTGTGGGACATCGTTGCGTAGAGATGTTGAGAAGACGTGGCATGGCATTGTGTTGGCTAGATGACGATGTTGCCCTCACGGTGTTATCGCCGGTTTGGGCTAATCATGAGCGTTACTTTCGAGCTTATTTGAGATTGAATCGCGCATTTGTTGAAGGTCCTCATTGTCATCTTTGAGGAGTGCCACCTCCCGATGTTATCTCCGGGTTGAGTCTGAGTATCTCGTTGTGGCCTTGAGATTGAAGTTGGTCGCATTTGAAATAAGCATTTTCGTGGTTATCGCCGAAATTGCATTCCTTGGGGTTATCATCGAGGTTGGTGGCTATTCCATGGTTGGGGCCGAGGCCGGATACCTCGGGGATATCTCCGAGATTAATCGGTCTTCTCCGGTGTGTGTTCAGTATTGATCTGCACGCCGGGGTTATCTCCGAGGTTGGAATTATTACTCCCGCAGTGGGCTCCGGGTTGATCTTTGAACTTCCTAGTATCCGGTATGGATATGGATTGTCTTTCGGGGTTCCTCTTAAAAGATGAATCTATCCTCCTGCAATGTTAGTGACAGTAGTATAGAAAATTTCAAGTGTCTACAATTACGCGTTTCTCAGAAATTCATAATTAATTCCCGAGCAGAAACGGAAGAATAGTGTTTTTACGAAAATTTCTCGGAAAACTTTTATTTTCGTCTTAGAAATTCAAAACAATTAATCCGAACACATAGCCAGAATCCTAACCATATCTGCACATTATAGGTCATAGAACGACCTTTAAACAGTTTACTCCCGTAAATAAACAATTAAATTCATTTAATTCAAATAATTAAATAAAAAGTTAATTAACATAAAATCCAATTTTTCTCGGACGTTACAATATATTATTACAGAGGGATTTATTTTCGAGGAAATATTATGTTGTAATTACGATAACGTCGACGGAATATATTCCGTTAGAAATAATTCAAATCGGAATTAATTAAGTGTTTTTATTGTAGTGATATATATATATATATATATATATATATATATATATAATGTACACAATTTTTTACGGTAATAAAGTGAAAAAGTTTTTTAGAAAAAATATAAATTGGGAATATAAGCCCGCAGCTGTGCATCAAACGACATATATTTAATATGGATAGAAAAAAGATTAGTATGTATACACAAATCAATTTAATATATTTTTTAAATAAAACTCAAAATTGACGTTAACTCAGTTAATTTTTATTAATCTAAATATAAAAATTATAGACTATCTATGAAATAATACTAATTACAAGATTTATTATTTACAAAGTTAATTGCTAATTTACTTGTCTTATTAAAGAGAAGAAAAAGTTTTAAAATTGTGTTAGAATAAATTACATGGCATAGCATTCTAAAGTTAGCTGCTATAGTCTAGAGATAGTATTTGACATTTTTAATTGTTTAAATTTTATATAAAAATTTTATATTGTATAAAAGTATTACTCATTATAAGAATTATTTAATGAAACACATCAACTATGAATCTAAGAATATCTGATTAAATTGAATATATAATTAAGTTAAATTTTGTCTTAATTTTGGCTGACTGATAACTGAACACTACATCCACAAGGTGGATTTTTATTACTCTTTTAATTTATTACAACCACATGGGGGGAGGGGGATTTGATCCTTGGCCTTTGCTATGGCAAAGTCTGGTGATATCATTCAAGCCAATGCTTGGTAGTGGATTTTTATTACTTGCTAGCAGCAATTTGTGGGCTTAATCTTTATTAGTAAGAAGCCAATGGCAAAAGGATTGGAGGGTAGTATCATCAGCTCTATAGTGTTTCTGTGTGAACCCCAACAACTCTGACCATGTGAAATCTGGGTACTTTCTTTTAATTTTTTCACCTTTTTGGTCAACAAGATCCTGTGGGGGTTTCACCACTTTATCCTTTTTTGGGTTCACAAAGTAAACCATTGATCTTCTTTCTTTCCCCTTGTGGACTGCTGCCCTGTGCAGGCAACTCTTGTATCTTCCATTAGATAATGCCTACAATATCCATATCAAACAAATTAACACATAAGCTAAGAAGGACAGATACTAGTGTGGGATACAAGTGCATCATACGGGATATACAAAGCTTCGTCAAATATTAAAATATGGGGAATTTAGGTGCAGAAGGATTCAACATATATTTAATATTAAAATATGTATATTTCATAATTATATTACATATATATTATATAATATATAGGAAAAAATATATATATATAAATGCAGTTGTATATGGTCGCATGTAGATATTTTAATCTATGGCGACAGTTTGAACCATCGCTATAATCCAAAAAAATCCATTATAATATTATGTATATACATATAAAGATAATATAATAACATTCAACAAAAAACATTATTAAAATAGATATTACAAAGAAAATCAAAAACATCCAACAAACCGTATAGCTTCAATGTATCTATAAACATGAAGTAATAAAGATAAGAAATGATATTTCTACATGTAATTTTAATATTTGTACATGTGCTTCCTCTCACATAAAGGTGGGACTCACCCTACTCTCTTGTGAGAAAAGACCATGTGAAAATATCAAAATTACATGTAAAAATAATGTTCCCCTAAATATAATTATAGATAAATCAAAACATATAATTAAGTTACAAAGGAGGGGAGAAATTCTAAGAGTTTTGGATAATCAAAGTATCTAGTAGAGAGATATGAAAGTTCAATTCCTAACACATAAGAGCATATATGTTTGATGGAAGTATAAATCCAATAAAGTCGATCAATAGAGCATATATGTTTGACGGAATATACAAGTTGCACTGAATAAGATAGGTTCCAATATAACGATTACTAATAGTACTATAGTTCTTATAGCATTTTTGAAGATCTTGTTAACATCTTAGTATGTATATATAGGTAAGATCATTCATTTCATGACCGAGTTGTCCCTTTTTTTTATATCTATTCTTGATAATATACTGCATGTGATTAAGCCTAAGCTAGCTAGTAGTAATACTTTGTACCCAAACATACGCTATTAATTAAAAAGGTGAAACATATATGGGGACTCTCTTGGTCTCTTTCCCTATGTATTTACCCTCTTGTCAAAGGCTTTGAGCTATTACTTTGTTTTTGTGTTTCCTACTTCATTCTGAAGTGATTTAAGACATTAAAATAAAACGAGATTAAAAATAAGAAAAAAACATGCTAGTTAATTAGATAAATATTTTTTAAAATTTTTCTTAGACAAACATAAGTGGATTCTACTATATGATTAATCAATGCGTGACTAGTTGTGCAGTATAACCCATCAACGCTTGTCTAGACAAATCTAATGCAATTTTTCGTTTAATCACCAAAAAATATATGCTCTAAAAAATAGTACCATATAAGAAGGTATACATATACCATGAATGTATCGCCAATGTTGATGACAAGGGCATTAGGGCGAGGACGAACGGACTGCCATTTGTTATTTTAAAAAACCTCGAGGCCTCCAACTTGATCTTGATGAAGAATAGTTAAAGAGGTTGGATCACAATGAGGACCAGTCCCGAGGGTGAGGTTGGGCTCGTTACAGGCCGGATAGTAGTTGCATCGTAGTTGCATCGCATTATTGAACTGCCATCTTCGAAGAATTTCTTATAGTGCTCGCAGTCTATGCCCAAGCTAATTGCCAAGAGTTGAAAAAGTGCCAATGATAATTTCTTCATTGCTTCACAATACTTCTGGTAAACCAGCCTAAAATTACAATGCATGTAAAGTATGTCAGTTAAAGTTTTATTCTGATGGATATGCAATTGACAAATTGTGTTTGGTATTGCATACGTGGTTATTATCTGATATATTCGGAATTGTTGTTGGCAATATGTGAACCATATCATACATGCAACGTAACATTTAAACTTTAAAGATTATTGTCATTGTGAAACATGACATTAAAAGTGTAACAAAAAGAGTAAAGTAGAATATATTTATACGAAAAAAAGTATTCTATAAACGTTTCATCTTAAAATTTTTGTTTTAATTTCATAGGATGCATAAAAAATACCAAAAGTCACAAAAACTAGAAAAATAACTAAATTCGTAGAATTTGTCCATTCTACGTATAGAATGTACTACTAAAATGTTTATAACTCTTTCTACAGAGATTCAAATGACAGGCCATTTGATGGGTGGGAAGTAACACTTATTAAAGAAGTTATTTATTTTCTATTATATTATTCAATTATGTTATTAAAAAATTGATTGAAAGCATTCGCTATATGTATCACCATAATTAATCTCATAAATGCATTAATTAGAAAATAAGGGCAATTAAAATAGTAAGTTCCTAGATAACTAAATAAAATGAAATAGAAAGATAAAACGTTGAGGGCAATAAAAATTGAAAAATTATTATTCTTGCATTAATTAAAGAAATGTATTAAGTTGCCTAAATAAATGAGATAGAAAAATACTTGAGGGCAATAGAAAAAATTGTAATTAATTTGTTAAGGTCAAATATATTAAAAATTTGAACTCCTCACTTATTTAGGAATTGAGGGAATATATGATATATACTCTCTCTTCAATTCCCTTAATATATATAAAATTTTTTTAGAGTTGTCTTGTAAATATTAAAGAAATAATTATATAACATTAAATATAATATCAATTGTCTATATTATCCTTGTATTGAAAAAAGTTATTTATTGGGTAAAAATAGTAAAAGAACCAAAGTTATATTTAATACTTATGGTAATATTAAAAAAGCTAGCGATTAATACTTACTTGAAATTCTCAAACAACTAATATTAAGGAACAAAAACACTTTGCTAAACGACTTATATTAAGAAGTGAGTATTTACTCAATCTATTTAAATGGAAAGATGCATTCCATTAAGATAATGATTAGAAAACATTAAATATAATCTTTCAATTGTATTTACTTACTGAGTTTAAAGTCTAGAAAAAAAATAGAAGTATTAGGGTTATTTTTGGAAAAATTATCATTAATTCTCCTGCCGTATCATACAACGTCGTTTTAAATATTTTATAAATTAAAAATTAATTGTACGTAACAATTATACATTAAAGATTATTGTCATTCTGAACTTGCCGTTAGAAGTGGAAAAAAAGTGAGTTGAATATATATGCCAAAAAAAAAATTCGATAAACGTTTCATCTTAAAATTTATGTTGTAAAATCAATCCAATACTCGTATCTTGTTGAAGATAACACATTTATACATTGCCTAAATATCCTAAACAACAAATTTATTATGTGAAACCTAAAATTTAAAACTGATATAATTTTTGGAAAACATAAAATTTAATTATGTGAAACCTAAAATTTAAAACTGATACAACTTTTGAAAAAAAAATAAAATTTGTAAAGAGTAGTACTTTATATTTAATTTACGATCATTATATGATTGTTTTAATTAAAATTAAATGAATTCACATATTTTAAAATGATCAAAATGGAACGTTTATTTAAAAGTGCAGATAATTTCACCCTGTCTTTTCAAACTCCTTCCCCACAACATTGTTGAAGTAGTCCACCACAAGGAGCTCCTCTGGGGTACTGCCATGGTCATACTGGAACGAAAACATCTCTTTCCATGGCAAATTTGACGAAAACCGATCCGAATGAGCACCGGAATACCCCCACAAGCTCCCTGGCATTTTCTGAAGGCTCACCTTCTTGTCAACCGAAAGCTTAAACAAAGAATCCATCTCATCCTGTGCTGCACGGATGAGCTCTTCATCCACCCCATGGTTGGTAACTTGGAAGAATCCATGTTTTTCACAGCCGGCACGGAGTTGCTCAGCAGCGGCAGTGATGGCAGCGGCATCGCCGTGGAAGAATCCGGCGAGGTCGATCATTGGCTCATTGAGCTCTTCTTTGGTTTGAACTAATTCCTCTTTTGGCCATATGAATTGGGTGGGTATATTCTTGTCTTTTTGGAGAACAGATGGATGGAAATGTGTAGTTAGAGAAGATGAGGCCATTGAATGATAGTAGCTGACTAAGGACTTTGAGTTGGAGATGATATGTTTTACCAAAAGAAGCTACTATATTTATAGATTTGAAGGGCAAGGGCGATGATGATGCTATACGATACTTGAGTACTGCTATATGGTCAGGACGTGAATTTATTTTTTGGTAAGTTTATCAATTGACTATATTAAATGTCGGTGTATAAACTGGACATATCTTTACATATTAAATGTTAATATATTATCTAATTAAATGTTGGACCCATATATTTTATATTTATTTTCTATTCAATTGCATCAAGTTTCATGTGAGTCGCAATTCAAATTCGTCAGCATATATTTGTTCACATGTATGTCAAAAGATTTTTTTAGAAGAAAAAATTTGATTTATTTATTTTCAAGAAAAATTTTTAAATATCACTATATCTTCTCTCATTTATCTAAAAAATTATTTCAACTTGTATTAATAGTTTTCAACTTATAAAAAGGGTATGATGAAATTTCAAACAAATTTTAATTGTTAAATGATATAATTAAATGACAGTCTATGCAAAAATATTAAACGTCTTTTAAAATAATAAAAAGTCATTTTGTATGATATTTTCAACGCTAAAGTGTCAAAGTTAGTCATGTGTGGACAATAATGCCCTTATACATTAAATATGTGACATTTATAAACTCAACATATTTATTGCATGAAGGGGTATAATTGGACATCAGCGCTGAATTGGAAGCACCAACATTGGAAATATCAAATGCCCATAAGGACAAGAGGGGATATTTTAGGTAATAAATTTCTTCTGTTTTTGGCCCTAGTAAAGTTATAAATGTTACTAGTATGTTTTTTTTTTGGATAATCAGATAATTAATGTCATTAAATTTAGATATGGAGTAAGTTAGTTTGGATAATAGTGGGTAGTAATTCTATTTCCTTTCGATAGTAATTTTTATAGGGCATAATTAAATAATATGTTCAAATTAAATGAAAATTAACACGTAAATACATATAAACTTACATAGGAATCAGTTAGTATCCACGAAGCGGAAACTGTTGAATCCAAATGCCAAATCTACAAGCAACATTACGAACACATCTACTATATACGATCCTTCGTACAAATACTTCTCGTCAATATAGAGTTGTTGCTAGCAGCAACGCAAACAAACTCAAGTGTTCACATCAAGTACACCTAAATCTATTGATGGAAGCTTGGAAATACTAGAGAGTATTTAGAGAGAAAATTATTTTGAAAAAATAATACGCTATTTTTTCTTAGTCCTACACTTTGCTGGAATCAGTATTTAACGATAAATCCCAATTAATATGGGATAAGTCTACAAATGACTAAATCTGGAGAGTTATCTCATATAGAGTTTTAACCATGTCAAGTATTATCTAAAATACTTTCAGAGATCCTTCTAATCCCAATTGAATTATCCAATTTCTTAACCAAATGGATCTCCATGATCCACGAATCCCACATGAATAAATTTCTAACATCTCTCACTCGGACACTCGAGTTATAAATGTACGTACTCATCTCAAATCAATAATCTCTAGATTTTCTCATACGAGTGCGCTTGGCGTGCATTGTGAGAAAATAAATGATATCAAGGGCACGAGCTCACATACTAAGTCCATCATAACTAATATGAAGCATCTCCAAAAAACTCGTAACGATCGTGAATTTTGTAATAATTTAAAATATTTATCGAATTAAATAAATATTTATCGAATTAAATAAATATTCTAGTTAATTTATTTATTGTATAAAATAAATATAATTGATGGAAATTATTATGGAATAATTTATTTAAGATTGAAAATGTTAGTGAATATGACGATTACCCAATTTTATAATTGGTGCGTATTTTATTACAAAGAAAAATGATAATATTCTAATTTAATTTAATAATTAAATTAGAGGATTAATGATTTATTAAATAAAATTATGGTTAGCTAAATAGACATTATAATTTTATTAGTAAGGTTTAATTGAATTTATTAATAAAATAAGGTTAATTGAATTTAAGTGTGACATGAGTATTATATAATAAGAGAATAATAAAAATAAATTAGAAAGGAGTTTAAGTTGGTTTTTGGGAGCTAAGCCAAACAAGGTCTTATTGTGACGAATGAATTGTTTGAGTTGTGATTCTGGGATAAAATCTTTGTAAGGAGGGAATGATGTAACGATCCAAAATTTTTATATGTAATTTAAAATATTTATTGAATTAAAAAAATATTTTAGTTGATGGGTTTATTGTTAAATAAATATTTGATTAGTTTATTTATTTATTTGTTAAATAAATAATTCATGAGTTGTTGTGAATTAACTTAATTAAGTGGAATTTATTAATTAAGTTGATATTTGGTAATTTTGTGTTTTGAAGTTAATTTAATCGGTTAATTAAATTAAATGAATTGTTGAATAATTATAATGGAATTCTAATTTAATTTAATAATTAAATTAGAGATTTACTAATTTATTAAATAAAATAATAATTTATAATAAAAATTATGATTTTGTAGCAATTTGATTATGTTGCATTTTGATTTAATAAGTTGTTATTAGCTTTAATTTAATTGAATTTGAACATTAGAATTTAATTAAATAAAGTGTGACAAATAAACTATATAGTAAGTGAGTTATTAAAATAAGTTAAAAGATATTTAATTTGGTTTTACCAAACAAGGTTAAGGCTTTTTAATCCTTATTTTAATTCAATTTTTCCAAACAAGCCTTAGTGGCTTTTGAATTTTAAAAAAACATAACTAATATATATTAAAAGGGATGATTTATGTTTTATCGGTTATATTACTTAATAAATATATGATATACGTTTATATTATATATTATATGTATATCGATTTATATGTTTTACATTAAGTTTAGAAGAAAAGAAAACAAAGAGAAAAAGAGAGAGGAAAGAAGAGAAGAAATTCTCTATGCTTTTGAGAGACTGAGGAGAGGGTGGAAGAGGATTAACAAGCTAATCTCTATCATCTAACGAAGTTAAGCAAGCAATCAAATGTATAATTTTAATTTTTAAGTTGTAGTTCTCTTTTTTTAAAAGTTCTCTATAAAATTTATATTGATGATTAATTGTTGATTATATGGTTTGTATAAGTTAATGTCTATATATAAACTATTTTTTATATGATTTGTATATGATTTAGAGTTGATTAATCCATGAAAACATGATATATATATATATATATATATATATATATGAAGAATGTTTACAAAGTGAAATATTTATATATATGGCTTGTTTAACTAAAGTTAGTGGTCAATCAATATTTTAATGTGTGAATTGATTGTTGATTGTGTAAATACGTGAAGAAACAAAAATAATGTATTTTAAATGGACTGTTTTGGTTGAAAAATGAATTTACAGTTATTAGTTTCGCTAAGAATGTTTAAAAGTGAAGAAATAGCAAAAATAATGAAATTTAAATGTTTTAATTTCTTGTTTATGTTGTTTATATGGTTAGAAACATTAGTTATTGTTTCTGTAAAGTTTATACAACTTGAGTAAGTTAAATTTGTTGTTTGAACGAAGTTTTTAGGCCTATTTTGTGACGCCCCCAAAATAGGTATACATCACCTATTACGAATTAAATCAAATACATGATGCAGTAATCTGAAATACAACTTAATTATACAACCGTAAATTGTAAAATGCGACAAAACATAAGTTTGTGAGTTTTAATACAAATATTGTCGTCTGGCAATAATATACAAACTCAAATTCAATATTATTACATTTATTTTTCACTATTTCAATTGAATAGTGAGGACTACTATTGCTATCATCTAGTCCGTCACTCGCTTCCCCGACTAGTCCCTCGCTTCGTTCTCATTTCACGAAGAGAACAATAAAAATAAAAGGGTGAGCTCAACTAGCCCGATGGAAAATATTATGACTAAGATAATGCGAGAATATATTATCGTTAGCCTTCAATGATATTAAGCGATACAATATAACAATCATCATGTTTAATGCAGTGAACAAGCAATCCATTAAAAGAGTCAAGTAGAGAATAAAATCTACTATCTTTTATGATTTAGAAGGTTTTCATCACTTTTATCATTGGGACTCGACAATAAATAATCCACATCATCGAATCACCCTCGCACTTCTCGACCAGGATATTCTTTAGTATCACGACCACAATTATCCATGCACTACGGGCCAAGAATATTTGTATATTCAATAATGGTCATGATCATGCCAACAAGCTGTCCATCAATGCTCTCTACAGGCCAATGAGGACTTTTTCCACATCATTTGTAACATTACGGTCATGATTACACCGAATAATCCACATTCATAATCATACCAAGTCCATCTATGCACTATAGGCCACGAGATGACTTTCAACAAAATATAAACATGAGGATGATGATAATGATATAAGAATTCAATAAAACAAGTTCAAGAATTAATTTATCCGAGAACTAATAACGTCCAAATTGTCAACATGATCTTTGCTTTGTAGAGTAAAATTCAAGAATGCTCGAAGAATATTTCCATGAAAAGATCTTTGGATGAAGCGCAAAATATCAAGGATATTCCACTAATTTCATGGAGTATAGAAGTCAAAACTTTAACCAATTTGAGTATAATAAGGAATGGAATAACAAAAGAAATCACCGAGCATGCGATAGACCGCATATGCGAGTTATTCAACAGAATAATAAATAACGAAATCGGTGCGGCGTAAAAGCATGCATACGATATATTCAACAAAATAATAAAGGCGGAATCGGTCCGTTAAAAACGCGAGCGAATATTCAGCATGTAATAAAAGGCGATATTCCAAAAACGCATTGAACAAGATATTCCAGCGGAATAATAAAGATGGAATCAAGTCGGCGTAAAAACGCATGACGGATATTCCAACGAGAATAATAAAGAATGGAACCAGGTCCCAAGTAAAACGCATGCAACAAGATGTTCCAACAGAATGATAAAGAATGGAACAACGAAGAATTTCACTAAGTATAGGTAGCTTGCGTATCTGAGTTATTCAACGAATAATAAAGAATGGAATAACGAAGTTCTCTTCATGGATAAGAAAGAAATAATACTCCCTACCTTGGAAAAAGCTGGATCTTTGGAATAGTGAGGTAGCAGACTTCTCTTCTTCTTTCTATAATTTCTCTATATAATAATCGCTCTAAAGCTTTTGTGAATTGGTGAGAAATGAAGGAAGAATGAGCTTCTATTTATAGAAAAATATAGTTTCGATAATTACACGTTTTGGGGCTCGAAAAATTACAGTCAATACCTCCAACTTTTCCTTTATTTTTAATTTAGTCATGGAAGTATTATCAAACTTGCACCACCTCCCCTAATAGTAAATAATGTGATTCAATAGTATATTATGTGAATCAATAGTTCTGATGTGAAAATCGAATTACAGATATAGTACTTCCATCTATACCTCCATTTTAACTTAGTCATGCAAGTATTATCAATCTTGCACCAACTCCCTAATAGTAACAAGAATGTGAAATAATAGTATACACATGTGAACAAATAGTTATAATCATGTGAAATAATAGCAATCAATTGCTCATTTATCCTAATTAAATACTTCATTGGTCGATATAACCTCCAGACATCATTTATTATCGAAATAATTGTTGATTTTCACTAATACAAATAATTCCAACACAATGAAACCATTTTTATCAAAAATATAAAATTTGAAATTTTGAAGTTTGACTTTCCCTGAAAAAGTCAACTGTTGACTTTTTGACCAAATAGTGAATTTTAGGAAATTTTGTGTTTATAGACTATTTTTACTAATTTCATTGTTCCGGACTCAAATATCACGTCCGCGTCTCCAAATTCAACTCCGAACACAACTTCAATTTTAATAACATTCATCATTAATATTATAACTCATGATATTTATCAACCGAGTCGTTCCCAAGAAAGAGGGGGCTTTCGATAAGGATTTCTCCTATTGGTTGCCGCGCAATTAGGTGACCAAACCTCTCCTTGATGAACTTCTAGACATTGTAAATATTGTAATTTAATAATATGAATAACTTTGTCATCTCAATTATTGATTTAATAAAATAACATATTATGCGAGATGATCTTGTGACAATAATCGAATCAATAATATGAGAGATATGATCGCAACAATTACTATAGCAATAATTGAGTATAAGCGAGTGACTTCTCACGTAAGCATCAATAATCAATACCGTGTGCTGCTACTATGCAACCACGCCGTATTAGTGTACTTTTTTACTATCGGGTAGTTCAACGATTAACGGTAAAACTTCCGCCGTTATTTTCATAAAGTATTTTTTATCGTTTTCTCGATCCGAAAATAATTCCGTTGTGGGGGTCCACCAATGATTGTGCTTGGTTATGCGAATATTCCTATTAAAAGCGAATATTCCCCAACCAATCGAATATTATATAACAACTTGCGTACTTTGAAAAATTTGTAAATATTACCCACAACTATAACATTATATCAAATCCACACCATAATATTCAAAAATATATTTAGAAAAATTTAATCTTTATTCAAAAAGTTGGGGTCTTACAACCTCCCATTCTTATGAAATTTAGTCCTCGAAATTAGGGTGCGATACTGGTATGTCGAAGAGGTAAGGATATCTTGATTTCATCTCGATTCTAACTCCCAAGTCATTTCTTCCACATCGTGGTTTCTCCATAAAACTTTGACTTGAGGTATAACCTTGGGCGTAGAATATGTATCCTTTTTATCCAAGATTTTAACGGTAACTCTTCATACATTAAATCTTCCTCTATCTCATCTGGTTTCTAATTCAATAATGTGGTTCGGGTCTTTCACATATTTACGTAACATAGATATGTGAAAAACATTATGAACACCGAGACATACATTAAGCGATAAAAGCGAGTCTATACGCCACGCTTCCTACTCGATCGAGGGTTAAAAATGGGCCAATGAATCAAGGGTTGAGCTTTCCTCTCTTTCCAAATCTCGTAACTCCCTTCCATGGAGCAACACATAATAACACATGATCTCCAATATCGAATTCCACGTCCTTTCGATGAAGACCAGCATAACTCTTTTGTCGATCTTGTGAGGTTTTTATACGTTGTCGGATCGTTTGAATCTTTTTCGTAGTCATACGTACCAACTCTGGTCCCAGCAACGTTGCTTCACCCACCTCATCCCAAAGACATCTTTGGAGAGCGACACTTTCTTCCATACAAGCGCCTCGAATGGAGCCATGCCAATACTTGCTTGATAACTGTTATTGTAGGAAAACTCCACCAATGGTAGGAACTTATCCTAACTTTCCTTGAAGTTAAGGACACAGAGTCTTAATAGATCTTCAAGAATTTGAATGGTCCTCTCTGACTGCCCGTCTGTCTAAAGATGATATGCTGAGCTAAATCGTAAATTCGTGCCCATAGCTTTTTGCAAACTAACCCAAAATATTGAAGTGAATCTTGGGTCTCGATCAGAAACTATGGATACTGGCATACCATACAGTCTTACAATCTCGTTTATGTACATACGAGAAAGACGTTCAAGTGTATAAGTTTCTCGTATATGTAGGAAATGAGCAGACTTGGTCAATCTATCAACAATGACCCAAATTGCATCTATGCCTTGAGAAACCTTAGGAAGACCAGTAACGAAATCCATAGTAATGTGTTCCCACTTCCATTCTGGAATTTCAAGTGGTTGCAATGGACCTTTTGGTACTTGATGCTCACTTGACTTCGTTGACAAGTTAAACACCTTGAGATAAACTTTGCTATCTCTCTCTTCATATTGCTCCACCAAAATGTATGTCGAAGATCACGATACATTTTGGTACTCCCAGGATGGATTGCAAATGATGTGTTATGCGCCTCCATCATGATTTTATACTTTAAATCAGGGTTGTTAGGAACACAAAGTCTGGAGTTGACTCAAAGTATTCCTTCCTCATCGATTCTTGCTTCCGGCATAACACCTTCTTGCACTTTCTTCTTCATACGCATTAGCTCCAGGTCTGTAGCTTGAGCAACTTTAACTTTATCGATTAAAGTCGGTTCTACTCGTATGTTTGCCATCATCATGTGGGTCCCTGGAGTCTTTATCTCTAACTCCATCCTTTGCAAGTCATACAAAATGGGCCTTTGCGTTGTCAATATTGCACTCCTACCCGCATATGATCTTACACTCGGTCGTCGGCTACCGTTTCGCTTTTCGGGATGGTATTGGATGGTATGATCATAATCTTTCAATAGTTCAAGCCAACGTCGTTGTCGCATGTTGAGTTCCTTTTGGGTGAAGAAATATTTGAGGCTTTTATGATCCGTGTAGATCTCCACCTTCTCTCCATATAGGTAATGCCTCCAAATCTTAAGCGCAAAAATGACAGCTGCCAACTCTAGATCATGAGTAGGGTAATTCCTCTCATATTCTTTGAGTTGTCATGAGGCATAGGCTATGACTTTCCCATGTTGCATGAGAACACATCCTAACCCTTTGCCTGAAGCATCACTGTAGATGAAAAATCCCTCCGAGCCAGATGGTATTGTCAGAACAGGTGCTGAAATGAGTCTCCTCTTGAGTTCTTGAAAACTCTTCTCACATTCCTCACTCCAACCGAACTTTGTATCTTTTCGAGTCAGCTGAGTTAATAGAGTAGCGATTCGAGAAAATCCTTCCACGAATCTCGATAATAACCAATAATCCGAGAAAGCTACGTGCTTGATCATTTGATTTAGGTTGCTCCCGACTTTGAATAGCTTCAATCTTTCTTTGGGTCAACGGATATTCCATGACTTGATATTTCGTGCCCAAGGAATGCAACTTCCTCGAAGCGAAACTCACATTTCTTCAACTTGGCATATAGCTTGTTTTCACGAAGCTTTTGGAGTATCGACCTCAAGTGTTGCTTTCATGATCTTCACGGCTTTTGGAATATATGAGGATGTCATCAATAAAGACGACCACCAAAAATGATCCAAATATTCCTTGAATACTCGGTTCATCATATCCATGAAGGCGCGAAGAGCATTAGTCAATCAAAAAGACATGATTAAGAATTCATAATGCCCGTCTTAGGAGTTACGAAGGAAGTCTTTGGAATATCCTCGGTTTAACCTTCAAATTGATGATATCGAGCGAAGATCGATCTTTGAAAAAATTGTGCTCTTTATGGCGATCAAACAGGTCATCAATACGTGGCAATGGGTACCTATTTTTGATGGTGACATGATTCAACTCCGATAATCAATACAAAGTCGCATAATCCCATCTTTCTTCTTCACGAATAGAGCAGGAGCACCCCAAGGAGATGTACTAGGGCCGAATGAAACCAATGTCTAACAATTCCTGCAATGGGTCTTTAACTCCACGAAGTTCAATAGGAGCCATTCGATATGGGGCTTTGGAAATGGGTTTTGTCTTAAGGTTCAAGGTCGATACAAAATTCAACTTCACGCTCTGGGTAGGCGGGGAAGTTCTTGAGAATACGTCGGAAATTTATTAACAATAGAATTATCCTTCAAATCGGCGTATTTTTGTTTAAATTCGTGACATGAGCTAAGAAAGTTTGACATCCGTTTTTCAATAAACGAATAGCTTTATGGCTTGAGATGACCATGATTGATTTTAATGGTTTGGTCGCTTGAATTCGCATAATAGGTTTATTAGGAATATGAAAACTAACAACCTTAGGAAAATAATCAATTTTAGCATGATGAGTAGTTAACCAATCAATCCCTAGAATCACGTCAAATGCAAGTATTTTTAAGGAGATAAGATCGACATGTAACGTGCGGTTACCAATTTGAATCAAATAAGACTTATAAGCGATGGATGTAATGAAGGTTTCTCCTAATGGAGTTTCAACGAGATAAGTCAAAGTCTAATTTCTTGAGTCAAATTTAAACGTTGGCGCAAGTAGGAGAAATAAAAGAATGGGTAGAACCAGGTATCAAATAAGGTATAGACTTCACTAGAGTTTATGATAAGCTTACCGTGATAACCTCGTTTGGGTTCCTTGCTTTACGGGAGGTCACAACAAACGCTCTCCTTACTCTCTGGCTTTGACTTTTACGGGACGACCTTTGGTGCCTCCATCCTAGTTGAATTTGTCTTGATGAGCGATAAAATCGAGCTAAGTGACCTTCCCTTCCATAATTATAACATGCTTTGGATGGCATTGCATACAGGTTTGGTGATGTGTCCCTCCCTCCATTTGAAGCATATGATAGGTGGTCGTTCTCCTTCCTTAACAACGGGTCTTTGGTCTTGGCGTCTTTCCATCATTGTTGAATCTCCTTTTCTTGAAATGTCCATTTTATTGTCTTAGCTATGATTACCACCAAAGTGGTTACCATTTCTGGTATGTTGATTCCCTCCACGCTTGTTGTCACCATTTCGATGACTGTTACCACTTGTATTTTCATTCTGCCGGCTGCTTTCTCTTGGTTGTGTTGACTCGATATCGCGCTCCAATAACTGAGCCCAATTTACAACATCTGAATACAAACACAGTTTATGAGAAATAAGATATTGACATATCTCCAGTTTCAAGCCTCTTAAAAACATTCGCGTCATTCATTCCTAATTATCGACCAAATGGGATGCAAACCGGGATAACTCCGCAATTTTAGCCTCGTATTGCGACACGGTCATATTGTTTTGCTCCAACTTGATAAACTCCACCTCTTTCATGTGACGAATACTTTCAGGAAAGTACTTGTAGTTGAATAGCTCTTGGAACTTCTCCCAAGACATCTTGAGTCGTCGGTGGATGCGTTTCTGATTCCCACGATGTCGCCTCTTCACGCATGACATGAAGGTGGTGAAGGGAACCTTTTGCTCTCGGAGCATCCCAAGACATCAAATATCTTGGTGATCTGCTTTATCCATGCTTGGTACCCTAAGTGGTTTTGGCTCTCCAATAAACTCCGGTGGTCCCGGCTCCTTGAAATGTTTAGCGGTGGCGGTCGAGAGTTTCTAGTGTTTCCACCTACATTTTGGACAGGAGCCGCTCTCGTCTGATGTTGCATGAATTACATAAAGCCTCTGAACATTCCGTCGTTCATCATTTGGTCAGTGTTGTTGTTTGCATGAGGATTGTCGCCTTCCTGATGCACATTATTCTTATTGTTGATCTGTGGAGACTCAATGGTCTCTTGTGCTCCATTGCTATTCTCAATATTCTCGAATGCCATTTTTAAACACTGCCACAAAATAAGGGTTAATTGACATGCAACATATTATCCATATACTCTGACCAACCAATTAAATACCAAATAAACTTAGGTAGGTCATACTAGCGAAGGAATTCCCCGTCTCTCCCCTCCTAGTTCTAGTCTCACATCTTAGCCAGGGATCATATCCCTAAGCTTTGATACCAACTGTGACGCCCCCAAAATAGGTATACATCACCTATTCTGAGTCGTCAAATACATGGTACATAATACAAATACAACTTAATTATACAACTGTCGTGTAAAGTACGACAAAACATAAACTGTGAGTTTTAATACAAATATTGTCGTCTAGACAATATACAAACTCAAATTCAATATTATTACATTTATTTTCCACTATTTCACTGAATAGTGAGGACTACTAATGCTATCATCTGGTCCGTCACTCCGTTCCCCGACTAGTCCCTGCTACGTTCCCATTTCCTGAAGAGAACAATAAAAATAAAAGGGTGAGCTCAACTAGCCCAGTAGGAAATATTATGACTAAGATAATGCAGAATATATTATCGTTAGCCTTTAACAGTGTTAAACTGATACAATATAACAACCATCAAGTTTAATCTGCGGTAGAACAAACAATCCATTAAAAAGAGTCAAGTAGAGAATAAAATCTACTATCTTTTATGATTTAGAAGGTTTTCATCACTTTTATCGCTTGGGACTCGACAAATAAATAATCCACATCATCGAATCACCCCTGCACTCATGGCGAGGATATTCTTTAGTATCACGACCACAATTATCCATGCACTACGGGCCAAGAATATTTGTATATTCAATAATGGTCATGATCATGCCAACAACTGTCCATCAATTCTCTACGGGCCAAATGAGGACTTTTTTTCACATCATTTGTAACATTACGGTCATGATTACACCGAATAATTCCTGGTCATAATCATACCAAGTCCATCTATGCACTACAGGCCACATATGACTTTCAAAAAATATAAACATGAGGATGATGACAATGATATAAGAATTCAATAAAACAAGTTCAAGAATTAATTTATCCAGGAACTAATAACGTCCAAATTGTCAACATGATACTACTTTATAGAGTAAAATTCAAGAATTCTCAGAAGAATATTTCCATGAAAAGATATTGGATGAAGCGCAAATATCAAGGATATTCCACTAATTTCATGGAGTATAGAAGTCAAAACTTTAACCAACCGAGTATAATAAAGAATGGAATAACAAAAGAAATCACCGAGGCATACGATGAATCGCATATGCAGCGAGTTATTCAACGAATAATAAATAACGGAATCGGTCCGGCGTAAAAGCGCATGACGGGATATTTCGAATAAAATAATAAAGAATCGAAATCCAGTCCGCGTAAAACGCGCAGACGAGAATATTCCAATGAATAATAAAAAAAAGCGGAAGCAGAATTAAGTCGTAAGCGCATGAGATAAGATATTCCAATTGAATAATAAAGATGAAACCAGTCCCAAAGTAGAAGCGCATGAGGCGGGATGTTCTAACGAATGATAAAGAATGGAACAACGAAGAATTTCACCAAGTATAGGGTAGCCCAGCATATCTGAGTTATTCCAACGAGAATAATAAAGAATGGAATAACGAAGTTCTCTTCATGGATAAGAAAGAAATAATACTCCTACCTTAGAAAAAGCTGGATCTTTGGAATAGTGATGTAGCATGACTTCTCTTTTTCTTTCTATAATTTCTCTCTATAATAATCGCTCTAAAGCTTTTGTGAATTGGTGAGAAATGAAGGAAGAATGAGCTTCTATTTATAGAAAAATATAGTTTCGATAATTGCACGTTTTGGGGCTCGAAAAATTACGATCTGATACCTCCAACTTTTCCTTTATTTTTAATTTAGGCATGGAAGTATTATCAAACTTGCACCACCTCCCCTAATAGTAAATAATGTGATTCAATAGTAAATTATGTGAATCAATAGTTCTAGACATGTGAAAATACTGAATTACAGATATAGTACCTCCATCATACCTCCATTTTAACTTAGTCATGCAAGTATTATCAATCTTGCACCAACTCCCCTAATAGTAACAAGAATGTGAAATAATAGTATACACATGTGAACAAATAGTTATAATCATGTGAAATAATAGCAATCAATTGCTCATTTATCCTAAGTTAAATACTTCGATTGGTCAATATAACCTCCGGACATCAATTATTATCGAAATAATTGTCGATTTTCACTAACACAAATAATTCCAACACAATGAAATCATTTTTATCAAAAATATAAAATTTGAAATTTCAAAGTTTGACTTTTCCCAAAAAAGTCAACTGTTGACTTTTTGACTAAATAGTGAATTCCGATTTTTTTTTGTTTATAGACTATTTTTACTAATTTCATTGTTTTGGACTCAAATATCACGTCCGCGTCTCCAAATTCAACTCCGAACACAACTTCAATTTTAATAACATTCATCATTAATATTATAACTCACAATATTTATTAACGAATTCGTTCTCGGAAAGAGGGGCTTTCCGATAAGATTTCTCTATTGGCGCCTGATTAGGTGACCAAACCTCTCACGACGAACTTCTAGACATTGTAAATATTGCAATTTAATAATATGAATAACTTTGTCGTCTCAATTATTGATTTAATAAAATAACATATTATCGCGGATGATCTTATGATAATAATCGAATCAATAATATGAGAGATATAATCGACAATTAATGTAGCAATAATTGAGTATAAGCGAGTGACTTCTCACGTAAGCATCAATAATCAATCTGGTATTACTACTATGCAAATACATGCATATTCTTGTAATTTTACTCTTGGGTAGTTCAGCAGTTAACGAGTAAAACTTTCGTAGTTATTTTTATAAAGTATTTTTATCGTTTTTTCAATCAAATGAATAATTCCATTGTGGGGTCCACCAATGATTGTCTTAGTTATGCGAATATTCCCTATTAAAAGCGAATATTCCCAGACCAATCGAATATTATATAACAACTTAGTACTTTGCAAAATTTGTAAATATTACCCACAACTATAACATTATATCAAGTCCACACTATAATATTCAAAAATATATTTCGAAAATTTAATCTTTATTCAAAAGTTGGGGTCTTACATATTTTATAAGACCCCAAATTTTATGAATAAAGATGAATTTTTCTAAATATCATTTTGAATATTAAAATGAATTTGTTATAATGTTATAGTTAATAATATTTATAAATTTTACAAAGTAAGCAAGTTGATATAAAATATTCGTTTGGTCGGGGAATATTCGTTTTATCGAAAAAGAATATTCGCATTGCGGCATACACAATTAGTGGACCCTACAACGAATTACTTGTAAGAAGTTAGAAAGCGGCGAAATAATTTTTTTGAAAATAACGGCAAAAGTTTTAACGTTAACTATTGAAATACCCAATGATAAAAAAAATACGATAATATGCGTGGTTAGATAGTAGCACTGCGATATACTCTGATATCTTTGATTATTGATGCTTACGTGAGAAGTCACTTCGATTTATTCAATTATTACCATAGAATTTCTTTGCATAATATCTCACGTTATTAATTTAATTACTGTCACAATATTTTATATTATTAAATCAATAACTGAGACGACAAAATTATTCATATTATTATTTGCATTATTGACGATGTGCAGAAAGTTCTGTCGATGAAAGGTTTGGTACCTAATCTGCGCGCCAATAAGGAGAAATTCTTATCGAAAAGCCCCCTCTTTCCTGGAAATGATCTGGTTGTTAATATTGTGAGTTATAATATTAATGATGAACGTTATTAAAATTGTATTTTGTGAAGCTAAGTGAATTGAGATAAATAGAGGTTTTATTGAAGTATTTATTATAAATTTGGCTTATTATATAGACCACCACTTATTCATTTTTCAAAAATCGTCGGTGAAAATTATCTCGGTTTGTTTTATTATATATATATATATATATATATATATATATCCTATGTGTGTACGTGGGTGTGATGGTAGGTGTGGTGGTGGTGGGTGATTTAATATATATATATATATATATATATATAAGTTTTGTTTTTATGTAAAATATAATATATTATATTTTATTATGCATAATGTTTGCATAGTGCTTGTATAGTGCTTGCGTAATGCTGCATAGTAAAATCAAAATTATTTTAGGCAATTAAATTCTTAATGCTTGCGTGAATCCTTGTCATTTGTCGTCCGTGATTATTTTCTAAATAGTATTTTTCCATTCTCCTATAAATAGGATGCTTAGTTTAGAATTGAAAATCATACTATAATCAGAGAATTCTTCTTCTATAATATTGAGCGTATTTCTTTTGAGTTTAAGGAAACTTTGAGCGTAGAAAATAGTATAAGTTTTCTTCAAGAATATCCCCATCCTACCAGTCATAAATACTCTCCTTTTAAGGTAAGGGGTATTATCTATTTCATATTCGCTTATAATATTTTTTTTTTCATATTCGTAAGGAATTTTATTTTCGTTCAATATTTGTAAGGAATTTTATTTTCGTTCAATATTCGTAAGGAATATTATCTTCATTCAATATTCGTAGGAATATTATTTTCGTTCAACAATTGTAAGTGATATTATTTTTGTTCAATATTCGTAGAAAATAATATTTTCTTCCATACTCTGTAGTATGTAAGTAATATTATTTCGTTTCACATTTTGAATTCTACACTCATTTTGTTGTGTATTGCTTCTAAACTCCTTGAAATTAGTAGACTATCCTAGAAATTTGCACTTCATCTAGTATTGTGATAACCCGGGATTTCGAATAATCCAAATTTTTCGAATAATTTTTTTTTCATTTAATATTAATATTGATTATTAATTTTGTGATGAATATCTATGATACGAGTCTCGAGAAGTAGTTAATTTATTTATTGACTGAGAAAATAAGAGTAGAGTTGTGCTTAACAGATTTAGAAACCCTAACCCTAAGTCCGGATAGGGATTCGATAGAAAATATAATTAAAATAATTATATTGTGGAGTACGTGTTTGTACTGTATGGAATTATTGATCAATGATTGATCGGGTAGGGTACAATATTAGTAAACCCTAATAAGGGATTAGAAACCCTAATCTCAAGATTAGAAACCCTAACCTACCGTTAGAAACCCTAATCAAATGTCGAGAAGCCCTAATTTTAAATTTGGGAATCCCAAACCCTAATTAGGAAACCTTAATCCTAATTAGTAAGACCTAAAGTGATTAGTAAACGTTAATATAATTAGGAAACCCTAATTATACTTTAGAAATATTAATTTCTATTTAAAACCCTAATTATATTTTTGAAATCTTAATTTTCTATTTTAAAAACCCTAATTAGAAAATTCTAGAAATAGAGGTTATAAAACCTAAGGGTTAGAACCTTAGGGTTAAACCCTAAGGGTTTGGACAAAAGTCAAGAATGCCATTAAATTTAGAATGCAAATGACGAAAATGCCCTTTTTGGATTTTTATTAGGTAACTTGCAAATCTTGCTATAATGGTAGTTGTTCACCAACTCTTGACCAACCACTTGACTCATATCTCAACCATTCACTGATCCAAATCGCCACCTAGCATATGAGGATTCATTGAATCAATTATTTAGGTGTTAAAGATAGAGAAAGTCACAAAACTTAGTCATTTTGCTATCTTACTCTCAACAAACTTATTCTCTCTCCTAACCTCTGAATTATACAAGTATATCAGTTCCTAAAACACCTCTTAGAAAACCTAGATCAGATTTGGAGAGCCAAGATCTAAGCATATTCAAGAGAAGGTATAAACCCTAAGTTTCATTTTGATCTTGTATGCTTAGTCAAAATTCGTGTTTTTGTGTTTAGATTTGTGCTTATGGATGATTTATGATGATCTATCATGGATCCATAGCATCAAAGTGGGTAAAAATGAAGTCTTTCAAAACTGCTCAAGAACATTTTTAGTCGTCTGACAAGCTAATGGCCGTAGATTCTTGTCTGTTTATTATATTTGTTGTTTTAAAGTTGTAGTATGTAGCTTGTCATGTGCTCTTTGATCTGGAAGTGAAATCACAGCCATTACATGTCTAGATCGTAAGTTATTCACGGTCAAAACCCATTGACCGAGCATGACCAAGTTTTTGGGCAACCCAGAAACTCGTTTTTAGTGTCTGACAATCTTTTGAAAACCCCAGATCTGTCAGGTGTGATGTTTTTTGATGTTGTGTTTGTAACCAACTTGTAACCTGCTAGATCTACTATAAATTTATGGCTTTAGATCTCACAAACAGTCCACAGAATCGAAGTCATGATTGGTCAAACTAGACCACTCGGCACTGACTTGCGATTTCTGGAAAACCCAGAAACCGGATGAACTTGTGTTACGGCGACCTTTAATGAGAAACTTGATCTGGAACATGTGTTAGATTTGGGCTGAGATGAGGATAGTTACTTGTTCCTTGTCATGTTTACTACACGTTTGTACCATGAGATCACTTAAAGAATGACCAGAACTAAGCTAAAAGTGAGCCCCAAAATGGACTCTTGAAGCTTCTGGGTTTCTAGGTTACCCAGAAAACCCAGATTAAGTCTGACAACTATTTTGGAGACCCTGATCTCCTAGTTGTGATGTTTTATGACCACAAAGATGATTGGAGATTGTAGTTCTACATTCCTACTACACGATCTGAGTCTTAGATGGGACATAAACAAGTTAGGCAGCTAATTAAACGTGGTCACAATAGTAGCCTTGAACACGAGACTGTCAGTGTTCTTGAGGCTCAAGAACACCAACATCGACGATTCATCATCGCTATAGTCTATAAGCGACGCTTTTGAATATTTTTAATTTACGTATTTTTGGAAATTATTTAAAATAGATAATAAATTCTAAAAATTACAAAATGGTTTTAAAAATTATTTTAAATTAAAAAAATAACTTTTAATTATTTGGGATATTTTCATTAATATTTATAATTATTTGAATATTAATGATATTTAATTTATTTAATTAGTGTATTAAATAAATTAGGGAAAAATAATTTTAATATTATAAAAATTATTTTAAATAAGAATAAAGTGTTTAAAATATTACGAATTATAAAATGTAATTTTCAATATTTTTGGAGAATTCTCATTAATAAATTAATATTAATGATATTAGATTTATTTAATTATTACATTAAATAAATGAATTAAAAATGATTTTATTAATTTAAAAATCATTTAAAATGAGAAAAAAGATTTAAAATATTTTAAAGTTATAATTAATGACTTTTAATATTTTGATAATAAATTCATTAATATTTAAATATTAATTGTGTAACAACCTAGAATTTTGATTTTTTAAAATTTTTATTAATTGATTTAAGGTTCAAAATTAGAACTGAATGCAGAAAATAAGTGTATGCGTTCGATATTTTTAAGATAGAAATTTTGAGGATTTCAAAATTACATGAAATGATTTAGGTGAATTATTAGAGGATTAAGGAATACGTGAATATGTTCTGTGTATATGTGTATGCGACGGTATGTGGTTAAGAATTGAGGGTTGATCAGATAAACGATATTTGTAACAAACCCTAAGTATATATTAAGAACGTCAAAGTTCGGTTAGAAAACCCTTGTGATTAACAAGGAACCCTAGAAATCGGTTTTGAAAACCCTAATTTTAGTTTTGGGAATCCGAAACCCTAATTCGGAAATCGAAACCCTAATCTGGGAACTTAAACGATTATTTTAATGCTCAAGTGCAATTAGTTATAATATTAATTAGGGTAAAGCTTAATTAATTAGCAAACCCTAATTTCACATTTTGAAAACCATAATTTATGGTTTAGCAATCCTAATTTGTAATTCGGGAAAACCTAAGTGTTAATTTAATAATTTTAATGTTAATTAGGAAATATTAATTCTAATTTTCAAGTTAAGTAATTAGAAAATCCTAATCTAATTACGAAATCTAATTTCTATTTTAGAAAATTAATTTTCTATTAGAAACCCTAATTCGTGGGTTATAAACCCTAATGACCAATTACGACCCTAATTGCTAAATTAGCGATTTTAATTAGGAAATGTTAATCCTAATTAGAAAGATTTAATTGTGATTAAGAAATTTTAATATAATTAGAAAATTCTAATTATAATTTAGAAATATTAATTTTTTATTTTTAAAACCTAAATTACCAATTTTAGAAAAATAAATTGCAAACCCTAAGGGTTTACAAACCCTAAACCCTAACCCTAAACCCTAAGGGTTTGGGCATTTACTAGAATGCCTTTTATTTTGTGTGCAAAATGACATTAATGCCCTTTGTGCATTATTAGTATGTTGCTTGTAGATCTAGCCCTAAAGGGTTGGTGAACCAACCCTAAACCCTAGCATTTGACAAATTACCAGCAATCAGCAGTCTAGCCAGCCACATACCTTGCATTATTACATAATATAAATAGATTAAGAAAGAGAAAAGGTTCACTTTATTTTCATTTTTGTCCAAGCCCATTCTCTCTCTAGAAATTCGGGACTTAGTGTGAGAGAGAGTAATAATCAAAGCTAGGATCAGTTCTTAGACTTCCAATAACATATCCAAGAGTCAGAAATCAAAGATCATGGCATCAAAGGTATAAAACCCTAAAATTTTGAAAATTTATGATCTGATGTTTGATGTTGTTATTTGTTATTTAGAACAGTGTTAGACGATGTCATTTAGTAACCCAGATCCATAACATCCAAGTGCACGAAATGGCAAAATTTTCAAATCCGGAAAAGTTGAAAAATAAGGCCTGACAGTCAAATGTCAGGGCCTCTAGATCTTTATGTGTTAGCAGTTTTGTGTGTTTTATGTTTTAGATTTGTTCTCTGACATGAGGAGCGTGGACTGGAAGTGGAATCACATCCATATCAAGTCTAGATCTCCAGATACGAGCGGTCAAACCTCGTTGACCATCCACAGAAATGAAATTCAAATGACTTGCGAATTTGAAACCATCTGACAAGATGTTCAAGGTCATAAATCTTGCAGTAGTTTGATCTTTTGGCCATGTTGTAATTTATTTATTGTAGCCGGACATGTATACTATATGTTGAATTCACTAGATCACTTAGATCATCACTGTAATGAAGGATAATATCGTTCAAACCTCTGTTGACCAACCGAGCCGAAAGAATTTCTAGAAAACCCAGAATTCACCAAGAACAGGTTTTGTCAGGTACTTTGACCAGCTTAAAGCTTGGGTTGATGATGTTGTTTGACTGAAATAATGGTATATAAATGTTCAATGACATAATTACTATAGGTTTGAACCTTAATAACACTAATATAATGACCATAACTAAGCTAAATTAAAACCACAAAGTGGTACCTCGCGACTGCCTGGGTTTCTGGGTTACCCAGAAAACCCAGGTGATGTCTGACAACAACTTTGGCGAATCGGATGTTCTTGTTGTGGTATGATATGACCAAGACGATGGTTTCATATTGTAGTGTTACATTTCGACAACAAGATCAAAGTCTTAACAAGCCCAGAACCTTTATACCCAAGAGGTTATAATCGGTCAAACCACCCATCTCGTTAACTGGCGATGAAGCTCAAGAACACTTAAGAACAATTGAATAACACCTATAGCGGCGAGTTACGTATTTATAGGGCCCTACTATGACAGATTTCTAATTAATTATTTTCTGGAAATTATTTAAAAATAGAAAAAAATTGTTTTTAATTATTAAAAATACATAATAAATTCTAAAAATTATTTTAAAGTCTAAAAAATAGTTTTTAATTATTTAGAATATATTTCATAAATATTTAATATTTTGGAATATAAATGTTATTTAATTATAATATTAAATAAATAATTTAAAATGATTTAAATACATGAAAATCATGAATTATTATATTATGGTATGATAAAATATTTTAAGTTATTTTTAGTGACTTTTAATATTTTGTGATGAAATTCATTAATTAATCAATATTAATGATAATTAGTTTATTTAATAACTATATTAAATAAATTAAGAAAAATGGAATTAATGCTTTATAAATTATATAAAAATGATTTAAGTGTTATAAAAATATTTTAAGTTATAACCTATAACTTTTGATATTTTGTCATGAAAATATTAATATTTTAATATTAATAGTAATTCTTGAATAATGAATTTAATTGCTTAAAAATCATATAAAGGTGATTTTAAAGTATTAAAACACTTTATGATATTATAAATATATTATAATATTATGACATGTATTTCATTAATATTTGATAAAAAATAAATATTAATGATAAAAGAATTATGTAGTATTTATATTATTTAAATACGTTTTTAATGATTGAAAATTATGATAAATAGTAATAATTATTTAAAAAATTATTACGAGACTTCGATAAATGTTTTAATTATTAATAAAATTATTTAAGTTAATTGTTAAGTGTTAAGTCGAGTTTAATTGAACTTAGACTCGATAAAAGTCCGATTAGGCAAATTCGGGATGTTAGAATTTTCTTAGAACTCGACTCAGACTGTAAAAGTTTGACTTGAGGTCAAGGTTTATGTGTGTTATAGACTGATAGGATTATGTGTTATGTGTTTAGGTTATTCTATGTATATATATTATAGTATTATATTGTGATGATATTATTCTAATATTGGAGATCTATATTACTAATATTAGGTCTTCGGATAAAGCGATATAAATTGCGTTGCGGTAATCAATGGTTCAGGCAAGTTTGTTTTACTTAACTCTACTAAGAGTTGTTTTATTCGGATAAGCTTATGGTTAATCATTGCTGGTTGCCATGAATTGTACTCTGTACATATTGCATGTATAAGTCGGTATGAAAAGTCGATCACCTTCATTACCAGTTAGTTCGAGATATATTTGTTCATGTATAATACGTATTGGTCATAAATTTGTTCTGCTAGTTCACAATTATATTATTGAATTATAGCCACTAGTTATTCAAATCATTTCAATCATGATATATCGTTATATTATTGAATTTAAACTTGCTGGGGAACTTAATTTCATGCTCACCCTTGCTATATCATGATAAAACATTGCAGATTAAGACAAATGCGTCGGATACAAGGAAAAGGTCCAAGACAGTTCCAACTTTAGTATACGTGTGCAGTAGATTTGTAATAGAGTTGTATTATAATAATGTCATATGTTAGACAAGTTATGTATTGTGTATTAAGTTAAGGTTACTCCACCTTGGGGATCATATGTAAGTTTAATGTATAAATAATTTATGTTTATATCTTTCGTAAAAATAGTAATAGTGTTAGCATGATCGAACCGGATCTGCGGTGATTCGGGACCTCGGATTCGGGGTCGTCACAGTTGGTATCAAAGTTGTAGGTTATGAACCTTAGATAGGAATACCTGAGACTAATAACCACAGTGATTAGGATAAGATCTAACTCATATAGAGTTAATTGGTCGGTAAGATTCAAAGACGAATCTCGGCGAGTTATAAGATACAGAGTTCCCTAACTATGATAAGAAAGTTGAACAATAATGGTGAATAGATAGAGTCTAAAAGACTAAAAGTGCAGTGATAGAAGATCGTAAAATAAAATAATTAAGATATAAAAATGAATCGTAATATATACGATGAGATCACCCCGTGATCTGATAAGGTTATAGTATGAAGAAGGATCAAGCGAATGATTGAAAAGTTACATCAAAGTTTGCTGTGTGGCAGTTGTACAATGAAATTGTACTATGAAAACTCATGAAAGAGTTATGGATTATGAATACGGATTAAATGAAATTCGTATTGAGGATTCATGTTGGCGGCTGAGTTGTATGATTCCTTGTGTGGGTGGGGAATTGTACTTGTTGTAAAAAGTACTTAGTTTTGACAATGATAATCATTGAAATGTTTGTGTCGCGCTATTTGATATATGCATGTTAAGAGGGTGATTCCTTTCTCACGTGTATAACATATAGATAGGTTATAGGTATAGAATATAAGGTTAAGTACGAGTTCTTAAATCTCATACTTATGTGACATTCTTGATTCATAGTTATATGAAATTTTTATGAACCCCTCAGCGAACGGACGCCAAAGGTCAGACTAGGATAAGTTCTTAAACTCATATGATTGTGGCAATTTATGGACTCATAAGTGTGGTTTGACGAACTGGGTATAGTTATGTGTGAATGGAGAATTGAAGATTATAGGAACATATAGATTGTTAAGCCAATGATTATTAGTGAAGACATAAGTTTTCCGAAACTCCTAGCTATGCTAGACTTCAAAATGTTGACATCAAGCTAAATACGCACTATGTGCTTTTGAAAAAAAAAATTTATGTAGACTCGTAATCATTTTTGAAACGGTTTAAAGTATAGTCTATACTACTTATTTTAGCTAGACGCAAACGATTTGAAATATCAAAATATATTTTAATTATCATTCATGTACCATATAACCTGGTGCAGAGATGATAAAAAGTTGATGGAGTTATAAATACAGGAATACTTAGTGTGAATTTGATCTAAAATCATTGTTCCACTATTGTATGATGTGTTATGACAATGTCATACAATGATGGCATCGTCAAACGGACTGTTAATACAGTACGACATCATGACGTCATTCTCGAAAATATTTTCAAAAATTTTAATTTTCCAACGGGGTTCGACTTCACCTAAATAATTTGATTGAATTGAATTATTGATATGAGTTTATGCTATTCGATTCAGCTAGACCAATGTTATGAAAACTCTAAGTGTTCATTGAAAGAAATTTCCCGAACTAAATTATTTTGGTACGGAATCCTATGATAAGACTGAGGTGAACAATGTTGTTTGGATAAATAATCCAATCAAGTAGCGTAAATATTCGCTAGACATGATTAATACGTTATGCATGACGTAAGCGTACGATAGGCTAATCACCTAAAGTACTAACAATGGTAGTTTACCTTCTTTGTGATTGTAAACATACCAAGTAATGTATTGTTTTGCGGTATGAACACCGTTAAAACTATGTGTTCATGGTCTATATAACCCCTCAGCACAATTTGAAAACTTTTACTCTTGTGAGTGGTGTATTGGGTAGCATGTGATGATGAGACAATCCCAAAATAGGTTTATTCCATCCAACCCTTTCTGAGTTTCCAAATACATGGTACAGAAAACAACTACAACTTTATTACAACAATTGTCATGCAAAATACAACAACTCATGTGTTGTAAGTTTTGATACAAATATATATATCAACTGTGACTCTTGACACCGACTTGGGTAGTACGTCACCATGACATCTTACATAAAGGTATAGTCAAAAACTGTTTTAGAAATTAAAATTTTTGGGAAGTGCTCAAGGAAACCTTCGTACATGGGAGGCCATGCGTCTAGGTTATGATAGATATCATATGGCCACAAAATTATCCTTGGTTGACCCAATAGACCCCAAAGAAAAACGAAAAGATTACTATCATCTTCTTTCCAATGGCGAGTCTTCTCTTGACATATAAATATCTCCGTTGTCTCCAAGTGAAAATTATATTTCACATAAACCCCAAGATCATATAGGTAGTGCCCATAGATATACTCAGCAAGTGGATGCGCACAACCCTGTCTTATGATAACACGAGGTTGTATGTCATTAGACATCTTGTATGATAGTGGAAAACCACCCTTCTAAAGTTGGGTTCACCTCACCCTATTTGATTCACCAAATATAACTACTAAATGATGACCACCATTCTATTCCCATGTTACCCCACCAATTCCAATTTACACTCTTATTACGAAAGGAATTGTGAAACGAAGGGTGAGCAATACTAGCCCAAAGAAAGAATATCATGACTAAAGATAAATAAATTATCAATAGCCTTCAACGGTAATAAATCGAGATTTAGAACATATGGTAGATGATAAAAATTTTCAACTATAGTTGCAGCGGAACGAGCAATCCATTAGAAGAGTCAAATAGACCATAAAGTCTATTATCTTCTCCATGTTAAAAATCCACCAACAATGTTTTATCCCTGAAACATCAATCAACATTTCTGGTCCACAATCATATGAATAATGTAAGACCCCAACTTTTTGAATAAAGATTAAAATTTCTCGAAATATATTTTAAATATTATGGTGTGAATTTGATATAATGTTATAGTTGTGGGTAATATTTACAAATTTTGCAAAAATCGTGAGTTGTTATATAATATTCGATTGGTCAAGGAATATTCGTTTTAACAGGAATATTAAATACAACGACACAATCATTGGTGGACCCATAATAGATATATTATCGGATTGAGAAAACGACAAAAATACTTTATGAAAATAACGGCGGAAGTTTTACCGTTAACTGTTGAACTACCCGGTAGTAAAAGTACAATAATACGCATGGTTGCATAGTAGCACACGGTATTGATTATTGATGCTTACGTGAGAAGTCACTCAGTTATACTCAATTATTGCTACAGTAATTGCTACATCATATCTATAATATTATTGATTCGATTATTATCATGGTATCATCTGCATAATATGTTATTTTATTAAATCAATAATTAAGACGACAAAGTTATTCATATTATTAAATTGCAATGTTTATAATGTCTAGAAGTTACATCGAGGAGGTTTGGTCACCTAATTGCGGCGCCCAATAGGGAGAAATCCTTATTGGAAAGCCCTCTTCACAGGAGCGACACGGTTGCTATATATTGTGAGTTATAATATTAATGATGAATGTTATTAAAATTGAAGTTGTGTTCGGAGTTGAATTTGGAGACGCTTGAACACGATATTTGAGTCCTTGATGAAATTAGTAAAATAGTCTATAAACACAAAATTTTCTAGAATTCACTATTTGGTCAAAAATTCAAGTTGACTTTTTTTTTGAAAAATCAAACTTGAACTTTCAAATTTTATATTTTTGAAAAAAATGGTTTCATTGTGTTGGAATTATTTGTATTAGTGAAAATCAACAATTATTTCGATAATAAATGATGTCTGGAGGTTATATTGACCAATCGAGTATTTAACCGGATAAATGAGCAATTGATTGCTATTATTTCACATGATTATAACTATTTGTTCACATGTGTATACTATTGTTTCACATTCTTGTTACTATTAGGGGAGTTGGTGCAAGATTGATAATACTTGCATGACTAAGTTAAAAATGGAGGTATAGATGGAGGAACTATACTGTAATTCGTATTTTCACATGTCTAGAACTATTGATTCACATAATTTACTATTGAATCACATTATTTACTATTAGGGGAGGTGGTGCAAGTTTGATAATACTTCCTTGACTAAATTAAAATAAAAAGGAAAAGTTGGAGGTATTGTCTTGTAATTTTTTGAGCCCCAAAATGTGCAATTATCGAAACTATATTTTACTATAAATAGAAGCTCATTCGTCTTCATTTCTCACCAATTCACAAAAAAAGCTTTAGAGCGATTATTATAGAGAGAAATTATAGAAAGAAGAAGAGAAGTCATTACCTCACTATTCCATTATCAAGTTTTTCTAAGGTAGGGAGTATTATTTCTTTCTTATCCAT
This sequence comes from Panax quinquefolius, assembly GCA_020205615.1. Lineage (NCBI taxonomy): Eukaryota > Viridiplantae > Streptophyta > Magnoliopsida > Apiales > Araliaceae > Panax > Panax quinquefolius. Next base: position 71,595,278 of record CM035172.1, read on the forward strand.
GAAGAGAACTTACATTATTCCATTCATTATTATTACATTAGAATAACTTTTGTATACATGTGATTTACCCTATACTTGGTGAAATTCTTCTATTGTTCCATTCTTTATCATTACATTTGGAACATCCTATCTGCATGCGTTCTCTGGGACCGGGGACTGGTTCGTCTTTATTATTACATTGGAATATCATGTATGCATGCGTTTTACTGTACGAACTGATTCCGCTCTTTATTATTCTGTTGGAATATCATCATGCACATGCGTTTACATGGGACCTGATTTCGTCTTTATTATTTTGTTGGAATATCCACATGCATGCGTTTCTGCTTAACTGATTCCGTTATTTATTATTACATTGGAATAACTTTGCGTGTGAGGTCTGTCGCGTGCGTGGTGATTTCTTTTGTTTTTCCATTCCTTATTATACTGAGTTGGTTAAAGTTTTGACTTCTATACTCCATGAAATTAGTGGAATATCCTTGATATTTGCGCTTCATCCAGTATCTTTTCATGGAAATATTCTTCTGAGCATTCTTGAATTTTACTCTACAAAGCAGTATCATGTTGACAATTTGGACGTTATTAGTTTCTGGATAAATTAATTCTTGAACTTGTTTTATTGAATTCTTATTCATTATCATCATCCTCATGTTTATATTTTGTTGAAAGTCATCTGTGACCTATAGTGCATAGAAGAACTTGGTATGATTATGACCAGGGATTATTCGGTATAATCATGACTGTAATATTACAAATTATATTGAAAAAGTCCTCATTGGCCCGTAGAGCATGGATGGACAGTTGTTGGCATGATCATGACCATTATTGAATACACAAATATTCTTGGCCCTTAGTGCATGGATAATTGTGGTCGTGATACTAAAAAATATCCTTGGCCGTAGTGCAGGGGTGATTCGATGATGTGGATTATTTATTAAGCTAAGTCCTAGTGATAAAAGTGATGAAAAACCTTCTAAATCATAAAAGATAGTAGATTTTATTCTCTACTTGACTCTTTTAATGGATTGCTTGTTCCGCTGTAGTTAAACTTGATGGTTGTTATATTGTATCAGTTTAACACTGTTGAAGGCTAACGATAATATATTATGCATTATCTTAGTCATAATATTTTTCTCTTTGGGCTAGTTGAGCTCACCCTTTTACTTTCATTGTTCTCTTGAGGAAATGAGAACGTGGCGAGGGGACTAGTCGGGGAGCGCGGTGATGGACCATATGATAGCATTAATAGTCCTCACTATTAAGTGAAATAGTGGAAAATAAATATAATAATATTGAATTTGAGTTTGTATATTGTCTGCAGGCGATAATATTTATATTAAAACTTCGAGCTTATGTTTTATTCGTACTTTAGGCAGCAGTTTGTATAATTAAGTTGTATTTGTATTACGTACCATGTATTTGGCGACTCAGAATAGGTGATGTATACCTATTTTGGGCGCGTCAAATTAATATCAAAGCTTAGGGATATGATCCTGGCTAAGATGTGAGACTAGAACTAGGAGGGAGAGGCGGGAATTCCTTCGCTAGTATGACCTACCTAATTTTTTTTGATATTTAATTGGTTGGTCAGAGTATAGAGATAATATGTTGCATGTCAATTAACCCTTGTTTTGTGGCAGTATTTGAAAATGGAATCCGAGAATATTGAGAATAGCAATGAGGCACAAGAGACCGTTGAGTCTCCACAGATCAACAATCAGAATAATGTGCATCAGGAAGGCGACAATCCTCATGCAAATAACAACCTTGACAAGTGATGAACGATGGAATGTTCAGAGGCTTTATGCAATTCATGCAACATCGAGCGAGGCGGCTCTGTTCAAAATGCAGGTGGAAACACTAAAAACTCTCGAATGGTCACCGCTAAACAGTTCAAGGAGCTGGGACCACCCGAGTTTATTGGAGAGCCAAAACCACTTAAGGCGGAAGCATGGATAAAGCAGATCACCAAGATATTTGATGTCTTGGGATGCTCTGAGGAGCAAAAGGTTCCTTTCACCACCTTCATGTTGCGTGAAGAGGCAAATTACTGGTGGGAATCTGTAAAACGTACCCGACTGACGCTTTCAAGATGCCTTGGGAAAAGTTCCAAGAGCTATTCAACGACAAGTACTTTCACGAAAGTATTAAATCACATAAAGAAAGAGGTGGAGTTTATCAAGTTGGAGCAAAACAATATGACCATGTATGTCGTGATACGAGGCTAAATTTGCGGAGTTATCCCAGTTTGCATCCCATTTGGTCGATAATGAGGAACGAATGACGTGAATGTTTTTAAGAGGCTTGAAACCGGAGATATGTCAATATCTTATTTCTTATAAACTGTGTTTATATTCAGATGTTGTAAATAGGGCTCAGTTATTGGAGCGCGATAACGAGTCAACACAACCAAGAGAAAGCAGCCGACAGGATGAAAATACAAGTGGTAACAGTCATCAAAACGGTGACAACAAGCGTGGAGGGAATCAACATGCCAGAAATGGTAATCACTTCGGTGGTAATCATAGCCAAGACAATAAAATGGACAATTCAAGAAAAGGAGATTCAATAATGATGGAAAGACGTCGGCACTGACAGACCGTTGTTAAGGAAGGAGAACGCGACCACCTATCATATGCTTCAAATGCGGAGGGAGGGACACATCACCAAATTGCGCAATGATATCGTCAAAGCATGTTATAATTATGGAAGGGAAGGTCACTTAGCTCGATTTTATCATTCACCGAAGACAAATTCAGCTAGGATGGAGGCACCAAAGGCCGTCCTAGAAAAGTCAAAGCCGGTAGTGCAAGGGAGAGCGTTTGTTGTGACCTCCCAAAAAGCAAGGAACCTGAACGAGGTTATCACGGGTAAGCTTATCATAAACTCTAGTGAAGTCTATACCTTATTTGATACTGGTTCTACCCATTCTTTTATTTCTCCTACTTGCGCTCAACGTTTAAATTTGACTCAGGAGAAATTAGACTTTGACTTATCTGTTGAAACTCCATTAGGAGAAACCTTCATTACATCCAATTGTTTATAAGTCTTATTTGATTCAAATCGATAACCGCACGTTACTTACATCGATCTTATCTCCTTAAAAATACTTGCATTTGACGTGATTCTAGGGATTGATTGGTTAACTACTCGTCATGCTAAAATTGATTGTTTTCGTAAGGTTGTTAGCTTTCATATTCCTAATAAACCTATTATGCGAATTCAATCGACCAAACCATTAAAATCAATCACGGTCATCTCAAGCCATAAAGCTATTCGTTTATTGAAAAACGGATGTCAAGCTTTCTTAGTTCATGTCACGGATTTAAACAAAAATACATCAGATTTGAAGGATATTTCTATTGTTAATAAATTTCCTAACGTATTCCCTAAAGAACTTCCTGGCCTACCCCTAGAGTGTGAAGTTGAATTTTGTATCGACCTTGAACCCGGTACAAAACCCATTTCCAAAGCCCCATATCGAATGGCTCCTATTAAACTTCAGGAGATAAAGACCCAATTCCAGGAATTGTTAGACATTGGTTTCATTCATCCTAGTACGTCTCCTTGGGGTGCTCCTGTTCTATTCGTGAAGAAGAAAGATGGTAGTATGCGACTTTGTATTGATTATCGGGAGTTGAATTATGTCACCATCAAAATAGGTACCCATTGCCCACGTATTGATGACTGTTTGATCGATTACAAGGAGCAAATTTTTTTCAAAGATCGATCTTCGTTTGGATATCATCATTGAAGGTTAAAACTAAGGATATTCAAAGATCGCCTTGAAACTTCGATGCGAGCATTATGAATTCTTAGTCATGTCTTTTGGATTGACTAATGCTCCTGCTGCCTTCATGGATATGATGAACCGAGTATTCAAGCAATATTTGGATCATTTTGTGGTCATCTTTATTAATGACATCCTCATATATTCCAAAAGCCGTGAAGATCATGAGCAACACTTGAGGCTGATACTCCAAAAGCTTCGTGAAAACAAGCTATATGCCAAGTTGAAGAAATGTGAGTTCTTGCTTGAGGAAGTTGCATTCCTTGGGCACGTGATATCAAGTCATGGAATATCTGTTAACCCAGCAAAGATTGAAGCTATTCAAAGTAGAGCAACCTAAATCGATGACCAAAATCGTAGTTTTCTCGGATTAGTGGTTATTATCGGAGATTAAGTGGAAGGATTTTCTCGAATCGCTACTCCATTAACTCAAATTTATTAACTTCGAAAAGATACAAAGTTTGGTTGGAGTGAGGAATGTGAGAAGAGTTTTCAAGAACTCAAGAGGAGACTCATTTCAGCACTTGTTTTGACAATACCATCTGGCTCGGAGGGATTTGTCATCTACAGTGATACTTCAGGCAAAGGGTTAGGATGTGTTCTCATGCAACATGGAAAAGTCATAGCCTATGCCTCACAACAACTCAAAGAATATGAGAGGAATTACCCTACTCATGATCTAGAGTTGGCAGCTGTCGTTTTTGCACTTAAGATTTGGAGGCATTACCTGTATGGAGAAAAGGTGGCGATATACACGGATCATAAAAGCCACAAATATTTCTTCACCCAAAAAAAACTCAAATTCGACAACGACGTTGGCTTGAACTATTGAAAGATTATGATCATACCATCCAATACCATCTTGGAAAAGCGAACGTGGTAGGCGGCGTTTGAGTAGAAGATCATATGCGAATGCGAGTGTAATATTGTCAATCTGAAGGCCTATTTTGTATGACTTGCAAAGGATGGAGTTAGGGATAAAGACTCCAGGGACCCACATGATGATGGCAAACAAACGAGTAGAACCGACTTTAATCGATAAAGTTAAAACTACTTAAGCTACAGACCTGGAGCTAATGCGTATGAAGAAGAAAGTGCAAGAAGGTGCTATGCCGGAAGCAAGAATCGATGAGGAAGGAATACTTTGAGTCAACTCCAGACTTTGTGTTCCTAACAACCGATTTAAAGTATAAAATCATGATGGAGCATTAACTGCACCATTTGCAATCCATCTGGGGAGTACCAAAATGTATCGTGATCTTGACATACATTTTGGTGGAGCAATATGAAGAGAGAGATAATGAGTTTATCTCAAAAGTGTTTAACTTGTCAATGAGTCAAGCGGATCATCAAGTACCAAAAGGTCCATTGGAACCACTTGAAATTCCAGAATGGAAGCGGAACACATTACTATAGATTTACGTTCTTGGTCTTCCCAAGGTTTCTCAAAGGCATAGATGCAATTTGGGTCATTGTTGATAGATTGACCAAGTTCGCTCATTTCCTACATATCGAGAAACTTATACACTTGAACGTCTTGCTCGTATGTACATAAACGAGATTGTAAGATCGCATAGTATGCTAGTATCCATAGTTTCTGATCGAGACCCAAGATTCACTTTAAGATTTTGGGTTAGTTTGCAAAAAGCTATGGGCACGGATTTACGATTTAGCTCGGCATATCATCCTTAGATGGATGGGCAGTCGGAGAGGACCATTCAAACTCTTGAAGATCTATTAAGACTCCGTGTGTGACGCCCCCAAAATTAGGTATACATCACCCATCTTGGGTCGCCACTTACATGGTACACAATTTAAATACAACTTACTAACATAAGCGTAGTATACAATACGACATAAAATCGTGAGTTTAAATACAAATATAAATCTACTAGATATTATACAAACTCAAAAAGGAGTCCTCATTACAATTATTATCACACTATTTCACGAGAATAGTGAGGACTACTAATGCTATCTTGTGACCATCACTCGTTTCCCAGGCTCGTCCCAAATTATATTCTCATTTCACGAAGAGAACAGGTGAAAGAAAGGGTGAGCTCAAATAGCCCGATAAGAAATATTATGACTAAGATAATGCGTAATAAATTATCAATAGTCTTCAACAATGTTAAACCGATAAAATACAATAGACAACCAGTTTAAGCTGCAGCGAATATCTAATCCATTAAAAGAGTCAAGTAGAAAATAAAGTCTACTATCTTTTAGGTTTTAAAGGTTTTTCATCATTTGTTATAAATGAGACTCGACTTTAATAAATATTCCACATCATCGAATCACCCCACACTTTCTGCCGAGGATATTCTTTAGTATCACGACCACAATTATTCATGCACTTCGGGCGAGAATATTTGTGTATTCATTAATAATCGTGATCATGCCAACAAGCATCCCATCAATGCACTACTGACCACTTTGAGGATTTTTACCACATCATTTGTAACATTACGGTCGTGATTACACCAAATAGTCTCTGGTCATAATCATACCAAGTCCATCTATGCACTCTGAGCCACAGATGACTTTAAAAAAAATATAAACATGAGGATGATGACAATGATATAAGAATTGAATAAAACAAGTTCAAGAATTATTTTATCCGGAATTATTAACGTCCAAATTATCAATATGATCTTTGTTTTGTAGAGTAAAATTCAAGAATGATCGGAAGAATATTTTCATGAAAGATCTTTGGATGAAACGCAAATATCGAGGATATTCCACTAATTTCATGGAGTATAGAAATCAAAGTTTTAACCAAACTGGTATAATAAAGAATGGAATAACAAAAGAAATCACCATGCATGCGATACACTTAAGATGCACGGAGTTATTCAACGAATAATAAATAACGGAACCAGTCGTGAAATTCACAAACTTAAGCGATGGATGTTCCAACGAGAATAATAAAGATGGAACCGAGATCCGTGTAAAACACATGATAGGATATTCCAACAGAATAATAAAGATTTTAACCAGTCCGTGTAAAACACACGACGAGATGTTCCAACGAGAATAATAAAGAGCGGAACCGGTCCGGTGTAAAACACATAAATGTGGATGTTCCAACAGAATAATAAAGATTTTAACCGGTCCTGTGTAAAACACCTGACATGATGTTCCAACCGAGAATAATAAAAAAGCGGGAACCGGTCCGTAAAACACATGACGAGATGTTCCAATGAGAATAATAGAAGAATGTCACCAAGTATAGGAATAAACTAGCGTATCTGAGTTATTCCAATGAGAATAATAAGTAATGGAATAACAAGTTCTCTTCATGAATAAGAAGAATAACACCCTTACATTTGGTAGGAGATTGAATCTCGCAAGCGGTTGTAGTAACAAAAATACTCTTCTTCTTTCTCTTATTTCTCTCTATACTTTCTCTCTCTATAGCTTGAATGAATTAAGTGAAAAATAATGAAGCCCCTGAGCCTATATTTATAGAAGATTTCTAGCTTAGCACCGCCGTGATGTGAAAAGCAAGTGGTGAATTTAATCGGTTTTTACGCTGTAATGTGAAGCGACAAGTGGTTCGGCGCTTTTTGTAATGTGAAACGACAAGTGGTTCGACGTCTGCAGTAAAGGTAATTACTATTAACGGTAAGGTAAATACTATTGATGAAGGTAAATACTATTTACAAGGGTAATTACTATCGATAGCGAAGGTAATTACTATTGATGAAGGTAAATACTATTCACAAGGGTAATTACTATTGATGAAGGTAATTACTATTGATGAAGAGACTCTTAGATGATGACATATGAGCCCCCCATAAAATAATCAAACTTACCACAAATCATTTTTTTCATCAACACATATTTAATCTTTCAACAATTATTAATCATTTATAACTTGTCGTCTCAATTATTGATTTAATACTATAACATATTATACGAGATGATCTTGACAATAATTGAATCAATAATATAAGAGATATGATGCGTGATTCATATAATAATAATTGAGCATATTGAGTGACTTCTCACGTAAGCATCAATAATCAATACTGCAGTGTACTTCTTATCTACGCATATTCATACTTTACCACCGGGTAGTTCAACGGTTTTAACGGTAACACCTCTCCGTAGTTATTTTTATAAAATATTTTTGTCGTTTCTCGATCAAATGAATAATTACATTGTGGGGTCCACCAATGATTGAGCCATTATGCGAATATTCCCTAACAAAAGAATATTCCCCGAATGAACGAATATTTTATAACAACTTGCATACTTTGCAAAATTTATAAATATTACCCACAACTATAACATTATATCAAATTTATTCCATAATATTCAAAATAATATTTATAGAAAATTCATCTTTATTTATAAAAAGTTGGGGTCTTACAACCTCCCTTCTTATGAAATTTTGCCCTCGAAATTAGAAGATGCACGACACGGTATGTCGAAGAGGTAAGGATACCTTGATTTCATTTGATTCTAACTCCCAAGTCATTTCCTCAACATCGTGGTTCCTCCACAAAACTTTGACTTGAGGTATAACCTTGGAGCGTAGAATATGTTCCTTCTTATCCAAAATTTGAGCAGGAACCTCTTCATACGTCCAAATCTTCCGCTATTTCGTCCGGTTCTAACTCAATAATATGGTTCGGTCTTTCACATATTTACGTAACATAGATATGTGAAAAACGTTATGAACACGAGACATATTTAGCGGTAAAATGAGTCTATAGGCCACAGTTCCTACTCGATCGAGGATTAAAATGGATCGATGAATCGAGGATTAAGTTTTCCTCTCTTTCCAAATCATGTAACTCCTTTCCATGGAGCAACTCTTAACAACACATGATCTCCTATATCGAATTCCACGGCCTTTCGATGAAGATCAAGATAACTCTTTTATCGATTTTGTGAGGTTTTTATCGTTGTCGGATCGTTTGAATCTTTTCCGTAGTCATACGTACCAACTCCGGTCCCAACAACGTTGCTTCACCCACATCATCCCATCTTTGGAGAACGACACTTTCTTCCATACAACGCTCGAATGGAGCCATGCCAATACTTTTGATAAGCATTGTTGTAGGAAAACTCCACCAATGGTAAGAACTTGTCCCAACTCCTTGAAATCAAGGACCACGAGTCTTAATAGATCTTCAAGAGTTTGAATAGTCCTCTCCGATTGTCCGTCCGTCGAGGATGATATCTGAAAAAATCGTGAGTCTGTGCCCATAGCTTTTTGCAAACTAACCCAAAATCGTGAAGTGAATCTTGGGTCTCGATCGTAAACTATGGATCTTGACATACCATGCGATCTTACAATCTCGTTTATGTACATACGAGTAAGGCGTTCAAGTGTATAAGTTTCTCGTGTCGGTAAAGAAATGAAGCGGACTTGGTCGATCTATCAACAATGACCTAAATCGCATCAATGCCTTGAGAAACCTTAGGAAGGCCGGTAACAAAATCCATGGTAATGTGCTCCCACTTCCATTCGGAATTTCAAGTGGTTGCAATGGACCTTTTGGTACTTGATGCTCCGCTTTAACTTCGTTGACAAGTTAGACACCTTGAGATAAATAAATATATCTCTCTCTCTTCATATTGCTCACCAAAATGTATGATGAATATCATGATACATTTTGGTACTCCCATAGGATGGATTGCAAATGGTGTGTTGTGCGCCTCCATCATGATATTATACTTTAAATCAGGGTCGTTAGGAACACAAAGTCTGGAGTTGACTCGAAGTATTCCTTCTTCATCGATTCTTGCTTCCAGCATAGCACCTTCTTGCACTTTCTTCCTCATACGCATCAGCTCCAGGTCTGTAGCTTGAGCAGCTTTAACTTTATCGATTAAAGTCGGTTCTACTCGTATACTCGCTATCATCACATGCGTCCCTGGAGTCTTTAACTCTATCTCCATCCTTTGCAAGTCACACAAAATGGGCCTTTGCGTTGACAATATCGCACTCGTACTTGCATATGATTTTCTACTCAATGCGTCAGCTACCACGTTCGCTTTTCCAGGATGGTATTGGATGGTATGATCATAATCTTTCAATAGTTCAAGCCAACATTGTTGTCGCATGTTGAGTTCCTTTTGAGTGAAGAAATATTTGAGGCTTTTATGATCCGTAAAGATCTCCACTTTCTCCCATACAAGTAATGCCTCCAAATTTTAAGTGCAAAGACAACAGCTGCCAACTCTAGATCATGAGTAGGATAATTCCTCTCATATTCTTTGAGTTGTCGCGAGGCATAGGCTATAACTTTTCCATGTTGCATAAGAACACATCCCAACCCTTTGCTCAAAGCATCACTTTGATGATGAAAATCCTCCGAGCCGGATGGTATTGTCAGCGAGCAGTCTTTGAAATAAGTCTCCTCTCTGAGTTCTTGAAAACTCTTCTCACATTCTTCGCTCCAATAGAACTTTATATCTTTTCCGAGTCACCGAGTCAATGGAATAGCAATTCGAGAAAATCCTTCCACGAATCTCCGATAATAACCAACTAAACCGAAAAGCTACGTACTTGGTCATTGATTTAGGTTGTTCCCGACTTTGAATAGCTTCAATCTTTGTTGGGTCAATGCGGATATTCCATGACTTGATACCACGTGCCCAAGGAATGCTACTTCTTCAAGCGAACTCGCATTTCTTCAACTTGCATAAAGCTTATATTCCCTGCTTTTGGAGTGTCGGCCTCAAGTGTTGCTCATGATCTTCACGGCTTTTGGAATAAATAAGGATGTCATCAATAAAGACGACCACAAATTGATCTAAATATTCCATGAATACTCGGTTCATCATATCCATGAAGGCGGAGGAGCATTAGTCAATCCAAAGGACATGACTAGGAATTCATAATGCCGTCTGGGAGTTCGGCCGTCTTTTTGAATGTCAAATGGTTCAATCTTCAATTGGTGATATCCGAGCGAAGATCAATCTTTGAAAAGAATTTGGCTCCTTGCAACCGTCAAACAGGTCATCAATACGTGGCAATGGATACCTATTTTGATGGTGACATGATTCAACTCCGATAATCAATACAAAGTCGCATACTCCCATCTTTCTTCTTCACGAATAGAAATGGGAGCACCCCAAGGAGAAGTACTAGGGACGAATAAAGCGATGTCTAACAATTCCTGCGGTTGGGTCTTTAACTCCACGAAGTTGAATAGAGCCATTCGATATGGGGCTTTGGAAATAGGTTTTGTCTGGGGTTCAAGGTCGATTCAAAATTCAATTTCACGCTCTAGGGGTAGGCCGGGAAGTTCTTGAGGAATACGTCGGAAATTTATTAACAATAGAATATCGTTTAAAACGGCGTATTTTTATTTAAATCAGTAACATGAGCTAAGAAAGCTTGACATCCGTTTTCAATAAACGAATAGCTTTATGGCTTGAGATGACCGTGATTGATTTTAATGGTTTGGTCGTTTGAATTAAGCATAATAGGTTGATTAGGAATATGAAAGCTAACAACCTTACGAAAACAATCAATTTTGCATGATAAGTAGTTAACCAATCAATCCACTGAATCACGTCAAATGCAAGTATTTTAATGAAATAAGATCGACGGTAATGTGAGGGTACCGATTTGAACCAAACAAGACTTATAAACGATGGATGTAATGAAGGTTTCTCCCAACGGAGTTTCCACAGATAAGTCAAAGTCTAATTTCTCCTAGAGTCAAATTTAATCGATGGCGCAAGTAGGAGAAATAAAAAGAATGGGTAGAACCCCATCAAATAAAGTATAGACTTCATTAGAGTTTATGATAAGCTTACCCGTGATGACCTCATTCGGATTCCTTGCTCTTTGGGAGGTCACAACAAACGCTTCTCCTCTTGTACTTTCTGGGTTTGAATTTTCTGGATGGCCTTTGGTGCCTCCATCCTAGTGAATTTATCTTGATGGCGACAAAATCGAGCTAAGTGACCTTCTCTTCCACAATTATAACATGCTTTGGACGGCATGATGCGCATTTGATCGATGTGTCCCTCTCCTCCGCATTTGAAGCATATGATAGGTGGTCTTTCTCCTTCCTTAACAATGGGTCTTTGGTCTTGGCGTCTTTCCACCATTGTTGAATCTTCGTTTCTTGAAATGTCCATTCTTATTGTTTTGGCCTTGATTACCATCAAAGTGGTTACCATATCGGCTTTATTGATTCCCTCCACGCTTGTTGTCACCGCTTCGATGACTACTCTCGCTGGTATTATAATTTTGCCGGCTGCTCTCTTTTAGTTGTGTTGACTCATTATCGCATTCCACTAACTGAGCCCTATTTACAACATCTGAATACAAACACAGTTTATGAGAAATAAGATGTTAACTTATCTCGACTTCAAACCTCTTAAAAACATTCGCGCCATTCTCTCTTCATTATCCACCAAGTGGGGACCTTGAATCGTGATAACTCATAAATTTTGCCTCGTGTTGCGACACGGTCATATTGTTTTGTTCGAACTTGATAAATTCCACCTCCTTCATGTGGCGAATACTTTCGGGAAAGTATTTGTCGTTAAACACTCTGGAACTTCTCCCAAGATATCTTGATGCAATGAGGTTGAGTGCGTTTCTGGATTCCCACCAATAATCCGCCTCAAGCCATTGACATAAAAGCGTGAAAGGAACCTTTTGCTCCTTGGAGCATCCCAAGACATCAAATATCTTGGTAATAGCCTTTATCCATGCTTCACTTGAAGTGGTTTTGGCTCTCTCTTAAACTCCGGTGGTCCCAGCCTTGAATTGTTTAGCGGTGACCGCCCGAGAGTTTTTCGTGTTTCCACCTATGTTTTGGGCAGGAGTCGTTATCGCTTTCTTGTTGCATAAAATCATAAAGCCTCTGAACATTTGATCATTCATCATTTGGTCGGTGTTGTTGTTTGCATGAGGATTGTCGCCTTCGATGCACATTATCCCGATTATTGATATGTGGTGAATCAACGATCGCCTACGCTCCATCTTTATTCTCAACATTCTCGGATGTCATTTTCGAATCTTTTGCCACAAAACAAAAGGTTAATTGACATGTAACAAATTATCCTTATCTTGACCGACCAACCAATAAAATAGCACATATAAACTTAGGAAGGTCATACTAGCGAAGGTATTCCCCGTCTCTCCCCTCCTAGTACTATTCTCACATCTTAGCCGAGGATCATATCCCTATGCTCGATACTGTTGTGATGCCCCCAAAATTAGGTATACATCACCCATCTTGGGTCACCACTTACATGGCAAGTTAAATTTAAATACAACTTACTAACATAAGCATAGGTATGTACAATACGATATAAACGTGAGTTTAAATACAAATATCGTTTACTAGATATTATACAAACTCAAAAAGGAGTCCTCATTACAATTATTATCACACTATTTCACGTAATAGTGAGGGACTACTAATCTTATCTTGGGACCATCACTTTCGTTTCCCAGGACTAGCGTCCCGCTATATTCTCATTTCAAGAGAACGAAGGAAAGAAAGGGTGAGCTCAACTAGCGCGAAGAAATATTATGACTAAGATAATGCGAGAATAAATTATCAATAGTCTTCAACAATGTTAAACGATAAAATACAATAGACAACCGCTTTAAGCTGCGGTGAATATCAATCTATTAAAAGAGTCAAGTAGAAAATAAAAGTCTACTATCTTTTAGGTTTTAAAGGTTTTCATCATCGCTTATTATATGCGAGACTCGACTTTAATAAATATTCCACATCATCGAATCACCCTCGCACTACTTCGGCCAAGGATATTCTTTAGTATCACGACCACAATTATTCATGCACTACGGGCCAAGAATATTTGTGTATTCATTAATGGTCATGATCATGCCAACAATCGTCCATCAATGCACTACTGACGACGAGGATTTTACCACATCATTTGTAACATTACTGGTTAAATTACAATCAATAGTCTCTCGGTCATAATCATACCAAGTCCATCTATGCACTACGAGCCATGTATGACTTTAAAAAAATATAAACATGAGGATGATGACAATGATATAAGAATTCAATAAAACAAGTTCAAGAATTATTTTATCCGAGAATTATTAACGTCCAAATTATCAATATGATCTTGCTTTGTAGAGTAAAATTCAAGAATGATTAGAAGAATATTTTCATGAAAAGATCTCGATGAAACGCAAATATCAAGGATATTCCACTAATTTCATGGAGTATAGAAGTCAAAGTTTTAACCAACCGGGTATAATAAAGAACGGAATAACAAAAGAAATCACCATGCATGCGATACAATCATGCATGCATGCAAAAAGTTATTCCAATGAATAATAAATAACGGAACGGTGTCGTGAAATTCACACAAGGCAGGATGTTCCAATGTAATAATAAAGATGGAACCGATCCTGTAAAAACACACACGATAGGATATTCCAACGAGAATAATAAAGATTAACCAGTCCTGTAAAACACACGAACATGATGTTCCAACAGAAATAATAAAAACCGGAACGTGTCCTGTAAAAACACATAAACGTGATGTTCCAACAGAATAATAAAGATTTTAACCGTGTCCTGTAAAACACATGCATGTGATGTTCCAATGAGAATAATAAAGATTTTAACGAAGTCCGTGTAAAAACACATGAGCATGTGATGTTCCAATGAGTAATAATAGAAGAATGTCACCAAGTATAGAAACTGCTGGCATATCTGAGTTATTCCAACAGAATAATAAGTAATGGAATAACAACGCCTCTCTTCATGAATAAGAAAGAATAACACCCCTTACATTTGGTAGGAGATTGAATCTGCAAAGATGGTAGTAATAAAATACTCTTCTTCTTTCTCTCTTATTCTCTCTATACTTTCTCTCTCTATAAGCTTGAATGAATTAAAGTGAAAAATAATGAAGCCCTAGGCCTCTATTTATAGAAGATTTCTAGCTTAGCACTCTTAGTGTGAAAAGGCAAGTGGCTCGACAGCATTGGTTTGGCGCTTTGTAATGTGAAACGACAAGTGGTTCGGCCTTTGTAATGTGAAACGACAAGTGGTTCGACGTCTGGTAAAGGTAATTACTATTAACTTGAAGGTAAATACTATTGACGAAGGTAAATACTATTTACAAGGGTAATTACTATCGATTGAAGGTAATTACTATTGACGAAGGTAAATACTATTCACAAGGGTAATTACTATTGACGAAGGTAATTACTATTGACGAAGAGACTCTTAGATGATGACATATGAGCCCCCCATAAAATAATCAAACTTACCACAAATCATTTTTTTCATCAACACATATTTAATCTTTCAACAATTATTAATCATTTATAACTTGTCGTCTCAATTATTGATTTAATACTATAACATATTATACGGATGATACTGTGACAATAATTGAATCAATAATATAAGAGATATGATGCGTAATTCTTGTAAATAATAATTGAGCATAGGTAAGTGACTTCTCACGTAAGCATCAATAATCAATCACCGTAGTGCTACTACTTATGCACGCGCGTATTATTGTACTTTTACCAACGGGTAGTTCAACAGCTTTAACGGTAACACCTCCATAGTTATTTTTATAAAATATTTTTTGTCGTTTTCTCAATCCGATGAATAATTACATTATGGGGGTCCACCAATGATTGAGCCATTATGCGAATATTCCCTAACAAAAAGAATATTCCCGACCAAAAGCGAATATTTTATAACAACTTGCATACTTTGCAAAATTTATAAATATTACCCACAACTATAACATTATATCAAATTTATTCCATAATATTCAAAAATAATATTTATAGAAAAATTCATCTTTATTTATAAAAGCTGGGGTCTTACACCGTGTCCTTGACTTCAAGGGAAGTTGGGATAAGTTCCTACCATTGGTGGAGTTTTCCTACAACAATAGTTATCAAGCAAGTATTGGCATGGCTCCATTTGAGGCGTTGTATGGAAGAAAGTGTCGTTCTCCAGTATACTAGGATGAGGTGGGTGAAGCAACGTTGTTGGGACCAGAGTTGGTACGTATGACTACGAAAAAGATTCAAACGATCCGATAACATATAAAAACCTCACAAGATCGACAAAAGAGTTATCTTTGATCTTCATCCGAAAGGACGTGGAATTCGATATTGGAGATCATGTGTTATTACGTGTTGCTCCATGAAGGGAGTTCTGAGATTTGGAAGAGAGGAAAGCTCAACCCTCGATTCATTGGCCCATTTTAATCCTCGATCGAGTAGGAGCCGTAGGCGTATAGACTCGCTTACCACCATATATGTCTCCGTGTTCATAACGCGTTTTCACATATCTATATTCGTAAATATGTGAAAGACCGAACCACATTATTGAATTAGAACTAGATTTAGATAGAGGAAGATTTAACGTATGAAGAGTTACCAAGTAAAATCTTGGATAAAAAGGATCATATTCTACGCCCAAGGTTATACCTCAAGTCAAAGTTTTATGGAGAAACCACGATGTGGAAGGAATGACACAGGAGTTAGAATTTGAGATGAAATCAAGATATCCTTACCTCTTCGACATACCAGGTACACACCCTAATTTCGAGGATGAAATTTCATAAAAAGGGAGGTTGTAAGACCCCAACTTTTTGAATAAAGATTAAATTTTCTCAAAATATATTATTGAATATTATGGTGTGGATTTGATATAATGTTATAGTTGTGGGTAATATTTACAAATTTTGCAAAATACGCAAGTTGTTATATAATATTCGATTGGTCTGGGAATATTCGCTTTAACAGAAATATTCATACAACGACACAATCATTGGTGGACCCCATAATGGAATTATTAGCCGGATTGAAAAATGACAAAAATACTTTTATGAAAATAATGACGGAAGTTTTACCGTTAACCGCTGAACTACCCGGTAGTAAAAAATGCGATGAATACATGTGGTTGCATAGTAGCACACTACGGTATTGATTATTGACGCTTACGTTAGAAGTCACTCAGCTTATACTCAATTATTGCTACAATAATTGTCAGCATCATATCTCTCATATTATCGATTCGATTATTGTCATGGTATCATCTGTATAATATGTTATTTTATTAAATCAATAATTGAGACGACAAATTTATTCATATTATTAAATTATAATATTTACAATGTCTAGAAGTTCATCAAGGAGAGGTTTGGTCACCTAATTTAGCGCCCATAGGGAGAAATCCTTATTGAAAGCCCTCTTCCTGAGAACGACACGGTTGATAAATATTGTGAGTTATAATATTAATGATGAATGTTATTAAAATTGAAGTTGTGTTCGGAGTTGAATTTGGAGACGCGGACGTGATATTTGAGTCCTAACAATGAAATTAGTAAAATAGTCTATAAACACAAAATTTTCCTAATTCACTATTTGGTCAAAAGTCAACAGTTGAATTTTTTTTAAAAGTCAAACTTTGAAATTTTAAAATTTATATTTTTGAAAAAATGGTTTCATTGTGTTGGAATTATTTGTGTTAGTGAAAATCTCCACAATTATTTCGATAATAATTGATGTTTGGAGGTTATATTGACCAATCGGTATTTAACCTGGATAAATGAGCAATTGATTGCTATTATTTCTCTTGATTATAACTATTTGTTCACATGTGTATACTATTGTTTCATATTCTTGTTACTATTAGGGGAGTTGGTGCAAGATTGATAATACTTGCATGACTAAGTTAAAAATGGAGGTATAGATGGAGGTACTATACCGAATTAGTATTTTCACATGTCTCAGATCTATTGATTCACATAATTTACTATTGAATCACATTATTTACTATTAAGGGGAGGTCTTAAGTTTGATAATACTTCCATGAATAAATTAAAATAAAGGAAAAGTTGGAGGTATTGTACTGTAAGTTTTTGAGCCCCAAAACGTGTAATTATCGAAACTATATTTTTCTATAAATAAAAGCTCATTCTTCCTTCATTTCTCACCAATTCACAAAAGCTTTAGAGCGATTATTATAGAGAGAAATTATAGAAAGGAGAAGAGAAGTCTGCTACCTCACTATTCCAGTACCCAGTTTTTCCAAGGTAGGGAGTATTATTTCTTTCTTATCCATGAAGAGAACTTCTGTTATTCCATTCTTTATTATTCAGTTGGAATAACCTATATACGCGGGCTACCCTATACTTGGTGAAATTCTTCCATTGTTCCATTCTTTATCATTCTGTTGGAACATCCCTGTTTATCGCGCTTTCACGGACTACTTCCGGTTCGTTTTTATTATTCTATTGGAATATCCCATCTGTCATGCATTTCTGTACGACCGATTCATCTTTTTATTATTCTATTAGAATATCCTATACATGCGTTTACTGCCGGACCGATTCCGTCTTTATTATTTTGTTGGAATATCATATCCGTGTTTTTCTGGGACTGATTCTGTTATTTATTATTATGTTGGAATAACTTTTGCACATGCGATTTATCGCATGCCTGGTTATTTCTTTTGTTATTCCATTCCTTATTATACTCAAATGGTTAAAGTTTTGACTTCTATACTCAATGAAATTAGTGGAATATCCTTGATATTTGCGCTTCATCCAGTATCTTTTCATGGAAATATTCTTCTGAGCATTCTTGAATTTTACTCTACAAAAAAGTATCATGTTGACAATTTGGGCGTTATTAGTTCCTGGATAAATTAATTCTTGAACTTGTTTTTATTGAATTCTTATATCATTATCATCATCCTCATGTTTATATTTTGTTGAAAGTCATTTGTGGCCTATAGTGCATAGATGGACTTGGTATGATTATGACCAGGGATTATTCGGTGTAATCATAATCGTAATGTTTCAAATGATGTGGAAAAAGTCCTCATTGGCTGTAGAACATTGATGGACCGGTTGTTGGCATGATCATGACCATTATTGAATACACAAATATTCTTGGCTCGTAGTGCATGGATAATTGTGGTCGTGATACTAAAGAATATCCTCGGTCAGTAGTGCGAGGGGTGATTCGATGATGTGGATTATTTATTAAAATCGAGTCCCAAATGATAAAAGTGATGAAAACCTTCTAAATCATAAAAGATAGTAGATTTTATTCTCTACTTGACTCTTTTAATGGATTGCTTGTTCCACTCGCAGATTAAACTTGATGGTTGTTATATTGTATCGCTTTAACAACGCTTTGAAGGCTAACGATAATATATTATGCATTATCTTAGTCATAATATTTTCTCTTGGGCTAGTTGAGCTTACCCTTTTACTTTCATTGTTCTCTTCAGGAAATGAGAACGTAGCAGGGACTAGTCGGGGAACGGAGTGACGGACCATATGATAGCATTAGTAGTCCTCACTATTTAGTGAAATAGTGGAAAATAAATGTAATAATATTGAATTTGAGTTTGTATATTCAGTTTGCAGGCGACAATATTTGTATTAAAACTCACAGTTTATGTTTTGTCGTACTTTACACGACAGTTGTATAATTAAGTTGTATTTGTATTCTGTACCATGTATTTGACGATTCAGAATAGGTGATGTATACCTATTTTGGGGGCGTCACAAATAACTCATAATCATAATTGTGATTTTAAATTCCTCTTCACATCCAGGACGAAGATATTTTTCATCACATGTCTTTACTTGAAACATCAAAGATCATGGTTATACCAAATCACGCCTCTGCTTCATAATCATACTAATAAATTCATCTTTGCAATCTGGGCCAAAGATATTCATTAACAGTCATCTTTGCACTCCTGGCCAAAGATATTCAACAACAGGTCATCTTTGCACTACTGGCCAAAGATATTCATCAACAATTCATCTTTGCACTACATGCCAAAGATATTCCTCAACAGTTCATATTTGCACTATATGCCAAATATATTCATCAACAGTTCATATTTGCACTACAGGCCAAATATATTAATATCTCAAAGAAATATATAATTATTTGAGAATTTATATAAACAATAATTATAACCATGTTGATCAATTCACCTTTGCACTTAAGCTAAAAATATTCAATTGTAAATTCAATGGTCATGATCATACCAGTCAACGATTCAACTTTGCACTACTGGCCAAAGAGAACCCATAGTCATGATCATATCAATAATCTACCCATCTTTACACTCAAGTCAAAGAGAAATATCATCATTAAGGTTATAAAAATGATATATATGATAATAAAAACAATATAATCAACATATAGATTTAATCTCAAGAGTAAGATTCATAAATCAACGATAATTTGGTCGAAAAAAGAAACCAATTTTATAAATGAATAGTACAACGTGAATAGTAACTCATGAATAGTAACCCCGACATGAAAAAGGTAGAAATTCTACATAAAAATCTATACCAATATTTTGGTATAATGATATTGAAAAAGAATAAAATTTCTTAAACTTATAAACAATTTATTTTAATTGTTTACACTTTACTAAATAATGCATTTAATCATCCTAAAATGCCAAACTCATAAGATTTTATCACCAATAACCAAAACCCTCATAAAAAATCTGCATATACCTCATATATGATTCTAAAGCATAAAATCATATTTTCCAATTTTCTTTCTTCACCTAACATATTTAATTCATTTATCCATAACTAGTCCATTTTCATGAAAAATACCAAATCAGTCCCAAAAATATTTCTTTTCTGGGATTTAGCAGAATATAGTTCCATATTGAACATATATTTTTCACAGAATTTTTAAAATTCATTTACTATTTTTCATATGGCCAAAACCGCCGAATATTTAGACATTTATCACAAATTGTACTTTTATATAAAAATTCCAAAATTCACAAAGTACACTGATATTATATAGAAGTACTCATAATAAAAATTTCATCAATTTTGGAGTTAACCACAAGGAGTTATAAGCGGTTACTTTTAAAATAGTCTTTTCCCGTAAAATTCATAACTCTTAATCTATACATCCAAAAATCACCATTTTTGAACACAATCAATAAAACTCATCAAAATATCATTTCAAATATTTCCAGAATTTTTGAAGGTCTGAAAATTATGAAACCGAAAAACATAACAACCCTTAAAATCCCTTACTATCCCTTACCTCAAAAGAGCGTTACTTCTAACTGGATATCGAGATATAATATTTGAAGAAACTTGCACCGATGAATAGCAACTCACCAGTATCTAAATACTCACAAAATACACTCGATAATCTAGAGAGAAAAGAGAAAACTTATGAATTACGGTGTGTTTTTTTCAATTCTAACTTAGCCCTCTATTTATAGGAAAATGTTAGACGCTCAAGCGGACTTGACACGCTACCTAATGGCTTTACCTCGCTACTATTACATCCACTAAAATCAGCCATCTTCCCCAACAACCAAAAGTGGGGCCCACTCATTTCTAGAATTTTTACCAAAATCATTTATAAACCTAATTTAGAATCAAATTACCTCTTAAAATTCATAACAAATTATACGTTCATTTTAACAGGTTCAAAATTTGTGGACATATACTCAACTTATATATGTATAACATATCCAAAAATCACAACGATCCAACAGTCAGATTAAATATTATAACTTATACAATAAAGCTGTAAGAACACTGATTTGATCTTTTAATACCTCCAATCCGATAAAATACTGATAAAATACCTCAACATTAATTTCTTCTTTTATAACCACATAAATAAATCCATCATTTATATCCGCATCAAATAGATATTTCCTTATCATATAAATCAATAATTAATTATTCACAAATAATATTACAGAATCACAATTATGACAACCCTCGGGTTCCTGAAAGAGGGGCTTTCAGATAAGGATTTCTCTCATCTTGGCCTTGTGATTAGGTGACCAAACCTCTCATTGATGAACTTTCAAGACATTGCCAATAATGATATCTAATAATATTATTCAAATAATATGAATTATTGATCCGATAATGGAGATCTTCATGCATGACAATTATTGAACAACAATAATATAAAATATCAACGTAGTAATTATTGAATCGATAAAATAAAATATTGAGCGATAATTACCGTAATAATTATTAGTAGTGTCTTCTTACGTAAGAATCAATAATTCAAAATCTTCATGCAATCTGGTGTGCTCTTTTGCAACAACAACGCGTATTACTTTACTTTACCCACCGGGTATTCCAATAGTGTTAACGATGACAACTACGCCGTTATTTGTAAACACTCAAATTTGTCGTTTTCTTCATCCGACAGTTATTCCCTGACAAAAATAATATTCTACGACTAAACGAATATTCCCCGACAACAATGAATATTTTATAACCACTTGCGTATTTTGAAAATATTCATATATCACCCTTAACTTTAACCTTTTATTAATTTAACCATTTACTAAATAAGAAATTTGAATACTTTTATTTCATAAAATTCGGGGTCTTACAGATGATGTGAATGCGTGTGAATGGTATAAGCAGTATGGTGTAAGGTAAATTTCGGGGACGAAATTTTTAGAAGAAGGGGTGAATGTGACAACCTGAGAATTTTGAAAATTTTAAAATTTTATTAATTGATTTAAGTTTCAAAATTAGAACCTGTAGCGGAAAATAAGTGTATGAGTTTGATATTTTTAAGATAAAATTTTGAGGATTTCAAAATTACATGAATGATTTAGGTGAATTATTCAGGATTAAGGGTATACGTTAATATGTTACGTGTATTTGTATATTTATGTATTTATGTGGTTAAGAATTCGAGGTTGATCGGATAAATGATATCTGTAACAAACCCCTAAAGTATATATTAAGAACGTCAACGTTCGGTTAGAAAACCATTGTGATTAACAAAAAACCCTAGAAATCGATTCTAGAAACCTAATTTCGATTCAGAAATTGAAACCCTAATTGAAAATTAAAACCCTAATAAAGGAACTTAAATGATTATTTTAATGCTTAAGTGTAATTAATTATAATATTAATTAGGATAAAGCTTAATTAATTAGCAAACCCTAATTTCACATTTTGAAAACCCTAATTTTTTGTTTAGGAACCCTAATTTGTAATTCGGGAAAACCTAAGTGTTAATTTAATAATTTTAATGTTAATTAGGAAATATTAATTCTAATTTTCAAGTTAAGTAATTAGAAAACCTAATCTAATTACGAAATCTAATTTCTATTTTAGAAATTTAATTTTCTATTAGAAACCCTAATTCGTGGGTTATAAACCCTAATGACCAATTACGACCCTAATTGCTAAATTAGCAATTTTAATTAGGAAATATTAATCCTAATAAGAAATATTTAATTATGATTAAGAAATTTTAATATAATTAGAAAATTCTAAATATAATTTAGAAATATTAATTTTCTATTTTTAAAACAAAAATAAGAAATTTTAGAAAATTAAATTGCAAACCCTAAGGGTTTGCAAATCTTAAACCCTAAATTTTCCAAGCCCTAAACCCTAACCCAAACCCTAAACCCTAAGGGTTTGGGCATTTACTAGAATGCCATTAATTTTGTGTGCGAAATGACATTAATGCCCTTTATGCATTATTAGTATGTTGCTTGTAGATCTAGCCCTAAAGGGTTGGTGAACCAACCCTAAACCCTAGCATTTGATAAATTACCAACAATCAGCCATCTAGCCAGCCACATACATTGCATTATTACATAATATAAATAGATTAAGAAAGAGAAAAGGTTCACTTTATTTTCATTTTTGTGCAAGCCCATTCTCTCT
This sequence comes from Panax quinquefolius, assembly GCA_020205615.1. NCBI lineage: Eukaryota > Viridiplantae > Streptophyta > Magnoliopsida > Apiales > Araliaceae > Panax > Panax quinquefolius. The sequence goes on from CM035172.1 coordinate 71,618,754, forward strand.
TTAGAAATTCGGGACTTAGTGTGAGAGAGAGTAAGAATCAAAGCTAGGATCAGTTCTTAGACTTCCAATAACAGATCCAAGAGTCAGAAATCAAAGATCATGGCATCAAAGGTATAAAACCCTAAAATTTTGAAAATTTATGATCTGATGTTTTATGTTGTTATTTGTTGTTTAGAATAGTGTTAGAAGATGTCATCTAGTGATCTGGGTTGTTAAAACCCAGATCCATAACATCCAAGTGCACAAAATGGCAAAATTTTCAAATTTGGAAAAGTTGAAAATAAGGCTGACGATCGAATGTCGGGGCCTCTGAATCTTATGTGTTAGCGGTTTTGTGTGTTTTATGTTTTGGATTTGTTCTCGACATGAGGAGGCGTGGGCGAAGTGGAATCACATCCATATCAAGTCTAGATCTCCGGATATGGCGGTCGAACCCGTTGGTAGTCCGCATAAATGAAATTAAATGGCACGAAATTTGAAAGCCATTCGACAAGATGTTCAAGGTCATAAATCTTGCAGTAGTTTGATCTTTTGTCCATGTTGTAGATTATTTATTGTGGCCAGGACATGTATACTATATATGTTGAATTCACTAGATCACTTAGATCATCAACGTAATGAAGGATAATCTTGGTCGAACCTCGTTGACCAATAGGCCGGATGAATTTACGAAAACCCGAAATTCACTAAACGGAGTTTTGTCGGTACTTTGGACTTAAAAGCTTGGGTTGATGATGTTGTTTGGTGAAATAATGGTATATAAATGTTCAATGACATAATTACTATAGGTTTGAACCTTAATAACACTAATATAATGACCAGAACTAAGCTAAATTAAAACCACAAAGTGGTACCTCATGATTACTGGGTTTACGGGTTACCCGAAAACCCAATGTGATGTCTGACAACAACTTTAGCGAATCGGATGTTCTTGTTGTGGTATGATATGACCAAGACGATGGTTTCATATTGTAGTGTTGCATTTAAACTCTGAAAGATCAAAGTCTTAACAAGCCCGAACCTTTATACCCAATAGGTTATAATCGGTTGAACCACCCATCTCGTTAATCTAGCGATGAATCTCAAGAACACTTTCGAAACGGGCCAAGAACACCTATAACGGCAGATTACGTCGCTATAGGGCCCTTTAACAGAGTTTCTATTTTATTTTAATTATTTTTAAGAAATTATTTAAAAATAGAAAAAAATTGTTTTAATTATTAAAAATACATAATAAATTACGAAAAATTATTTTAAATTACGAAAAAAGTGTTTTAATTATTTTAAGTATATTTCATAAATATTTAATATTTTTGGAATATAAATGTTATTTAATTTATTTAATTATAATATTAAAAAATTATTTAAATACATCATGAAAAATCATGAAATATAATATTATGGTGTAATAAAAATATTTTAAGTTATTTTAGTGAATTTTAATATTTTGTGATGAAATTCATTAATTAATCAATATTAATGATAATTAGTTTATTTAATAACTATATTAAATAAATTAAGGAAAAATGGAATTAATGATTTATAAATTATATAAAAATGATTTAAGTGTTATAAAAATATTTTAAGTTATAAAATATAACTTTTGATATTTTATAATAAAAATATTAATATTTTAATATTAATAGTAATAGGATAATAAATTTAATTATTTAAAAATCATATAAATGTGATTTTAAAGTATTAAAAATACTTTTATGATATTATAAATATATTATAATATTATGACATATATTTCATTAATATTTGATATAAATAAATATTAATGATAAAAGAATTATGTGATATTTATATTATTTAAATACGTTTTTAATGATTAAAAAATCATGATAAATAGTAATAATTATTTAAAAATTATTACGAGACTTCGATAAATGTTTTAACTTATTAATAAAATTATTTAAGTTAATTGTTAAGTGTTAAGTCGAGTTTAATTGAACTTAGACTCGATAAAAGTCCACTAGAATCAGTTGGGATGTTAGAATTTTATCGGACTCAACTCGGACTTAAAAGTTTGACTTGATGCAAGGTTTATGTGTGTTATAGGCGATAGGATTATTTATTATGTGTTTAGGTTATTCTATGTATATATATTATAATATATTATATTGTGATGATATTATTCTAATATTGGAGATCTATATTACTAATATTAGGTCTTGAATAAAGCGATATAAATTGTGTTACGGTAATCGGCAATTCGAGGTAAGTTTGTTTTACTTAACTCTACTAAGAGTTGTTTTATTCGGATAAACTTATGGTTAATCATTGCTAGTTGCCATGAATTGTACTCTATACATATTGCATGTATAAATCGGTAGTATGAAAAGTGATCACCTTCATTATCAGTTGGTTCGAGATATATTTGTTCATGTATAATACTTGTTCGATCGAAAAATTTGTTCTGCTTGTTCACAATTATATTGTTGAATTATAGCTTGCTTATTATTCAAATCATTTCAATCATGATATATCGTTATATTATTGAATTTAAACTTCTTTGGGCAATCTTTCATGCTCACCCTTGCTATATCATGATAAAACATTGCGATTAAGGCGAATGCGTGGGATCTGAGGAAAAGGTCCAAGATAGTTTCCAACATTAGTATCGTGTGCGATTAGATTTGTAATAGAATTATATGATAATAATGTTATATGTTAGAAAAGTTATGTATTGTGTATTAAGTTAAGGTTACTCGACCTTGGGGATCATATGTAAGTTTAATGTATAAACAATTTATGTTTATATCTTCCGCAAAAATAGTAATAGTGTTAGGATGATCGAACCGGATCCGCGGAGATTCGGGACCTCGGATTTGGGGCCGTCACAAATGGTGATGGTTTAAAAATGATTTTAATTATTTTAAAAATCATTTAAGTAGAATATTGATGATTTAAAAATATTTTAAGTTATTAATAATAACTTTAATATTTTGACAAGTATGTCATTAATATTTTAATATTATTAAATAATAATGATGATGAAATTAAAACCTTAGTATTTAAATCATTTAAAATGATTTCGGTGATTGAAAAATTATTATAAATTATAATAACTATTAGAAAATTATTAAAAGCTTAAAAAATATTATAAATGATATATGACTTATCTAAAATAATATTTGAGCTTTGAGTGCCAGGTTTTAAGTGACAATAAATGTGTAATTTTTCTTAATAGGGTGACCAAACCACCGGAATTTCAGATCGAAGTTCAAACCTTAAACTAGTTAGACTTGATAACCTAATTTATATAGGTATTAAACTTAAGTGATAATTTAATATGTTAGTAATGTGCTGAGGATATTATTTGTAAATTACAATTGATCAAATTATTGTGTTGTATAGATTAGAGAAGACTTGTTAGTAATTAGAGATTTGTTCACTATTTCAAAGTTCCCCAAACTTTGGTGTTATTCTATCAAATTAGATATTTTTTATTCTTGATTCTTATACATTTATTTTGGATTCTTAACTTGCTAATCAAAATTAATTTTGACACCCTTGCTAAATAAAACATTTTAATTAGAGAAGAAGAGGCCGGTAATTAAGAAGAACAAAGGCGATAAAAAATTTTGGAGTAGTATATGATGAACATTATTATTATTATTATTATTATTATTATTATTATTATTATTATTATTATTATTATTATTATTAATTATTGTTGTATTTGTAAACCCTTTTGTATAACTAAATTTTGTAATGTTAAGGTTAACCACAAACCACAAGGTTTCAAACCCTAAACCCCAACCCTAAACCCAAGAGTTTGGGCATTTACTAGAATGCCTTTTATTTTGTGTGCGAAATGACATTAATGCCCTTTGTACATTATTAGTATGTTGCTTGTAGATCTAGCCCTAAAGGGTTGGTGAACCAACCCTAAACCCTAGCATTTGATAAATTACCAGCAATCAGCCATCTAGCCAGCCACATACATTGCATTATTACATAATATAAATAGATTAAGAAAGAGAAAAGGTTCACTTTATTTTTATTTTTGTGCAAGCCCATTCTCTCTTTAGAAATTCGGGACTTAGTGTGAGAGAGAGTAAGAATCAAAGCTAGGATCAGTTCTTAGACTTCCAATAACAGATCCAAGAGTCAGAAATCAAAGATCATGGCATCAAAGGTATAAAACCCTAAAATTTTGAAAATTTATGATCTGATGTTTTATGTTGTTATTTGTTGTTTAGAATAGTGTTAGAAGATGTCATCTAGTGATCTGGGTTGTTAAAACCCAGATCCATAACATCCAAGTGCACAAAATGGCAAAATTTTCAAATTTGGAAAAGTTGAAAAATAAGGCCTGACAGTCAAATGTCAGGGCCTCTAGATCTTTACGTGTTAGCAGTTTTGTGTGTTTTATGTTTTGGATTTGTTCTCTGACATGAGGAGCGTAGACTGGAAGTGGAATCACATCCATATCAAGTCTAGATCTCCAGATACGAGCGGTCAAACCTTGTTGACCGTCCACATAAATGAAATGCAAATGACCCGAAATTTGAAGCCATCAACCAAGATGTTCAAGGTCATAAATCTTGCAGTAGTTTGATCTTTTGTCCATGTTGTAGATTATTTATTGTAGCCGGACATGTATACTATATGTTGAATTCACTAGATCACTTAGATCATCACTGTAATGAAGGATAATCTTGGTCAAACCTACGTTGACCAACCGAGCCGGATGAATTTCTGGAAAACCCAGAATTCACCAAGAACAGGTTTTGTCAGGTACTTTGACCGGCTTAAAGCTTGGGTTGATGATGTTGTTTGACTGAAATAATGGTATATAAATGTTCAATGACATAATTACTATAGGTTTGAACCTTAATAACACTAATATAATGACCATAACTAAGCTAAATTAAAACCACAAAGTGGTATCTCGCGACTGCCTGGGTTTCTGGGTTACCTAGAAAACCCAGGTGATGTCTGACAACAACTTTGGCGAATCGGATGTTCTTGTTGTGGTATGATATGACCAAGACGATGGTTTCATATTGTAGTGTTACATTTCATTCTGAAGATCAAAGTCTTAACAAGCCCAGAACCTTTATACCCAAGAGGTTATAATCGGTTAAACCACCCATCTCGTTAACTGGCGATGAAGCTCAAGAACACTTTCAAGAAACGGGCCGAAGAACACCTATAACGGCAGATTACATCACTATAGGAACCCTTTAACAACAGGTTTCTAATTAATTATTTTTTTACGAAAATTATTTAAAAATAGAAAAAAAAATTGTTTTTAATTATTAAAAATACATAATAAATTACGAAAAATTATTTTAAAGTCTGAAAAATAGTTTTTAATTATTTAGAGTATATTTCATAAATATTTAATATTTTTGGAATATAAATGTTATTTAATTTATTTAATTATTATAATATTTTAAAAATAATTTAAATACATGAAAAATCATGAAATATTATATTATGGTATAATAAAATATTTTAAGTTATTTTAGTGACTTTTAATATTTTGTGATGAAATTCATTAATTAATCAATATTAATGATAATTAGTTTATTTAATAACTATATTAAATAAATTAAGGAAAAATGGAATTAATGCTTTATAAATTATATAAAAATGATTTAAGTGTTATAAAAATATTTTAAGTTATAAAATATAACTTTTGATATTTTATCATAAAATATATAATATTTTAATATTAATAGTAATTACCGGATAATAAATTTAATTGTTTAAAAAATCATATAAATATGATTTTAAAGTATTAAAAATACTTTATGATATTATAAATATATTATAATATTATGACATGTATTTCATTAATATTTGATGATAAATAAATATTAATGATAAAAGAATTATGTGGTATTTATTTATTTAAATACGTTTTTAATGATTGAAAATTCAAGATAAATAGTAATAATTATTTAAAAATTATTACGAGACTTCGATAAATGTTTTAACTTATTAATAAAACTATTTAAGTTAATTGTTAAGTGTTAAGTCGAGTTTAATTGAACTTAGACTCGATAAAAGTTTTGTCCGTAGGCAAATTGGGGTTGTTAGAGATTTTTATCGAACTCGACTTCGGACTTAAAAAGTTTGACTTGATGTCAAGGTTTATGTGTGTTATAGGTGATAGGATTATGTGTTATGTGTTTAGGTTATTCTATGTATATATATATATAATAGTATTATATTGTGATGATATTATTCTAATATTGGAGATCTATATTACTAATATTAGGTCTTGAATAAAGCGATATAAATTGTGTTGCACAGAATCAGCCAGTTCGGAGTAAGTTTGTTTTTACTTAACTCTACTAAGAGTTGTTTTATTCGGATAAACATATGGTTAATCATTGCTAGTTGCCATGAATTGTACTCGCTATACATATATGCATGTATAAATCGGTATGAAAGGTGATCACCTTCATTATCGGTTAGTTCGAGATATATTTGTTCATGTATAATACTTGTTCGATCATAAATTTGTTCTGCTTGTTCACAATTATATTGTTGAATTATAGCTTGCTAATTATTCAAATCATTTCAATCATGATATATCGTTATATTATTGAATTTAAACTTCTTTGGGCAACTTTATATTTCACCCTTGCTATATCATGATAAAACATTGCAGATTAAAAGCGCGAATGCGTCGGGATCTGAGAAAAAGGTCCAAGATGAGTTCCAACATTAGTATACTGATGCGATTAGATTTGTAATAGTAATTATATGATAATAATGTTATATATTAGAAAAGTTATGTATTGTGTATTAAGTTAAGGTTACTCGACCTTGGGGATCATATGTAAGTTTAATGTATAAACAATTTATGTTTATATCTTCCATAAAAAAATAATAGTAATAGTGTTAGGATGATCGAACCGGGATCCATGAGATTCGGGACATCTCGGATTTAAAATCACAAATGGTGATGGTTTAAAAATGATTTTAATTATTTTAAAAATCATTTAAGTATAATATTGATGATTTAAAATATTTTAAGTTATTAATAATAACTTTAATATTTTGACAAGTATGTCATTAATATTTTAATATTATTAAATAATAATGATGATGAAATTAATTAGTATTTAAATCATTTAAAAATGATTTCAGTGATTGAAAAATTATTATAAATTATAATAACTATTAGAAAATTATTAAAAGCTTCCGAAAAATATTATAAATGATATATGACTTATCTAAAATAATATTGGAGCTTTGAGACCGAGTTTAAGTGACAATAAATGTGTAATTTTTCAGATAGGGTGACCAAGACACCGAGCTGAGACCGAAGTCCAACCAGACCGAACTAGTTAGACTTGATAACTGTTTATATAGGTATTAAACACTGATGTGGCTATGTGGTAATGTGCCTAGGAGACAGATTGACTGTAAATTACAGTGATCAAATTATTGTGTTGCATAGATTGCGAGAAGACTTGTTAGTAATTAGAGATTTGTTCAGCTATTTCAAAGTTCCCCAAACTTTGGTGTTATTCTATCAAATTAGATAGTCTGTTATTCTTGATTCTTATACATTTATTGTATGTCTTAACTTGCTAGGCAAATTTGTTGCTCACCCTTGCTAAATAAAACATTTCAGCTAGAGAAGAAGAGGCCAACGGGTCTAAGAAAAACAAAGGCAAGGGCAAAATGCTGGAGTAGTATATGATGAACATTATTATTATTATTATTATTATTATTATTATTATTATTATTATTATTATTATTATTATTATTATTATGTTGTATTTGTAAACCCTTTTTGTATAACTAAATGGTAAGTTTATAATGTTAAGGTTAGATGACATGGGATGATGTTGTTAACTAATTAATTAATGTTATGTAAGTTTATTATTCATAAACAAATGGGTAGTTAGATATTATTATATTGTGGATCGTGAGCACACCAAATCGGGGGTCAGGTAACCCGAATTTAAGGGCGTCACAGGTTGGTATCAAAGCTGTAGGTTATAAACCTTAAGTGGGGTGGGGAAAACCCTAGGATAATAACCATAAACGAGATAGAGAAAACTCATTTAGAGTTCTATGTGAGGGATTGCTGAAGTGCATCAATAGTGAGATATGTGGACACATAATGTGAGAAGTTTGTACTAATGAAGTACTAATCAAGTTATTTAAACTGATTGTAGGATGTCTGGAGAAGATGAAATGAGTGCGAAGATGCTAGCGGTTGTTGCACCAGTGCTAGTAGCCGAGGTGATAGCGCAAAGCGAATCAGTTGAGAAGGTGGGAGAAGATGAACCTACGATTAATCTGGGGAGTGATCATGACGATTATCCCAAGATGTATCTAAGTGGTGATGAAGAGGCAGAGTCCGAGGGAGTTAAGGTGGAGAAAGGGAATAAGACTAAAGTTGGAGAGAAAGATCACGAATCTGTAGAAGTTCAAGAACTCCAGATTAATGTGTTTCTCTTGGAGGAGTTATGGAAGACGGAGTGAGCGTTACGCGAAATGATTGAAGAACAGAATGAGCTGAAGGCACATGTGGAAAGGATGAAGACTGAAGGTGGTGGATCGTCTGAAGGAACAATCAAGCAGCCGAAAGATAAGAACAAGCGAAAGAGGGACAACGACAGTCCTAATTCTGAAAAGTCAAACCCAAAGAAGAAGAAAGTCTGTAGTAAGTGTGGAAAGATTCACGCGGGAGAATGCATGATGTGGAAGAACGTGTGCTTCAACTTTAAACAAGAAGGACATATTTCCCTACGTTGTCCAAAACTGAATATGAGGAAGTGTTATTCATGTGGGAGAACGGGTCACATATTCAACAAGTGTCCCAGCAAGAAGAAGACTGGTGAAGGGAGTGAGCGATAGACAACTTAGAGATATGCAATAGTATTTTTTGGTATTAGGTTATGATATTAACGGTTGTAATATTGAGAACGGTGTATAAACATATATAAATATAAATATGTTTGTATAAATGAAATCTTTATTTTCTATATGAATATAAGATTAAGATTAATTTGTGTGTTCTTAAAACTCATACTTATGGTAAGTTAATAACTCATAATTATACGAAATGTTTTGAACCCCTCAGCAAATGGACGCCAAAGGTCTGACTAGGATAAGTTCATACACTCATACAATTGTGGTAAGTTCCTGAACTCATAAGTGTGGTAAGTTTGACGAACTGGGAATAATTATGTGAAAATGGAAAATGGAAACTTTTTGTGTAAAGTTGGAGAATTGCAACCTTTTGTGTAAAGTTATGCTGTTAATCTTGATATTATTTAAAAAGGGATAGTAATATGTGTTAAGTACTAAATGTGCTATGAGCTATTTGAATAAATAAGCGATTATATGAGAACCTTGTGTTAAATTCTTATTGTGTTGTTAATAAGAATTTTTGTAGAGAAAGAGAATTAATGTGAGATTTTTATTTAAATCAGATAATGCCGCATAGACGACAGAATCAAAATTAGAGAGAAAAGCAATCAATGAATAATGAAGGAGGTCAAGCTGAACCGATACAAAACTTTGCAAATATGATAGCCGAAGCTATGGGGAATAGAGCTCCAGCAGCAAGAGGAAGAGCGAGAGAACAACCAGCAGATAGATTGTCAAATTTCAAAGACTTTAAAGCGGTAGGACTGCCAGAATTCAAGGGGACCACAGATCCGATTGAAGCCCAAACTTGGGTGAAAGAAATGGAGAAAACAATCATTATTGCGCGTGTAGCGGAAGAGCAGAAGACAGCTTTTGCAACATATCTGATGAAGGGAGAAGCCAATTACTAGCGGGAGACTAATCAAGAGAGAGCTGGTACAGCTATGGTGACTTGGAAAAGATTCAAGGAGTTGTTCTTTGAGAACTACTTTTCGCCGAGTATGCAATCCAGGATGGAAGTCAAAATTTTAGAACTGAAGCAGGAAAATATGTCTGTTTCAAAATATGCTGCCAAATTCAACGAGTTGACGAGATTTGCACCTCATCAGGTGGACACAGAGGCGAGAAAAGTGAGAAGATTCGAGAGTGGACTGAAATCGAGGATATTCAACAAGGTAACGCTATTGCAGATCAATATATTTACGACTTTAATGGAAAAGCGTTAATTGCTGAAGGAGGGAGCGAAGCTGCATCTCGATTTCACCAAGAGAAGAAGAAGAAGAAAAAAACAAACGATGGAGGAAACAGTGGTGGTAGTAATAAAAATAAGATAAAGGGGAGTAAAATACCCAATCGGGTAACAGGACAGAAGATAATAGGAAAGGGAGGGAACCATGTGCAACTTGTGGAAAGAATCATTCAGGAGTGTATCTAAAGAAGAAGGGAGTTTTTTACAGCTGTGGACAAGAGGGGCACATGTCATCCAATTGTCCCAATCTGAAGAAGATACAAGGTTGTTTTTCGTGTGGATCGACTGATCATCTGGTTCAAAACTGTCCGAAGAGAAATATGGAGAAGGAAAGTGTCAACAAGGGACCCGGTAGTGGAACCTTGGCAATTCGAGGACCTGCACAGCCAGGAAGACCATCGACCCGTGCATTCAACATGATGGTGCAAGATGCAATGGCTGCTCAGGAGGTAGCAGCAGGTAACAATTTCGTTTAGAAATTTTATTACCCGAGTATTATGAGTTAGATATTACTGTGAATTGTTTTCTTTTATAGATTCAAGTCACAAGTTAGAATTTTGAGACAAAAATGAATATTGTACTGATAAAAGTGAATTGATGATACAACATTAAAAGATTGTAGGGAGTAAAGAAGCGGTGATTCCGAGGGCGGAATCCTTATAAGGAGGGGAGAATGTGATAACCCGTGATTTTGAATAATCCGAATTTTTTGAATAATTTTTTATTTATTTAATATTTATATTGATTATCAATTTTATGATGAATATCTGTGATACGAGTCTCGAGAAGTAGTCAATTTATGTATTAACTGAGAAAATAAGAGTAGAGTTGTGCTTAACAGATTTAAAAACCCTAACCCTAAGTCCGGATAGGGATTCGATAGAAAATTTATTAAAATAATTATATTATGGTGTACGTGTTTGTAATGTATGGAATTATTGATCAATGATTGATCGGGTAGGGTACAATATTAGTAAACCCTAATAAGGATTAGAAACCCTAACGTACCGTTAGAAACCCTAATCGAATATCGGGAAACCTTAATTTTAAATTCGAGAATCCTAAATCTTAATTAGGAAACCCTAATCCTAATTAGTAAGCCCTAAAGTGATTAGTAAACGTTAATATAATTAGGAAACACTAATTATACTTTAGAAATATTAATTTCTATTTAAAACCCTAATTATATTTTTGAAATCTTAATTTTTTATTTTAAAAACCCTAATTAAAAAATTCTAGAAATAGAGGTTATAAAACCTAAGGGTTAGAACCTTAGGGTTAAACCCCAAGGGTTTGGACAAAAGTCAAGAATGCCATTAAATTTAGAATGCAAATGGCCAAAATGCTAATTTTGGATTTTTATTAGGTAACTTGCAAATCTTGCTATAATGGTAGTTGTTCATCAACTCTTGACCAACCACTTGACTTATATCTCAGCCATTCACTGATCCAAATCACCACCTAGTATATGAGGATTCATTGAATCAATTATTTAGGTGTTAAAGAGAGAGAAAGTCACAAAACTTAGTCATTTTGCTATCTTACTCTCAACAAACTAATTCTCTCTCCTAACCTCCGACTTATACTAGTATATCAGTTCCTAAAACACCTCTCAGAAAACCTAGATCAGATTTGGAGAGCCAAGATCTAAGCATATTCAAGAGAAGGTATAAACCCTATGTTTCATTTTGATCTTGTATGCTTAGTCAAAATTCTTGTTTTTGTGTTTAGATTTGTGCTTATGGATGTTTAATGATGATCTATCATGAATCCATAACATCAAAGTGGGTAAAAATGAAGTTTTTCAAAACTGCTCAAGAACATTTTTAGTCATATGACAAGCTAATGTCAGTGGCCATAGATTCTTGTTTGTTTATTATTTTTATTGTTTTAAAGTTGTAATATGTAGCTTGTCATGTGCTCTTTGATCTGGAAGTGAAATCACAGCCATTACATGTCTAGATCGTAAGTTATTCATGATCAAAACCCATTGACCGAGCATGACCAAGAGTTTCTAGGCAACCTAGAAACTCGTTTTTAGTGTTTGACAACCTTTTGAAGACCCCAGATCTGTCAGGTGTGATGTTTTTTTATGTTGTGTTTGTAACGAACTTGTAGCCTGGTAGATCTACTATAAATTTATGGCTTTAGATCCCACAAACAGTCCACACAATCGAAGTCATGAGTGGTCAAACTAGACCACTCGACACTGACTTGCGGTTTCTGGAAAACCCAGAAACCGGATGAACTTGTGTTCTGACAGCCTTTGACCGAGCTTGATCTGGAACATGTGTTAGATTTGGATTGAGATGAGGATAGTTACTTGTTCCTTGTTATGTTTACTACACGTTTATAGCATGAGATCACTTAAAGAATGACCAGAACTAAGCTAAAAGCGAGGCCCAAAATGGATTCTTGAAGCTTCTGGGTTTCTAGGTTACCCAAAAAACCTAGATTAAGTTTGACAACTATTTTGGAGACCTTGATCTCCTAGTTGTGATGTTTTATGACCACAAAGATGATTGGAGATTGTAGTTCTACATTCCTACTACACGATCTGAGTCTTAGATGGGACATAAACAAGTTAGGTAGAAAATTAAACGTGGTCAAAGTAGTAGCCTTGAACACGGGGTTGTCAGTGTTCTTGAGGCTCAAGAACACCAACAGCGACGGTTACTGTCGCTATAGTCTATAACGACAGTTTTGAAAATTTTTAATTTCAGAATTTCTGGACATTATTTAAAAATAGAAAATAAATTCTAAAAATTACAAAAATGGTTTTAAAAATTATTTTAAATTCTAAAAAATAACTTTTAATTATTTGGGACATTTTTCATTAATATTTATAATTATTTGGATATTAGAGATATTTAATTTATTTAATTATTGTATTAAATAAATTAGAGAAAAATAATTTTAATATTATAAAAATCATTTTAAATAAGAATAAAGTGTTTAAAATATTTTGAATTATAAAATGTAATTTTCAATATTTTTGGAGAATTCTCATTAATAAATTAATATTAATGATATTAGATTTATTTAATTACTATATTAAATAAATGAATTAAAAATTATTTTATTAATTTAAAAATTAATTAAATATGAGAAAATGATTTAAAAATATTTTAAGTTATAATTAATGACTTTTAATATTTTGATCATAATAAATTCATTAATATTTAAATATTAATGGTGATGGTTTAAAAATGATTTTAATTATTTTAAAAATTATTTAAGTAGAATATTAATGATTTAAAATATTTTAAATTATTAATAATAACTTTAATATTTTGACAAGTATGTCATTAATATTAAAATTAATTAGTATTTAAATCATTTAAAAATGTGTCCTGGTGTTTGAAAAATTATTATAAATAATTATAATTATTGAAAATTATAAAAGCTTCCAAAAATATTACAAATGATATATGAGTTATCTAAAATAATATTGGAGCTTTGAGACCGAGTTTAAGTGACAATAAATATGTAATTTGTCAGATTGGGTGACCAAGACACCGAGATGTAACCGAAGTCCAACCAGACCGAACTAGTTAGACTTGATAATTGTTTATATAGGTATTAAACACTGATATGGCTATGTGGTAATGTGCCTAGGAGACAGATTGACTGTAAATTATAGTGATACATGTTATAAATTATTGTGCTAATTGTGAGACCGATATTATTGATTATAGGTCTTACGAATGCAGATAAGTATATTTTGTAGCAGTAATCAACGCGAAACGCAAGTTTCCTAACTCAACCTTGAGTTATATCTGTTTAAATATTATGGTGGTTAATTATTGTTGATTATTCGCAGTTAGTGCATGTTTATTAATTCAAATTGAATTAGTGATTCTGAGAATATACTTGTAGAATAACTGTTGTTGGATATTAACATCCGTAGAAGCTATTATTGATTTCAAATAGTACAGTTAAATTATGTCTATTGTTTAATCGTATTGAAACATGTCTTAGCTAATTGTTTTGGCTAGACAAACATTTGTTAGAACTTGATAGGTTCGAGAAGAGAAGAGAAGAGAATTCAATTATTATTAATAGATCAATGCCAGTTGTTTCGGCTAGATCCAAAAAGAAAACTTGATAGGTTTGAGAAGAGAAGAGAAGAGAAGAGAAGTGATTAGATATTGAAATCATTGTATTTCGTTGTTTAATCAAATTCTGATTCAAAGACTGAGAAGAACAACTTTTTATATAAAGGGAACATATTTGGTCGTATATTTATTATCATGTGCTGCGTTTGAGTATTATATAATATAGGGTACAAAGAGTTGGCATTTCTAAGTACTTGCGAGAGGGTATAATTTAATCTTTATGGTTATTTGATACATTTGGGTATATCAAAGTCCAATCTTTGATAGTTACTCGAGAAGAGAAGTTCAAGATCCAATGGACCGCTCATCATAAATCTGGAAAACATTCCACTTTGTTATTGCGTAGAATGGATTCTTGATTATTAAATAAAATATCATAGAAAATTTGAAAGCGTTGCACTCTTTCATTATCAAATTATTGTGTTGCATAGATTGCGAGAAGACTTGTTAGTAATTAGAGATTTGTTCAGCTATTTCAAAGTTCCCCAAACTTTGGTGTTATTCTATCAAATTAGATAGTCTGTTATTCTTGATTCTTATATATTTATTGTATGTCTTAACTTGCGGGGAAAATTTGTTGCTCACCCTTGCTAAATAAAACATTTCAGCTAGGGAAGAAGAGGCCAGCGGGTCTAAGAAGAACAAAGGCAAGGGAAAAATGTTGGAGTAGTATATGATGAACATTATTATTATTATTATTATTATTATTATTATTATTATTATTATTATTATTATTATGTATTTGTAAACCCTTTTTGTATAACTAAAGGGTAAGCTTGTAATGTTAAGGTTAGATGACCTGGGATGATGTTGTTAACTTATTAATTAATGTTATGTAAGTTTATTATTCATAAACAAATGGGTAGTTAGATATTATTATATTATGGATCATGATCACCAAACTCGGGGGTCAGGTAACCCGGATTCAGGGGCGTCACAAGTATCGTTTCACAAGAATATTTTTCTGAACATTCTTGTTAAATTTTGATCTTTTCATGCCAGGGTACTATTCATGAAATACTATTCACGGGGGACTATTCACTTGAGTACTATTTACCCGGGGTACTATTCATGACAAAAATTGATTTCTTTTCTGTCCAAATTATTTTTGATACAATATTATTCTTGATTTTTACTCCACAAAGTAGTATCATGTTGACAATTTGGACATTATTGAATTATGGATAAATTGAATTATAAATCTTTAAAATTTATCATTTGCGTTCATTTAATTGAATTCTTATATCATTGTCATCATCTTTATGCTTATATTGTGATGAAAGTCATCTTTGGCCCGTAGTGCATAGATGGACCGTTGATTGGTATGATTATGACTATGTATAGATATAATCATGACTTGAAATGTTACAAATGATGTGGTAAAAGTCCTCATTGACCTGTAGTTCATTGATGGACAGTTGTTGGCATGATTATGACCATTGGTGATAATACGAATATCTTAGGCACGTAGTGAAAGTAGTATGCATACAAGCCAATTATGTATGATGATAAAGCATGTACTTTGTAATCAATCTTATTTATTTATTAATAAAAGAATCATTTATTAAAGGCATTTAATTATCTACATGGTGCTGTTTTAATAATATGTGATAAACTCATAGTTTTAAGCAATGCTTTTAGAATCATGATAAGATCATGCTAATGAGAACTAAATTCTTAGATAGCTTAAAACTAAAATGTTCCCAATCAATGGATTACTAAAAAGGGGATTAGTGAATCCGGATAGATTTGTACATACGTTACTAGCTTGCTCATTGGATTAGGATGATTGATCTCATGATCATTTGTGTAGAGACACTAAAGCAAGTATGTAGGTGCTTATTAGAGAATCAGTTCACTGAACGTGACTCTCTACGGAATACGTAATGGAATTTTACCTGCCTGTTAATAGGAATTCTTGTAGTGATAGTAGTACAAATGATCCTTAGACTTGAGATCATCATAGTATCTTATATATAATGAATTACACTTTGACTTATTCCTTAAGACTCTTAGGGTTTATCAAAGGGTATGCTTGGGTGTAATAAGTTATATATGGAGATAATGAATGATCAATAAAGAATCTACCACTTCTAGTAAAAGAAGTGAAATGTCCTATGTGATTCGATAAATGACAACCTAGGAATCATTGGCTAAGGTGGAATGAAATTAGAAAGTAGTTTCTAATTTGCATTCATTAGGAGTTAATGTATTTAGGAATTGAAATACATATAATTAAATGAAATAAGACTTGATAGTAATTTCATGTCTTATATTTAATTAGGACATTTTATGGTGGAAGGATTGAATTGTAGGGTAACTATTTACTTAAAGATTCTTTTATGATTAATGTTAAAATCTATATTATCTATAAAGTCGTTGATCGCTAGGGAGGCGATATCCCTATTGTAAAAATAAATATTATTTATTTAAATAAATTAATAGTTTAATTTATTTATTTAAATAAGATTAAAATTGTTCTAATTGATTTATTCACAACAGGTTTAATATGGAGAACCTAAAGGGTCACACCATAAAAGGAAGAATATTTATTTAAGAAGTTAATGGCATAATCGTAATAATATGTTAAGTATATTTAATTTAATCTATGATGATAGAATAAATTAAATAGCTTACTATTTATTATTTAATATTTTGGAAATATTAAATATAAGTTAATAAGAGAGAGTCTTATTAATATTATTACAATTATTATTATTTTAATTTCTAAAAGAGTTTAAGAATTAATTTAAAATAAGTACTCTCATTTATTCCTAATAGGATTATGAGGCAAAATTAGTTAAAGGAGTTTAATTAATTATCCTAATATGATTAGGGAGCCTATTTAATTAAAGGAGTTTAATTAAATAAATAATACCTTATTTTAATTAAACAGGGTTACCTGATATCTTTATAAGACGAGTCTTATATCAGATATCAGATATACGTGATTCCAATTATTAGAGAGTATGCCCCCTTTTTCTATAGAGATAGGAAAACTAGGGTTTGAGCCAATACACCATTCTTATCGAAAATTATTCTTCATTGGTGGATCACCTCTAGAGGCCATACACTTGGGTGGCTAACATTGATCAAATAAAGGAATCTACCCGGAGATTCAAAGAGACCGCGAAGAAGTAGGAGTTGAACTCGTACCTGTGGAAGCTCGTATCTACAAGGGTATGATTCCATAACCTTTTGTTCTTCATTTTAATTAATAATTTGCATAAAGGTTGATCCTGGTAATTGGTTTGTGAAAAATTTTAAAATCTGATTTTACTTTGCTTCTGCTATTTTTGTAATTTGATTGCTCCTTTGATTTTCACAAAACCTTACAGTGGCATCAGAGCCAAATTTTATGGGAATTATTAATTATTTTTATTCCATATATATAGGTATATATTTTGAATAATTTATTGGGCATAATTTGTTGTATAAAATTAATTTTTATGAAAAACAAAATCACTTCGCGATTTTTTATAAAGGGATTCACGAATTTTTTCCGTTGAGTCCGTGGTGTGAATCTATTTATATATATATATATATATATAGTAACCATTAATCTATCTAATAAAATACAAATGATTTTAAATTTTCTCGCTTCACTCAATAAATCATCTGGATCGTTCAAAGTTTGAGATAAATCTCACTGTCCATACAAAGGTCAAGGCACGGGACCCAACTAGTATTATATATATATATATATATATATATATATATATATGTATGATCAGAAATTAGATTATATATATATATATATATATAATATTCTTAATAATTTTATAATTAAAATAAAGAGTTTATTCTAATCTTGAAATTAGATTTCATGCAATTTAAAAAGTGCCCATTAAATGATATTTATATATATATGGAATGATTTTATTTATTGATACATATGATGATGTGTATGATAATAAATGGGATTTGTTGACGTCGGGATTTTATTTATTGATACATAAATTGCCATTTCCTGAGTCTCGTTGGAATTAGTCTTCCTACGAGTCTAGTAATCAAACACGGATAGGATAGCCTCCAGATGGAGGAACCACACAACATACATTCACATACAACGTGTCTCACCGTTTATGAAAATGATGACATGTGCGAAGCACTAATATCACAAGAAGATATAGTGTAAAGCAGTAAATAAATGCATTCATACACATCTATCAAATGTAAATGCAACATCCACACAAGCATATAACAGTTATGAAAAAAGCTCAGAATAATAGCTTTTAAGTCCTCTTATTGATTTATCCTCAGTAGAAATGCACCGCCGACATCGGGATTTTTATTTGTCCATTTTCTGTTCTTGCCTTTTTGTGTTCTCATGTTAGGTGAGATTTGTTTGAAAAAATAAGTTGTGAAAAGGTCCGATAATTATATGTCGATGATTTGACTGTAAGAATCGCCAGTTGATTTTTTAAATGGTTGTACCAACAAAACCGAGAAAAGGTTTGCACATTGACCCAGTGATGTGACACTGCTAAACGGGTCTATGAAACCGAGATTCATTAGGGTCCGGGGACTTGATTATGCGGAGGGAAGGTGTTAGGCACCCCCTGACATTCGTGTTACCACGGTGACCACCACTTTTCAAGAAACTGTTATATGAATGTGTGTGTGTATGGGTCAATGTGCTATTATTTGGAAGTAGTGCGAGGCCTCGTTCCATTTTTATTAAATGTTCGGCTGGATTGCTTTTATTTTTGAGATGCGAAGCATCTTCGAGAAAATAATGTACAAAGTAGTGCCGAATTTCTCATGGGCATAGGAGCCATCTAAGGAAATCCAAACACCATGAATAATTTACAAAGTCGCTTATAAATGAAAATGTCCATCACGGAATCAATCTAGATTCAAGAGATCAATCAGCGATCACATGATTCCTAGTTGTTGACATGATCGCAATTTATATGAAAAATGATGCGCTTATATATATAAAGTCAGAAATATATATATCGATACGATCACCCACCACGAAGCACCTCGGGGAATCGAAATGTAAATATATAAAAGCGATAAATATATATATAGAGACATGATCAACCACCACGAAGCACCTCCATGGGAGATCAGAAATGTAAATAAAGCCGTAAAAATGATCAACCGCCATGAAGTAAACTCCAGACGGGACGAAATGTAAATAAAGTCAGAAAAGACGATCAACCGCCATGAAGTAAACTTCAAAGTGACGAAATGTAAAAGAAAGCAAAAAAACGATCAACCGCCACGTAAGTAAACTCCGTGTGGGACGAAAATGTAAATATATATATATATATATATATAAGTGATAAATACAATTTATGTAAAATCCGTGCTCATCGAATGTAGATTCATGGCATTTATATATATATATATATATATATATATATATATATATATATATATATAAAGAAAATAAACCCTCCTGGATGTAAAATCTGTGCTCATCGTAATGTAGTTCGACAACAAATATATATATATATATATATATATATATATATATATATATAAGCAAATAAACGCTCCGATGTAAAATCCATGCTCAATCGAGGCATAACTCGATAATGTTAGTCCATGTAAAATATATACATATATATGAGTATATATATACAAATGTAAAAAACCATGAGACTCAAAGTGTGAGACCCCGATTTTATGAATAAAAATTTAATTTTCTAAATATTTTTTAATATTATGGTGTGGATTTGAGATAATGTTATAGTTGTGGGTAGTATTTATAAATTTTGCAAAGTATGCAAGTTGTCATATTATATTCGATTGGTGGGGAATATTTGTTTTATCGGGGAATATTCATGCAATGGCACAATCATTGGTGGACCCCATGAACGGAATTATTGTCGGATTGAGAAAACGATAAAATATTTTTTATGAAAATAATCTATGAAGTTTTTTACTGCAAGCATCTTGTTGAACTACCTTGGTAGTAGTAAAAGTACAAAAGAATACGCTTGGATGCATAGTAGCACTTGGATTGATTATTAATGCTTACGTGATAAGTCACCGCTTTTGTTTTATTGGTATTATTAATGTAATAAAATGTAATACTTTTATAAAGTTATTCTATAAATAGAATATATTATATTCTATTACGCATAGTGTTGCATAGTATTTTGTATAGTAAAATCTTTTTATGTAAAACAAAATACTTTTATAAAGTTATTCTATAAATAGAATATATTTATATTTTATTATGCATAGTGTTACATAGTGCTTGCATAATGCACATAAGTGTTTTGCATAGTAAAATCTTTTATATATAAAACACAATACTTTTATAAAGTTATCCATTTTATTAGATAATAATTAGAATATATTATATTTTATTATGCATAGTGTTTGCATAAATACTCGTGATAGTGTTTGCATAGTAAAATCTTTTATAAAGTTATTCATTTTATTAGATTATAAATAGAATATATTATATTTTATTTAAAAGATTTTGCTTTAAATATGGACCGTTAGATTAAAATAAATCAATCTGGATCGTTTTGAGTTAGTTACTATGCATTCCATTTTTCTATAAATAGAAGCTCATTCATTCATTATTTCTTACGAATTCAATTGAAACTTCAGAGAGAAAACTATAGAGAGAAAGAAGAAAAGTGTTATACGCTACTTCACTACTTCTATATCCAGTACTCTTCTTTCTAAGGTAGGGATATTATTTGTTTGTACTCGTAAGGGGTATTCTTTCTTTCTTATTCATGAAGAGAACTTCATTATTCCATTCTTTATTATTCCGTTGAATAACTTTTGTATACGCTGAGCTACCCTATACTTGGTGACATTCTTCTATTATTCCATCTTTATTATTCGTTGAATATCCTATTCTGCATGCTTTTACGCCGCACTGATTCCGCCTTTATTATTACATTTGGAATATCCTCGTCTGCATGCGCTTTCACGCCGGACCGGTTCCATCTTTATTATTGTTACGTTAGAATCCTCCTCTCTGTATGCGTTTTACATCTGACTTCGATTCCGCCCTTATTAGTATTCTATCGAATAACCCGCATGCCAAGTACCGTATGCATGGTGATTTCGTTGTTATTCCATTCTTTATTATTATGTTAAAACATCCCGCTTGGTCAATTTAAATTTCGACACCGTTCCGTTATTATTATTCTGCTGGAATAACTCGCCTATGTGAAGTACCGCATGCATGGTGATTTCTTTTGTTATTCCATTCTTTATTATACTCAGCTGATTAAAGTTATGACTTCTATACTCCATGAAATTAGTGAAATATATTTGATATTTGCGCTTCATCTAGTATCTTTTCATGGAAATATTCTTTTGAGCATTCTTGAATTTTACTTTATAAAGCAGTATCATGTTGACAATTTGGACGTTATTGGTTCCTGGATATTTTAATTCTTGAACTTGTTTTATTTAATTATTATGTCATTGTCATCATCCTCATGTTTATATTATGTTCAAAGTCATCTGTGGCTCAGAGTGCATGATGGACTTGGTATGATTATAACCGTGGATTATTCTTAAGATAATCATAACCGTAATATTATAAATGATGTGGAAAAAGTCCTCATTGTCTGTAGTGCATCGATGGACGCTTTTTGGTATGATTATGGCTATGGATTCTCTTCGCCAAGGTGCAACGATGAATTGTTTTATGGCATGATCAGGACCGTTGATGAAAGCATGATTATCTTTGGCCTGTAGTGTATGGATAATTCATGGTCGTGATACTAAAGAATATCCTTGGCCTTTAGTGCAGGGATGATTTGATGATGTGGATTATTTATTAAGCTAAGTCTCAGCTGATAAAAGTCATGAAAAACCTTTTAAATCATAGAAGATAGTAGATTTTATTCTCTACTTGACTCTTCTAATGGATCGCTTGTTCACCGCAGCTTAAACTTGATGTTTGTTATATTTTATCAATTTAACATTTGAAGAAGCTAATGATAATTTATTCTGCATTATCTTAGTCATAAATATATTTCTTCTTGGGCTAGTTGAGCTCACCTTTCTTTCACCGTTCTCTTCAGAAATGAGAACGAAGTCGGGACTAGTCAGGGAACAGAGTGATGGTCCTAGATGGTGCATTAGTAGTCCCTCACTATTCTGTGAAATAGTATGATAATAATTATAATGAGGACTCCTTTTGAGTTTGTATACTCTCTAGTAGACAATATTTGTATTCAAACTCACAGTTTATGTTTTGTCGTATTGTACACGACAATTGTATTATTAAGTTGTATTTAAATTCTGTACCATGCATCTGGCGACTAAAGATGGGTGATGTATACCTAATTTTGGGGGTGTTACACAAATTTTGGGCCTACACACGCAACACGACTCTCAACGTGAAGAATAGTGTGTGAAAAGATGAAGAGAAAGGCTTTAAGGTGTGTAAGAAGGCTTATAGTGGACTGCCAAAGAAGACTTCAATGACTTTAAAGGGATGAACACTTTCTATTCTCATTTGGTAAAAATATAGCAATATATAAGCTCACAAGTGTTTAAAATTACAAAGCACTCAGTTTATAGTGTGTACAGAGCAAATTGGACATGGCTTCCTCACCTTTTCTCTATGCAAAATGGGTGCCCTAAGCCCTCTATTTGTAGAGGAGGGAGAGCAGCAGGTACTGCAAGCACCCACAGATGCACTGCATGGATGCCCGGTGCCCCCGGGTTCCGCGGGTCCCGCCGACTCAAAGTACGTGCACACATACAACATGTTGTCCGCTCGAACTTTCAAAACATCAATCCGGGCATCCGATCGAGGTTTATAAGACCTTTTACGACATGCTATTTTTGAGAGCTACACAATGACATGGGATTAGAGGTTGTACGAAGTCAGGAAGATGGGACCATGCCCTATGTCTTCAAGCTTCAAATTCTATTCGGTGTGCTATCTTGTGTAGTAGTCACTCGAGATTGGCACTCTTGGATTCTTGTAGGACAATGTTGTGTAAAATGTATGTATGTTGTTGTTGAGACAGTGCGATATGGGTTTGAGATGGCAAAATAATAGTCTTACCCTTCACCGGGGTTATCTCCGGTTTTAACTATTTTAGCGATCGTTGCTCAGGGTTATATATGAGATTAGACTACTGCAGGTGTTGACCGTCCTCAGGGTTATTTCTGAGATGTGTCTGACTTCCCGGAGTTATCTCTGGACTTGGTAGATTAGTGCCTCAGGGCTTTGCCGAGTGTTTGAAGCTGTTTGCATAGGTTTGAAATAAGCATTTCTGGGGTTATCTCCGGAACTGCAACTGTATGCCTCGGGGTTATCTCCGAGGTTGATACTATCTTTCTCGGTGTTGTTTTTGAGGCTGGGACTGAGTATCTCTGGGTTATCTCTGAGATGAGACGGTCTTCTCCGGTGTGTTTTCTGGTATTTGAACTGCACTCCTTGGGGTTATCTCCGAGGTTGAAACTGAAACTCCCGGTGTTGTTTCCGGGATTGAGGTTGAAACTTTCGGTGGTATTTCTGGGTTGAGCTGGATATCTCGGACTTATCTCTGAGATGGTAATACCGAATATCCCAGGGTTATCTCTGGGATTGAACTGAGCTGTCTTCCAGGGTTATATTTGAAAGACGATTCTGCCCTCCTGCAATGTTAGTAACATGTATGCAGAAAATTTTGAGTGTTTACATGATTGATTATGTACTATTGACCAATGTGATTAGATTTATTTTGGTTGGATGTTTGAATGAATGGGTTTTATTAAATGGGGTCTGCATATCTCGTCTTTTCTGGTTTTCTTCTTGATGTAAATTCTACCTCTCCCTTATGTACTTCCCCTTGACTACTAATCAATGTTTTTATTTAAATTAAATAGTTTAATGTAATAAGATTATTTAGAATTTTTTTGAAGAACCAGATATCAAGGAGAAAGGAGCGCTTGAAGACCCGTTTGTAATGGAGCCCGAGTTTAAATGTAATAGTTATATTTAAATGTTTATTCTTGCACCCTAGGGTTTGACCTTTTGATTCACTTGGTGGCTCTAGTGAACCAAACTAGAATAAAAGTCCATAATTAATCCTAGTAGAATATAGTATTCTATATGTGTATTCTAGTATTATATATATATATATATATATATTATGCAATCATGCTTCTAATGTTTAATAATATGACGCGTATTTTATATATATATTTGAATGCGCGCTTAACAAGATGAGACTGATAATAACAAATCCCTCAAAGTTTTTATATATTAAGTCTCAAGCGTTCAAAGATATTTAGAATATCGAACGTCTCCTTCTAGCATGATAAAATTAATAGAGTATTAAATATTTAATATGAGTTTGTTGTGTTACCATAAGACAAGTATTAATTAAGTATTTAAGATGTTAATTTATCACATTTGATGTTTATAAAGAAAATTGATCAATATTGTTTTGTTGTGTCACTACAAGGACACTATTTTTCTTTTTTGAATATATGGAAGTGCTAGGTTGGACTTAACTTAGATAATTTTGATTCGGATGTACCACCACTTGATCAAAATAATCCAAGAGGCAAAACATAAGGAGTTACATGATGATGTAATTGACAAAGAGTTGTCTACCTATTTATTTATATATAGTTTGTTGTGTCACCACAAGGTAATATATATTTGAAATATGATTCTTATGCTCACTAGCAAAAACTTTAATTAAATTTTGCCGAATTATATAAATGAGGGTAATATAGTTTGAAGAAAATAATGGGAGATACCAATATAAAATAAGACCTAATTTATTTTTGTAATTAATTAAATGAATGTTTACTAAAATATTGTCTTTTTACATGCAGACCTAATTTATTTTGTAATTAATTAAATGAATGTTTACTAAAATGTCACATTCACTAATTTCACTGCGTAGCATACTTGATGCTAACAAACTGATCATACTGAATTACACAGACTGGTTAAGGAATCTGAGAATTGTTCTCACTGCTGAAAAGATTTCTTATGTCCTAAATTCGTTCATACCTGCAAAAGTTGCGAAGACAACCTCTAAGGAAGAGATTACTACTTTTAAAAATGGGCAAGATGATGCATCCGTGGCTCAATGCATCATGCTCGCATCTCGAAAGTAACCAAATTTCAACACAAGATGAAACTGATTGATGCTCCTACTATGCTATCGCACTGCAAGAGTCGTATGGTGAAAAAGTAGACCTGCTAGATATGAAATATATAAGGAGCTCTTCCGATCTCGGATGACCGATGGTACTACTATTGAGACTCATATCCTAAAGATGATTAATTTGATTGAACGCTCTTGGACAACTTGGGTTCGCTACGGATGGGGAGTTGAGTCAAGATTTGATCTTGCAAATACCCCCGACACCTTCTCATAATTTGTTATGAATTTTCACATGAATAAGTTGGACGTCAGCTTGCCTGAGTTACTTAACATGTTGAAAACTACTGAAGGTCACTTCCCATCCAAGAAGAACCATGTCTTAATGATGGATGATTCTTCCAAGAAAAGGAAGAGGCCCAAGGTATCTTCTCAAAAGAAGAAATCCAAGAAGGTTAATGGTAAGGCGAAAGTGAAGGATCAAAAGAAACCTGATCCAGCTAGCAAAGGAATTTGCTTCCATTGCAACAAGTCGGGTCACTAGAAGAGGAACTACAAGGATTATCTTATGGAACAAAAGCAGAAGAAGCTTGGAGAAGCTTTGAATCCTAATTAAGGTTTGTTTATGATTGAAATTATTTTTTCTGAAAGTCAATCTTCTACTTGGGTATTGAATACTGGTTGTGGTTCTTACATATGTAATAATATGTAGGGACCGATCGTAAGTAGAAAGTCGAGCAAGGATGAGGTCGCCCCACGAGTGGGAAATGGAGCAAAGGTTGTTGCATTAGGTTGTAGGGACTTATTATTTAAAGCACGCCTACCGCAAGTCCATTAGTTTAAATAATTGTTATTTTGTTCCGTCACTTATTAGAAACATTATTTCAATATCTCGTATTGGATATGGATGGTTTTGACATTATAATAAAGAGCAATAGTTGTTCTATTTATAATAATAATATTTTATATGGTGTTGGTAATTTCTTTAAATGGACTTTATATTCTCGACTTGCATGAAAATATATTTCAAATTGAACAAACTAAGAAAAGAAAAGAGATGATGTAAATTATACCTTCATATGGCAATCGTAGACTCCTGGCCATATTAATGAAACAAGATTATCCAAGTTGCATAAAGATGGGCTCCTAGAGCTATCGGATTATGAATCATATCCAACTTATGAATCTTGTCTCATGGAAAAAATGACTAAATCTCCTATTAGTGGAAAAGGAGAAAGAGTTACAGAGTTGTTAGCATTGGTATACACAGATGTATGTGGGCCTATGACAACGAATGCACGAGGAAGGTATTCTTATTTTATTACATTCACTGACGATTACTCAAGATTTGGATATGTGTATTTAATGAAATGAAAATCTGAATCATTTAAAAAGTTCAAAGAGTTCAGAAGTGAAGTAGAGAAACAATTTGGAAAAAGTATTAAGATTCTTCGATCAGATCGAGGTGGTGAATACTTAAGTGGGGAGTTTCTCAATTGTCTCAAAGAAAATGGTATAATCTCACAATGGACTCCACCAGGGATGCCACAGCTGAATGGTGTATCTTAAAGGAGAAATTAAAAACTGTAGGACATGGTTCGTTCCATGATGAGTTTTACCGATCTTCTGGTATCATTCTGGGGAAATGCCCTAGAAGCGACTATATATCTACTAAATAAGGTTACCTCAAAATCCATCCCTAAGACTCTATATGTGATGTGGACAGGGAGGAAGCCTAGTCGTAAGCATGTTAAGATTTGGGGATGTTTAGCTTATGTGAAAAGGTTTTAGAATGATAAGCTTGGAACAAGATCTGATAAGTGCACGTTTGTGGGATATCTTAAAGAAAGTTTAGGATACTATTTCTACAATCTTACTGAACAAAAGGTGTTTGTTGCCAAACATGTTGCCTTCTTGGAAAAGGAATTTATCCTTGAAGGGGCCAGTGGGATGAAAATAGATCTTGAAGAAATTCAAGAACCACAAACCACTACAGATCAAATGGATGAACCTGTCCAAGTAGAGATTCCTTATGTACCACACCCTATTCGTAAATTTGGAAGAGTACCAAAGATACCTGATAGGTATTGTAATACCCGAGAATTTCCACGTATTATTAAATAAATATAGTAATGAAAATAAATATTTATTTGAATATAAACGATTTCGTGTTATGAAATGAGATAACTCAATTATATTAAATAACTGAATAATTGAGGATATGTGGAGTTTTGTGATGAACTCATTAAAGCCTTGTGTGGCATGGTGATGGGAAATATTAACAGTAATATTAATTAACAAAGGAATTATAAAGTAAGCAATTAAGTAATGTTAATTGTTGTTGTAGTATATTTATGGATTTTAATTGATGTTAATGAGGTTAATTAATATGTGATTATTAATTGTTATTTAATTGATAATGGTTGTATGCGGGATATTGATTTCTTGGTAATTAATTAATAATGGATGATTATTATTGTTTGAAATGAAACTATAAAAAAATTATAATAAGAATTATATAGATAAATAATGATTATGGAAATCCATAAATATATTGATCAATGATGATTGGATTAATTAATATTGGTGTTAATTAATCAAGGAAGTGAATACATTATTTAATTATTTATATGATAATAGTAGGTTAACAATTATGTGCATAAGAGCGATAATACAACTATACTACATGTAGTGTATTATGGCATTTGTGTGACTATATATATTAAGTTGTATACAACTATATTGTATGAGGCAATGTGAGTAAACATATTGGAACTATATGTTATAAATACATTATCTATGTGAAAATATGTATGTGGGTAGGTGTTAAAATAATATACCATGAGCATATTGTAAACTCTCATTTTAATATACTAGTGTGATAAAATGTACATGGATTATTTATATGTTGCATAACATCTACTACCTTGAAATGTTAGGTCATGTTGTGACATTAGGTTATAATATATGGTTGAGATGTGTATAAAAAAATTAACATAAGAATGAGAATGTGTAGGAGTATACAAGAATGCTGAGTTTGCCTTTTTGTCCCAAATTGAGTGTCTCATTTACTCTAAGACCTCATTCACGTGTATTTCAAAAAGGCTAGCCTATGTTCTTCATTTTTCTTCCAACTCCCTAGCTCATGATCATGGGGGAGTGGTGATTATGATGAGTTCCAACAACCAATCTAACAACTCCTCTATAACCTTCATGCAATCCTACAATCCATGGGTTTGATTCAATGGAAAATTGTTGTGTCTGTGTATTAATTTTTCTATAAATAAGAGCTCTCCTTCCATTTTTCCAAGTGTTGAGAATTTCTATGTGATAGTTGAGAGCATACAAGTAATCTAGAGCTTAAGAGTTCATTAGGAGCAAGTTCATTGCAATTATAAAGGTATAAAATTCCTTCTTATTCTTCATTTTCAGTTTCTGTTAAATTTCCATTCTTGAAATTCAAATTCTTGATTTTGTGGAATTGATTGTTAATGAGGTTGGGTAATGTCCATGTAGTTGTTATATGACCATATGAGCATGATGCAACTGATATATGATGGTTTAAAATCGAAATCATGAGTAATTTTTGAGGTTGGGTTTTGAGTTCTCGCCAACAGATCGCTATACAACGCTGAACCAGTGCACAAGCCTGGCACGGCTAGATTCTTTGAATTCAATTAAGCGATCTATTTTAAATCGATCGATCTTGGCTAGTTGTTTTGACTCAAGCTAGCATGTAAGCATGTGTATGATGTATATATGGATACTGTAGACACTCAAAATTTTCTGTACTACTGTTACTAACATTGCAGGAGGACAGATTTGTCTTTTAACAGAGAACCTTGAAAGATGTTCCAAATCCATGCCGGATACTACCGGAAGTTCAGCATCAACCCTGGATCGCAATCTGGGAGTAGCAATTCCAACCTCGGATGTAACCCCGAGGCATGCAGATCCAATACCGGAACACACACCGGAGAAGACCGATTATTCTCGGAGATAACCCCGAGGTATCCAGTCTCAGTCCCAACCATGGGAATAGCCATCAACCTTGGTGATAAACCCAAGGAATGCAGTTTCAGCGATAACCCCGAAAATGCTTGTTTCAAATGCAACCAACTTCAATCTCGGCGCTCACAACGAGATACACTGCACCAACCCGACAATAACATCGGGAAGACAGGCACACCTCAAAGGTGACAATGAGGACCTTCAACAATTGCAGCAGTCCAATCTCAGCGAAGTCTAAGCAACGTCTGCTTTATTAGCCCAATTCGACGATAACACCGGTGAGGGGCAACATCGTCATCTCGTCAACACGATGCCACATCACGTCTCTACGCAACGATGTCCCACAAGGCTAACCAATCCCGAGTGACTATTGTGCGGGGTAACGGATGAAAGTTAAAGCTTGAAGACCGGAGGGCATCGTCCCATCTTCAATGACTTCATACAAACTCTAATCCCATGCCATCGTATTAACTCTCGACAACAATGGTCCAAAATAGGTCCTCAGATACCTCAAACGGATGCCCGAATTGTACTTCTGAAAGTTCGAGTGGACATTACAGTGCCTGAGTGCACGAACTTCAAGACGACCCGACCCGACAAACCCGGGCCAACCCGGGTTGCCTCTGGTACACCTGCGGCTAAATTGCCTATAAATAGAGGGCTTGGGCGTCCATTTTGCAAGTGAAAAGGCGAGGAAGCCACACTTGATTTGCTCAAGACTCACCCCATACGTGTACTTTCCCTTTTAAACACCTACGAGATCATATATAGCCCTTTTCACTACCTACAAAAGTCAAGAGTTTACTCCACTCTAAAGATATAGAAGTCTTCTTTAGCGATCACCGTAAGCCTTCTCACACTTTTAGAGTCTTTCTCTTCATCTTTTCACACACCCTTCTACACGCTGAGAGTCGTGTTTGCATACTTTTGCCCTTGACTTCTGTTTTTCCTTTCACTCAGTATATATATATATACATATATATTATATATTTACATATATATTGACTAACATTATCGAAAGTTATGCCTCGATTGAGCCTGAACTTGATGCGAGCGCTTATTTGCTTTAATATATATATATATATATATATATATATATATTTTTATATATTAACTATGTGTCTAACTTTGTTCGATGAGCCTGAACTTGATGCAGGTGCGTTTATTGCTTTAATATATATATATATATATATATATATATATATATATATACTTATATATATTAACTGTATGTCGACTTTTGTTCGATGAGCCTTGAACTTTGATGCAGGCGTTTACTCGCTTATATATATATATATATATATATATATATATATATATATATATATATATATATATATATAACGTGGTTGGACTCATTCGATGAGCCTCGGATTTTACATCCGGTGCGTTTACTCGCGCTTTTATATATATATATATATATATATATATATATATATATTTCGTCCCACCTAGAGTTTACTTATGGTGGTTGTGGTTGATCGCTTTTATAGTTTTCTTTTACGTTTCATCTTGCAGAGTTTCCTTCATGGCAGTTGATCGCTTTATACAGCTTTATTTACATTTTGTCCCGCCTGGAGTTTCCTTCGTATGGTTGACCGTATTCTGACTTTATTTACATTTTCCCTTTGGAGTTTCCTCCGTGGCGGTTGATAGCTTTTACACTTTATTTACATTTCGAATCCCCATGGAGGTGCTTCGTGGTTGGTGATCATGTCTCAGATATACATATTTACAAACTTTTATATATATACCGCTACGCTTTTATACAAATTGTCAGATTTTATGCGCTTTAGAAATCATGTGATCACAGATTCAAATTTATGGATCTAGATTCGGTTCCGTGATGGACATTTTCACCGTAGTGCGACTTGTAAATTATTTTATGCGATGTCTGAATTTCCTCGGATGGTTTCCATACCCACGAGGAAGTCGACATTATTTTGTACATTATTTTCATACGGATGCCTCGATTCATAAAATAAAATCAATCAATAGAACACTTAATAAAATGGGAGTGTAAAGGTCTCAATTACTATTGAGCATCGTGGTTTGAAAAACCTTTTTTATAAAATATCATCGCTATATCTTGCTAAAAAGCTGAATTTTCACATAAATTCAAACCACAGTATATAGGTTTGAACGAGGCCTCGCACTACTTCCAAATAACAAACATCGACCCACACACACACACATTCGGATAATAGTTTCTTGAAAAGAGGCGATCACCATGGTAACACGGATGTCTGGGGTGCCTAACACCTTCCCCCGCATAACCAAGTCCCTCGACCCTAATGAATCTTGGTTTCACCCAATTCTATGCAAAGTCACATTCTCGGGTCAATGTGCAAACCTTTTCTCATTGTGTTGGTACAACCATTTAAAAACCAATCGCAACTCTTATCAGTCCATTGTCGACATTATACATGTCGGACCTTTTTCACTTGTTTTTTCAAACAAATCTCACCAAAAATTAGAACACCAAAGAATAAGTAACTGAAAGGGACACCCAAAAATCCCGGACGCCGATAGGTGGCGACTCATTGGGGACTCCAAAGAAGAGGACTTAAGCCGCTATTACAATCTTTTCCAAATCATATCTACTTATGTGGGATGTTGCATTTACATTTTTGATGAATGTGTACGAATGCATTTCCTTATTGCACTTAGTGCTTCGCACCATAACACCTTGTGATGCTAGTGCTTCGCACCATAACTGGTTGTGATATTAGTGCTTCGCACATGTCATCATTTTCATACGGTGAGACGCGATGTATGTGAATGTATGTTGTGTGGTCCCTCCACCAGGAGGCTATCCCGTCGGTGTTTGATTACTGGACTCATGAGAAGACTAATTCTCTGAGGCTCAAGAAAGGCACCACCTAAATTCGCTCCAGTTGAAAGACCGGATTAACTTCCCGTCTAGTAGATTGTGATGATTTGGGAACCTTCATGCCAAAAAGCCGTGAGAGTAACCTAAGATAGGTCAACCTCTGATAAACCCAAAGCGGAGGAAAGTCTCTTCATGCTCTCATTTCAATTACTTGTGACATAATTATTTGTAATTACATTCCATATCTATCTCCATGTAATGAGAAATATGAAGAAATGTGTACACATACATATTAACATGCTATAAACAGCTGACACCCGTTATGCAGGGTAAAAATTCCTAAAATGGACACATCACATAGCATGTTATTATATACATTCCTTAAAGACTAAACTATGTAAGTCTTTCGCAGGGAATCAATCAGACCTACTACCCGTTCAAAATCCAAAAGGCAACAGCTCACAATAATCATGTCGTCTATCCGACTCAGACCGGTGAACTTAATCCAGCTTTCGCAAATAATTCACTGGATTAAGTAAACAAATTTCAGATTTAGTTGTTCTACTCAAAGAATTACACCATTACACAGGTCGTCGAATAATACCAGACATTCAATCCTCCACACAAGGAGGAACCGAAGTCATTACCATACCTGAACCACAGTTGGATAAGACCAACAAAACTCTTGATGCTGCCCATCCCACTGGAGATCCAGACACTGGTGACATCAAAAAGAAAGTCCTCCAAATGGAAGAGACCCTTCGCTCTATCAAAGGAATTGGAACACACGGGAGTGTTTCATATGCAGATCTGTGTATTTTCCCTGGTGTTCATTATCCGGAAAAATTTAAAACTCCTGATTTTGAAAAATATGACGGGTTAGGAGATCCTTACACACATCTAAAAGTGTTTATTGGAGAACTTGGATCTTATGCAGAGGACAAAAATCTCAGAATACAATTGTTCCAAAAGAGTCTAACTGGAGAAGCTCGTTCATGGTACACAAGATTAGACAACTCCAAAATCCATAGTGGGAAGAGCTAGCACATGCCTTCCTCACTCAATACAAACTTTTCAAACTTAGATGGCTCCCCGACCCAGATCAAATTACCAAGATCAAGAAAAAGTCTAACGAGTCTTTCAGAGAGTATGCTCAGAGGTGGAGACGCTTGACTGCCCAAGTTAGTCCTCCCATGACAGAGTCAGAAATGGTCATGACTTTCATAGACATACAAGAAGCTGCCTTCTATGAGAGAGTTTTAGCCGGCATCGACAAACCATTTTGTGGAATGGTCAAACATGGGGAGATAGCTGAGATGGAATTGAAGTCAGGAAAGATTCAAGACCTAGTTGCACTCAAAGCTGTTGCTGATCACATCCAATCTGGAAATTATGGGAACAACCCCCGGAGGGTCCATAAAAAGAAAGAAGAAGTTGTTTCTCTGATACTACAGGGGCAAAAAGGCAATCAAAACATGCCTATTCAAAGGAGAAACTACACTTCCTTTCAAGCACAATCTACAAACCCTCCAATAACAAAAGGTGGAGAAGTCAAACGCCCTCGAGTGTTTACACCCTTAGGGGATACCCTCGAGAACATCTTAAATCTTCTGACAACACAGAAGAAAATTACACATCTTCTTCCACCCACCAGCCCTAATGGACGCGATTTTAATGCTGCTAGGAAATGTGCTTATCATGCCGGGGCACCTGGAGATGATACTCAGGATTGTTGGGCCTTGAAACACAAGATCCAGGACCTAATAGACAACGGAGAGATTATGGTTACCAAACTAGATCAGCCTCACGTACAAGACAACCCTCTTCCTCAACATAAAGAAGAAGAGGTCAACATGATTAATTGGAGCAATGGACAGAGTTCTAATTTCAGTTGTGATTCCTCCCGCACCATCAAAGACGGTGATGACAGATGGGATTATGCTAAGTTCCGCTTCACAATGGAACAAAAGATGAAAGCTCTCAAAACAAATCAACAATCATGCGGAACTAGTGACTTATCAGCATCAAGTGACTCGCCAGTTAATCAGCCAGGAGCATGCCAGTCTCCTACCTATTGTCATGAATATTCCCTCGTCGCTTTCAAAAAATATAATGCTGGAAGACAAAATGACAAAGAGAGAAAATGCCAAAGCCCGTCGGGATTTTGCCAATAAAAGGGAATTTACCTATCTGGGCCAACTTATGGAGGAAATACTTCATATGTTAATCAATGAAGGAAGGATCAGTTCCCTTCTACCTCCAATTAACCCTCATTCAGGATGGTACAACTCTGATGGAGTATGTCAATATCACTCCCAGTTTTGTGGTCACAACACAGAAGAATACTGGGCACTCCGCCACCTTATTCAAAATTTAATCGACAGTGGTGTCCTGCGCCTAGCTGACGATGATACTGTGTTACGTGCAAGTGAGGATACAGGCCCTACTAAGTAGAAAAGTGTGGTAGCAGTTATATCCACTGAAACTGATGGGATTAATACATTGCTCACAACGCCAATAATTCAACTTAAATGAGGCAACAATCCTTTGAAAGTGGCCGCTCCCGAGCCAATCAACTTGCTGTGTAGAGCACAATATCCTATTGTTAGCTTGCGCACAGTTTCGTGGAATTATGGAGACTGTGAAGGATCCACCTCACATACAACTGCTACAATGTCGAAGGAAAATCCACTATATCTTCCCCAACGGGTGATGAAGCCTACCACCAAATCAAAGGGGAAAATACCCATGGAGAAGATCGAAAAATCCTCCGCACTATGGGTCATAACGAAGCTACGGTGGTTTTAAGCTTGAAAGAAGCTTCACAACAAATATCAATTTTGGACTTGGTCCTAACCTCTGAGAATCATCGGAAGGTCTTGTTAAAGGTTTTAGAAGAAGCCTATTTACCGACATCAGTGGATACGGAAAAGTTTCGACATCTGGTTGATCACATTTTCAACAACAATGTGATATCCTTCATTGATGATGACATACCGCCCGAAGGGACCGGTCATTGCAAGCCGTTGCACATTGCGGTCTTATCCTCCGAATATATGGTAGCGGAAGTCTTAATAGATGGAGATTCCTCTCTGAATATCTACCCATATACTACCTTGGTGAAGATGAACATCAATCTCAACCGAATTCGGAGTAGCCATACTGTCATCAAAGCTTTTGATGGAGCCCGACGAATTTCGGTCGGAGTAATTGAGATGCCAATCGAAATTGGTCCTCACACATTCTGCATATCTTTCCATGTGCTCAAGATAGATTCGGGATACAACCTGCTCTTGGGATGACCATGGATTCATATGGCTGGGGAAGTCCACTCCACTCTTCACCAATAGTTGAAATACATTATCAATAATAGCCTGGTCACGGTCAACGCTGAACCAGAGTGTCCTCAACACGGGGACATGTCGTTCATCAATGCCAATGTAGACATTGAACCAATCCGTTTTCATGCTTTGGAAATAAGCAACACCCAATACTATGCTATTGGAGCGCCATTGCCCGAACCCAAGATTTCTGCCGAAGTAATGTCGGCCACTCAAGAAATGATGTCGTTGGGTCATAAGCCGGGACAAGGGTTGGGTAAAGATTGCCAGGGTATCAAGTACCTAATTCGCTTAACCAGACAAGCTAGAACAGCTGGGCTAGGCTATTCTGCCAGTTCTAGTCGCAGGAATCCTCATAAACATCAGCAGATACCTTCAGCTTCAACCATGTGGCGTTTATTTTTGCCTTCAAACTCTGAGTCCGCACAACCTCATGTAAAGGTGTTAGCCAATGTAATGGCTATGTTATGTCCCAAGCCAGTACCGGTGAAAGGAAAAGAAGTCTTTGTTCCAAATCCCGCAATGGAAGAAGAAGAACGTAGAATCAAGCAAGACGTCATACGGATGATGTCCGGTGATAATGCATCATCGTTTATGATGAACATACCAACAAGATATTATTCTTAAAAATGATTGCCCGGATGTAATGGCAATCATTCGGATAGGAAGGATGATGACAATCCCACCATCATCGCGGTCAACCCGGACTTTGCCTTCGCCAATTGGAACAATATTCCTCGCATTGGTTGTCAGGTAAAAGCGCGTAAACTCTTTCTCGCTTCAGAGATATAATAACCGCTACTTTTTTGCACAAGATAGCGCTTTATTTTGCCAAGATATGCTAACATTGTATGATCAACACATTTCATATATACTAAGTGAAAGCATATTTTGTTTCAGACTCAATTTAGATGTGCTCGTGCATTATTGACATAACATGCCTCTTCTCCACAAGGATTGTACCTTTGATGTAGAGATGAATTCACCTTGATGAATATACAGATGACATTAAGGTGCCTCCGTAAATTTAAGAATGGGTCAAAGACAATCCCAAACCCAACCTCGATCAAACCACTTCTTTCAATCTCGTAACCTTAGAAAGCCCTAAGTTAATCCAGATTGGTTGCACCTTACCCCAAACCAACGAAAATGACATGGTTACGTTATTAACCCAATTCCGTGGATGTGTTTGCATGGTCTCATGAAGACATGGTGGGTTTGTCCAATGACATTCCTCCTTCATCATAATGGTGTCTACATATCCCGAGTGGATATCCAACATTGTGCCAATTACCTCAAACCTCGGAGGGAAGGTGCGAGTTTATGTGGATTATCGGGACTTGAACAAAGCTTGCTTAAAAGATAGCTTTCCGTGCCATTTATCCACATTCTCATTGACAATACTGTTCAATACGACATGTACTACTTTACTGATTGCTTTGCGGGGTATCATCAGATTATGGTTGCTGAGGAAGATCGTGAGAAAACTGCTTTCATCACTCCTTGGGGAACTTTCTGCTATAGACGGTTGTTATTCGGCCTCATCAATACCAGAGCTACCTATCAACGAGCTATGATGGCTCTTTTCCACGACTTAATGCATAAAGAGATCGAGATCTACATGGATGACATCATTGTCAAGTCCTGGAAGGAGGATGACCATCTAGACCATCTCAGAAAGTTGTTCAGCAGGTTGTGAAAGTATAACTTGAAGTTGAATCCAACTAAGTGCGCCTTTGGTGTTAAATCGGACAAGTTGCTAGGATTTCTAGTCAGCCACAAGGGGATTGAGCTGGATCCTGCCAAAATCCAAGCCATCACCGAAATGCCCATTCCTCAGACAGAGAAGGAAATACAGGGATTTTTGGGAAGAATCTACTTCATTAGCAGGTTTATCTCCCAACTCACAGCAACCTGTGAGCTAATCTTCAAGCTATTAAGGAAGAACTCCTCCATGAAATGGAATGACGAGTGTCAGAAGGCCTTCCTTACAATCAAGGAACAGCTAGTCAAAGCTCCCGTTTTGGTGCCACCTAGGGATGATGTTCCCTGCTTATGTACCGTCCATAAGTGACAATGCCATGGGAACGCATCTTTGGGACGTAAGGACAATAGAGGCCAAGAACGAGCTATCTATTACCTTAGCAAAAGATTCAAAGAAGAAAGAACACAAGTACACTCTAATCGAAAGGGACGTGTTGTGCTTTAGCATGGGCTTCCATGAGATTACAAAGATACCTCCATGGTCACACAACCCATCTCATATCCCGCGGATCCTCTCAAGCACGTGTTCAACAAACCAATGTTAAATTGCCGATCGTCCGTATGGCCATTGATCGTACAACAATTTGACATCATATATGTGACTCAAAAGTCCGTCAAAGGTCAAGGAATTGTGGATCAACTGGCCGTCGCACCTTCAGGGGATT
The DNA here is from genome assembly GCA_020205615.1 of Panax quinquefolius. Lineage (NCBI taxonomy): Eukaryota > Viridiplantae > Streptophyta > Magnoliopsida > Apiales > Araliaceae > Panax > Panax quinquefolius. Next base: position 71,656,648 of record CM035172.1, read on the forward strand.
TCAAACCCTTGGAAACATATTTCCCCGATGAAGGAGTAATGACAGTGCAGCAACACCATCAATACGATACGCGCCAATCATGGAAGATGTATTTTGATGGAGCTGTTATTATGGAAGGTTCTAGAGCTGGAGCAGTTCTAGGGTTTGGTACAAGGAGCAAAGATCCCGTTGCCATTCAAATTACGCTTTATCGGTACCAATAATACTACCGAGTATGAAGGTCGCATCTCATGGGGCTAAAACTTGCCCGTTCAATGGGCATCAGGAGGTTAACTGTCCTTGGAGATTCAGAGCTGGTAATCAAACAATCCACCGAAATCTATTAAACCAAGGAACTACATTTGCTGCCTTACCATCGGAAGGTTTTGAAGATGGCTTTGGAGTTCGAAGAAATCTCGTTTCTACATATTCCTCATAATAAGAATGACTTTGCAGACGCATTTGCAACTTTGGCCTCCTTGATTCGCATATCAGAAAAGGAACACTTGCCGAGCGTCGTGATTTCCCTGCACAAGGCCCCAACCTATGTGAATTACGTTGGAGAAGTATCGGATGAGCTACCTCCCATCCAACCTCCTTGCTATCAGCATATCAAGGAATATTTGCGAGATGGATCTACACCCGCTGAGGCGAGCCCGACTGAGAAAAGGCGGATCCATCGAATTGCTATGAAGTTCTACCTGAGTGGAGATGCGCTCTACAAAAGAGATGCAGGACTAGGTATCCTCAGATGTTTAGACAAAGATTAAGCCCAAAGGTTTATTGATGAAATCCATGGCGGAGTCTGTGGCCCCCATATGAGTGGCCCCCTCCTTGTCAAGAAAGTCCTCAGGACGGGACATTACTGGCTATCTCTCAAAGCTGATTGCAATGACCTCGTCAGGAGATGCTATCAGTGCTAGATTCATGGGAATGCTATACACGCCCCTCCCTTCTCAATGTGGGGAATGGACGTTATCGGGCCCATTGAGCCTAAAGCCAGTAATGGTCACCGATTTATCTTCACCATGATCAACTAATTTACCAAGTGGGTAGAAGCAGCCTCCTTCCCCAGGGTTACTAAAGAAGTCATCATTGCTTTCATCAGAAACAATGTCGTTTGTCGATATGGACAACCAGAGGTGATTGTGTCAGACAATGCCAAGAACCTCAACAACAAAATAATGGAGGAATTTATGCGAAGAAATTCCACATCAAGCATCTCAACTCACGTCATCTATCGTTCAAGATGAACGGTCTTTGTTGAAGCGGCTAACAAAAACATCAAGAAAATTATGCAAAGATGTCCGCCAACCACAAAGATTGGCCTGACCTATTGCCTCTGATTCTGTTAGCCTACAGAACCTCAATGTGTACTTCCACTGAGGCAACCCCCTATGCTTTAACCTATGGGATGGAATCAGTGCTCCCCATAGAAGTTGAAATGGAATCCCTTAGAGTGTTGATAGACGCTCAGCTGGATGAAGACCAATGGGTACAAGATAGGTATCACCAATTGTCTCTGATAGACGAAAGGCGAACCGCGACTATATTCCATGGTCAGTTATATCAGCAAAGGATCGCCAGATTCTACAACAAAAAAGTCCGGCTACGGCAGTTTAAACAACATGACTTGGTTTTAAAGAAAATTCTTGACAACCAAGATTAGGCTAAAGGAAAATTTGCTCCTAACTGGGAAGGCCTGTTTGTTGTCAAATAAGTATTGACATGAGGCGCTCTCAGATTGCAAGAAATGGACGGCGATGAATTTCCACAACTCATCAACTCGCATACACCGCTAAATCCAGCATTATATCTCAAGTATTCGCAAACACCCTGATGCATAATCATCAGGTCACCAGTCATTCCGGTTATTCAACCCTTTACCACCTTCAACTTTCCTACACTTTGCCCCTCAGGGAAACCTACATTTCAAGCCAGCAGCCTGGCTTTCTCCTCTGCGTTCCTACAACTTAGGTCATCCCACCGCGGATTGAACCTATTGCGTTTGCAATTTGGCTACCCATATCTGGGATCAAACTTCTCATACCTGCAGTTTATCCTCAACCTAGGATTAAACTTTTTCCACCCCGCACTCTGACCTGCACATGGGATTACACTTTTCTTCTCACCCTGAGGGGCAAACTACGTCAACCTAATCTCCTCTTCAATAGGAGTACGTAGGCAACCATGTCACATGGCCCGGTCGCAATAAAATAAAAACAACAAAAACATTTCTTGTTAGGTTTGTAATATTCAAGAACGCAATCAAATTACATAAAAAGTGCGGAAACGTGTAAAATCAGAGTTTAAAATTTTTACAAACCATATACCCGGATCACCCTTTATGCACAATTATTAATTAAACTAAAAGATATGAAGAACAAGAATCATACCCTTGAAGATTCGAGCTTCCTCAGGTACAAGTTCACCTCCAATCCTTTTCGCGTTCAACTTGAATCCACCGGGTTGGTTCCTTCCTTTGATCAACGTTAGCCACCCAAGTGTTTGGCCTCTAGAGGTGATCCACCAAGGAATAATAATGATTCAAGAAGAAGGGATATTGGCTCAACCCTAGTTTTTCCTATCTCTATAGAAAAAGGGCGTACTCTCCAATTTTTGGAATTGCGTATCATTGATATCTGATATAAGACTTCTCTTACAAAGATATCAAATAACCCTATTAAAATAAGGTATTTTTAATTAAACTCTTTTAATTAAATGGGCTCCCTAATCTTATTAGGGATAATTAATTAAACTCCTTTAATTAATTTTCCCTCCTAATCCTATTAGGAATAAATGAGAGTACTTATATTAAATTAATTCCTAAACTCTTTTAGAAATTAAAATAATAATAATTGTAATAATATTAATAAGACTCCTCTTATTAATTTATATTTAATATTTCTAAAATATTAAATAATAAATATTAAGCTATTTAATTTATTCTATCACCATAGATTAAATTAAATATACATAACATATTATTACGATTATGCCATTAACTTCTTAAATAATTATTCTTCCTTTTATGGTGTGACCTTTTAGGTTCTCCATAATAAACCTGGTTGTAGAGTAAATCAATTAGAACAATTCTAATCTTATTTAAATAAATAAATTAAACAATTAATTTATTTAAATAAATAATATTTATTCTACAATAGGATAAGCCTCCCTAAGCGATCAACGACTTTCCGTGATAATATAGATTTCAACATTAATCATTAAAGAACCTTTGAGTAAATAGTTACTGCATAATTCAATCCTTCCACCATACAATGTCCCAATTAAATATAAGACATGGAATTACTTCACAAGTCTTATTTTATTTAATTATATGTATTTTCGATCCTTAAATGCACAACTCCAAATAATGCAAATTAGAAACTCCTTTCTAATTTCATTCTCGCCTGCCAAGGACTATTGGGTTGTCATTTATCGAATCACATAGACATTTCTCTTCTTTTAATAAAGTGGTAGATTCATTATTGATCATACATTATCTCTATGTACAACTTATTATACCCAAGCATACCCTTTGATATACCCTAAGGGTCTTAAGGAATAAGTCAAAGTATAACTCATCATACACAAGATACTATGATGATCTCAAGTCCAAGGATCACTTGTACTACTATCACTACAGAAATTCCTATTGACAAAAAGTAAAACTCCATTAGGTATTCCTTAGCGAGCCACGCTCAAAGGAACTTATTCTCTAATAAGCACCTACATACTTGCTTTAGTGTCTCCACACAAATGATCATGAGATCAATCATCCTCATCCAATGAAGCAAGTTAACGATGTGTACAATCTATCCGGATTCACTAATCTCCAATTTAGTAATCCAATGATTGGGAACTATTTTAGTTTTAAGCTTTCTAAGAATTTAGATCTCATTAGAATGATCATCATCATTATTCTAAAAGCATTGCTTAAAACTATGGGTTTATCACATATTATAAAACAGCATCATGTAGATAATTAAAAGCCTTTAATAAATTAATACTTTTTATTAATAAATGAATAAGATTGTTACAAAGTATATGCTTTATCATCAAACATGATTGGCTTATGTGCATACTACTTTCAATCTCCCACTTGCACTAAAGCCAATCGTCATGGTATCTCATACTCTTCTTCTCTAAGTGACGATTATCCCGCCGTTGGATAAGCTTTAGTTAATGGATATGTAATGTTATTTTGAGAGTCCACTATCTCTATAGTGATTTCCCATCTTTCAATGATTCTAATAATCAAATGAAAGTGCCACAACACATGTTTAGATCCAAGATGAGACTTAGAACTATTCCTAGTTCGTAATGAACTTTTAATCCAAACAATCAACTTGCAACTTCATTTATAGCTATATACTTTGTCTTTATCACTAAACCAAAGAACTCTTTTGTTGTTTGGAACCTTTCCAATTCATCGCACTAATCGATCATGGTAACACTTTACCTTAAAGTGAATTTTTCGTCGCCTTGGTCTGTCTGCGAAAAACTTGAGTCTCATAAGCCCTCTAGTTTTAATTCATACCCACCATAAATATGATCACATCCTTAGTACCAAGAAAGTACTTTAAGATGTTTTCAACGACTCATAGTGAACTTCTCCATAATATGACCGATCAACATCGAGTCTCAGTATATTTCATTGCATACATGATTGTCACTCATGCGATCTCTCTTCTTTAATAGTTTGTGGGGACTATAAAGAGATACACTCCATAGCTCATCAACATGAGACATCTCTTGGAGTTTTCCATGCTAAACGACTTTAGCATCAAATGAATATACGTTCCTTGGGTTAAGTTGAGCATCCTTTTAAATCTATCTATATAGATTTGCATCCCCAATAATGATACTCTTCCCAAATCATTCATGGAGGATTGTTTAGACAACTTTATCTTTCTCGATTGTAGCATTGGTATGTAATTCCTCATCCGTAGTATATCAACATATAATACTAGAAATTTCACGATGCTCCCAATCGACCCTTTTGTACACACTAGAACTCTTACCTCATCATTTATTTTAATCGATCATCATCATCTATGATGCGTACCTCATCATCATCATCTATGATGAATCCATACCTCCTAGGTATCTTCAGTACTATTCCAGATTTACGATTCGGTTGTGGTACAATAGGTCTATCTCTGAGTTCCTCTTATTCGACTTATAGTGTTTGTTGGTTCTTGAACTCTTCAAGATCTATTATCCTCCCACTAGCCCCTTTTAAAGATAAACACCTTTATCTTAGAAGATGCGTGTTTCATGAATAAACACCTTTTGCTATGTAGGATTATAGAACATATGCCCTAAACTTACTTTAGGATGTCCCACAAATGCATACATGTCAAATTTTGTCCCAAGCTTATCCTTTGAAACCTTTTCACATAAGTTGGACAACCTCTTATCTTAACATACTTAAGATTAGGAATCCTCCATGTCCATAACTTTTATAGAGTCTTGGGGCTGGATTTTGAGGTTACCATTTTCGTAGATATATGCAGCCTATTTCTAGGACATTATCCCGTAAGGATCTTTGGAATGCTCAGAAAATCATTATGGACCACACCATGTCCAACAATTTATTTATTTTTTATTCAGATACATCAATCAATTATTGCAGACGATGTGTCCATTATGAGAAAACCATTTGAGATGATCTAGAAACTTATTGCACAAGTATTTATTCCTCGATCTAATCAAAGAATCTTAATACTTTGTCAATTTGTTTCACTTCTAAATTCTTTGAACCTTTCAAATAATTCACACTTGTATTTCATCAAATACATACATTCAACTCTTTGAATGATCATCTCCTTTCTTATACTAATTTGTTCAATATGCAAAATTATTTTCTTGTAAGTCAAGTATACAAAATTTATTAAGTAATATTCCATTCTATACAAAACATTATTATTATAAATAGAACAACAATTGTTCTTAATTATAATACCAAAGATTTCATTGTCCAACAATAAAATGGAAATAATATTTTAACAAGAACTGGAATACAATAATTAACAACTTATCGACTTAATAGATTTGCCTGTAGGCATTGCTAAACTATATGTTTCTATGGCTAATGTTGCAACCTTTGCTTCATTTTCCACACATAGGATTACTTATATTTGTTTATCTTTCTATCTTTCGTCCCTTCATAAATCTATATTTATGATAACCAAAGCTCAGTATCCAATACCCAAGTAGAACCTCGACTTAAAGAAAAAATTATTTTAAATCATGAACAAATTTGTATTTGTAACCCAAACTTCACTAAGCTTCTTTTGGTTAGCCTCAAGCAAGATGCTTCTTGCGCTTTCTTTCCAAAGGTCCAAAGCTAGTAGTGGAAGCAAACTCCTTTGCTATCCGTATTAGTTTTGTTCTTATTATCCTTTGTTTATGCCTTTCTATTTACCTTCTTTGAATTGTTCTTCTTTTCAGAAGATCCTTTGGCCCCTACCAAAGAAGACTTGATCTTTCTTGGTTGGAAAGTGACTCTCAACATTTTTCAATATGTTAAGCAAATCAGCGAGGCTGATATCTAGCTTGTTCATATGAAAAATTCACAACAATTGTGAAAGGAGTTCGGGAGTGAGTGCAAGATCAAATCTTGGCTCAACTCTCCATCCATGAAAAAACTCGTTGTCCTAATTGATCAATCAAATTGATAATGTTAAGGACTTTTATCTCATCTCAGTAGTGTCATCGGTCATTCTAGATCTAAGAGCTCCTTAGATATCTCGATATCTATTAGTCCTACTTTCCACACCATCAACTACTTGATGTGTGCGTGAATATAGTAGGAGCATCCATAGTTTCATCTTGTGTTATGAAGCTCGTTACTCATGGATGCGAGCATGATGCATCGAGCCAATCATGCATCATCTTGCCACTTTCTAAAAGTAGCAATGTCTTCCTCGGAGGCATTGTTTGCAACCATTCAGCATAGATAGTATTATTAAGGACATAAGATAACTTTTCAAATATGAGAACTATTCTCAAATTCCTTAACCAATCCGCTTAATTCTGATTTCCGATTAATTTAGCATCTAATATGCTTGCGTTGATAGTAATTTTAGACATTGTAAAATTTTGTAAATGAATTTGTAATTAACAACATTTTAACATACATTCTTTTATTAATTACCAAAATAATTTAGGTCTTGTTTTAAATTGGTATCTCCCACTATTTTCTTCAAACTATATTACCCTCACTTATATAGTTCTAAGAAAATCTAATTAAAGATTTGCTAGTGAGAATAAGGATCCCATTTCAAATGTATATAGCCTTGTGGTGACACAACAAACTATATATAAATAAATAGGTAGACAACTTTTGTCAATTACATCAACTATGCAACTCCTTTTCTTTTGCCTCTTAGATTATTTTGATCAAGTGGTGGCACATCCGAATCAAAATTATCCAAGTTAAGTCCCACCTAGCACTCCATATATTCAAAAAAGAAAATATCATCCTTGTGGTGACACAACAAAACAATATTGTTCAATTTTCTTTATAAGCATCAAATGTGATAAATTAACATCTTAAATACTTAATACTTGCCTTGTGGTGACACAACAAACTCATATTAAATATTTAATACTCTATTAATTTTATCATGCTAGAAAGCGACGCTTCGATATTCCAAATATCTTTGAACGCTTAGGACTTAATATAAAAAAATTGAGGGGTTTGTTATTAATTTGTCTCATCTTGTTTAGCGGCATGCATTTATATATATAAAATACGCATCGTATTAATGAACATGCGAAGCATGTTTGCATAATATATAATATATATAGTATAAGCATGCACATATAGAATACTATATTCTACCCGATTGATTATGGACTTTTATTCTAGTTTGGTTCACTAGAGCCACCAAGTGAACCAAAAGGTCAAACCCTAGGGGTGCAAGAAATAATATTTAAATATAACTATTACATTTAAACCCTACTCCATTACAAATCGGGTCTTCAAGCGCTCTTGCTCCTTGATCTCCAATTTTTCAAAATTAATTCTAACTATTCCTATTACAAAACTATTTAAAATAAATAGAAACCTTGATCGCTGATCGAGGGGAAGTACATAGGAGGAGATAGAATTTACATTCGAAAAATTAGAGAAGACGAGGCACGCTGTGATTCCCCATTTAATAAAACCCATACATTCATGCATCCAACTAAAATAAAATCCAATCACATTGGGTCAATTGTCCATAATCAATCCCATTTATTATCATACACATCATCATATTCATCAATAAATAACATTCATCTTATGAATAATAAACATTTAATATATATATTGATATCATTTAATGGGCAAATTTAGTTAGTATAAAATCTATTTTTGAATCAAAATAAACTCCTTTATTTTAATCCAAATTTAAATCAAAATAAAACAATTTTATTTTAATTTATCCAATTTTGAATAAAATAAACTATTTTATTTTAATCAAAATTTTAATCAAAATAAACTCCTTTATTTTAATTAATTATGGAATCCAATTCCAAGTAAAAAAAATTATTAAAGGAAACACGAATTCTTTTCCTATTCTCAAATAAACTCCTTTATTTTGAATAATATGAAATCTTATTTCATATTTAAATAAAATCTTATTTCATATTTAAATAAACTTCTTTATTTAAGAAAACATGGATTCTCTTTCCTATTCACAAATAAACTCTTTTATTTTGAATAATATAAAATCTTATTTTATATCTAAATAAACTCCTTTATTTAAGGAAAGACTAATTTTTTTCCTATTCACAAATAAACCCTTTTATTTTTGAATAATATGAAATCTAATTTCATATCAAAATAAACTCCTTTATTTAAGGAAAAATAAATCCAATTTCAACTCTAATTAGTTATCATGGAATCCAATTCAAACTCTAATTAGTTAGCATGAAATTTAATTTTAATATTAAAATAAACTTTTATTTTAATTATAAAATTATCAAGAATTATATATATAATAACGTGGCATTTAATATATATATATATATATATATATATAAAATGCTTATTTTAAAAATATAATTACGTAATCTTTGAAATCACCAAAGTAACTTTTCATGAATCACCCGATCCTTTTTTAAAAAATGACCTTCCGTATATGTGAATTTCGTGAAAAAGATGGTGAAACACTCTAAAATCCGTGCAACCACATGAAATTCGGAAAAAAAACTACCTTTTTTTTTATAATAAATTTTATACAATAAAATTATGCCCAATTAAATTGTTCTAAACACATATTAATATACATATCAAATTAAAATAATTAATAATTTGCATAAAGGTTTGGCTCGATGCCAATCGTTAGGTTTGTAATATTAAAGAACGCAATCAAATTGCATAAAAAGTCTTGCTAAAGCGTGTAAAATCGAGTTTAAAATTTTTACAAACCATATACCCGATCACCCTTTATGCACAATTATTAATTAAACGAAAAGATATGAAGAACAAGAATCATACCCTTGAAGATTCGAGCTTCCTCAGGTACAAGTTCACCTCTAATCCTTTTCGCGTTCAACTTGAATCCACCGGGTTGGTTCCTTCCTTTGATCAACGTTAGCCATCCAAGTGTTTGGCCTCTAGAGGTGATTCACCAAGGAATAATAATGATTAAAGAAGAAGGGATATTGGCTCAACCCTAGTTTTTCCTATCTCTATGTAAAAAGGCTGCATTCTCCAACTTTTGAATTGCATTATCATTGATATCCGATATAAGACTTCTCTTATAAAGATATCAAGTAACCCTATTAAAATAAGGTATTTTTAATTAAACTCTTTTAATTAAATGGGCTCCCTAATCTTATTAGGGATAATTAATTAAACTCCTTTAATTAATTTTCCTCCTAACCTATTTAGGAATAAATGAGAGTACTTATATTAAATTAATTCCTAAACTCTTTTAGAAATTAAAATAATAATAATTGTAATAATATTAATAAGACTCCTCTTATTAATTTATATTTAATATTTCTAAAATATTAAATAATAAATATTAAGCTATTTAATTTATTCTATCACCATAGATTAAATTAAATATACATAACATATTATTACGATTATGCCATTAACTTCTTAAATAATTATTCTTCCTTTTATGGTGTGACCCTTTAGGTTCTCCATATTAAACCTTGTGAATAAATCAATTAGAACAATTCTAATCTTATTTAAATAAATAAATTAAACAATTAATTTATTTAAATAAATAATAATTATTCTACAATAGGATAAGCCTCCCTAGCGATCAACGACTTTCCGGATAATATAGATTTCAACATTAATCATTAAAGAACCTTTGAGTAAATAGTTACCGTGATAATTCAATCCTTCCACCATACAATGTCCCAATTAAATATAAGACATGGAATTCTTTGTTAAGTCTTATTTTATTTAATTATATGTATTTCGATCCTTAAATGCACAACTCCAAATAATGCAAATTAGAAACTCCTTTTCTAATTTCATTCTCGCCATAACCAAGGACTCTTTGGGTTGTCATTTATCGAATCATATAGACATTTCTCTTCTTTTAATAAAGTGGTAGATTCTTTATTGATCATACATTATCTCTACATGTACAACTTATTATACCCAAGCATACCCTTTGATATACCCTAAGGGTCTTAAGGAATAAGTCAAAGTATAACTCATCATACACAAGATACTATGATGATCTCAAGTCCAAGGATCACTTGTCTTACTATCACAACAGAATTCCTATTGACAGCAAGTAAAACTCCATTAGGTATTCCTTAGCGAGCCACGCTCAAATGAACTTATTCTCTAATAAGCACCTACATACTTGCTTTAGTGTCTCCACACAAATGATAATGAGATCAATCATCCTCATCCAATGAGCAAAGCAACGATGTACCAATCTATCCGGATTCACTAATCCCCAATTTAGTAATCCAATGATTGGGAACTATTTTAGTTTTAAGCTTTCTAAGAATTTAGATCTCATTAGAATGATCATCATCATTATTCTAAAAGCATTGCTTAAAACTATAGGTTTATCACATATTATAAAACAAAGATCATGTAGATAATTAAAAGCCTTTAATAAATTAATACTTTTTATTAATAAATGAATAAGATTGTTACAAAGTATATGCTTTATCATCAAACATGATTGGCTTGTGTGCATACTACTTTCATTTCTATCCTTACAAAAATAAAAACAACCAAAAACATTCCTACACCATGTCAGCCATATACAGCGTTGAACCTCTTACACCAGGTTTGAACTACGCAGACCGATCTCCTCTTCAATAGAGTAATGTAGCGGCCATTTATTTATGGTGCGGTGCACTCCCTACCAAAACACAAACCCTTGTCAACTGGTACTGGATCATCCTTTAATACACTACATTTCATTTTAGCTTCAGACCAAAGGGATGGAATTACCCGAACTCCTCCCAAATAATAGATTTGGCGACAATCTAAGTCTATGCCATATACCTCAAGAGCAACACCAATCTATAAGAGATGAAATTAACTAAACTTCTCCTAAATAGTAATCTTGGCGACCATTTGTGGAAAGCGGTCAATCTCGAGAGAGAAAGCCACACTGCTCTCCACACTTCCATCCAGAAACAAATCCCAAGACACCAAAGATGGTAGGGATACACAGAGATCGATGATCCATTCTAAACTATACAGAGACAACTCAATGTCCATCCACCCAGGAGGAATTCAGAATACATCAAGACCACAAGCCTTGAAGCAGCATGCAAAATATCAAGCAAATAGCAAGGCATATCTAAAAGGGAAGTTATCCAAAATATTTCCTGTCGCTATATATAATGTTGGTTGATATATATAAATGTAAATATGCATGACAAAATGGCTAAGCTAGTATGTGCGAGTAAATACAAGCTCATCTACAAGTCGTGGTATATATGCGAGCTAACAAGCCCAACACGGCGTCCCTCTCGGAGGAAGGAGGTGAAGTCGGTCTCCTCATGACGAGAATATCCACACGACCCAAAAGATCTCAGTAGCCATCGCATGGTGACCATATGATCGTCAATATATGTGCTCATCTCTCTGATCATGCCAGTGGTAAGGGACCTCACTGTAGTACTATCTATGACGACTACATCATGGGCAGATATAGCACTATCTCGCTCAACTACCACTCAGATCTCCGGGTGATATAGCCTCATCTGCTCAACAACAGCGGCATCTCTGCGATCTAATGCCTCATCTCTCTCTAATAGAGCTGCGTCTCTCCCCTCAAGGGCAGTCAACATCATACATCGAGCATGATCTCTCTCAAAGGTCATCGATGAAGACTCTGCTCTAAGTATTGTGTGCGAAAGTCTTGAATCACAAAAGTACTAGTACTAGGAGAATCCTAAGAAATGTCGGCAACCCAAAGAGGGCTCCTCCTTGATATAGGTATCAATGTCCTCTATGGGCTCTACATCGTTCGACTCACTATCACAGATCTGCGCATCTTCAGACATCGCGGTACCGATAAAATCTCTATCTCCATCCATGCGAATACTCGCAGAACAAACCGGAAGATCGACGTAAAAAGTAGCTATCTCACGCCGATCCCAACAAGCATACACACAGGATCGGTCCTCTTCACGAGATATCGAGAAGTCAACGTCGACCTATCGCCCATTAAAAGGATAGAAATCTCGAACCGGGTCGAATCATGACATCACGGCCATGGGTGATAAGTAGTCACACCCTCAATCCAAATGGAGGGAGAAAATCCATGCCCGGAGCGTAAATAATGAAGTCAGATGGTGAGCAAAGCCCAGCACGCGACAATATGTCAGATGGATCTCGATATATCTCGCTAAAAATGCGACCAGATCGAGCATCTGTACACTCAGATGATGAAAGGAGTATGACATGGCCACATCATAGGAGAAGCAATACCCATGTCGTCTAAGGGTACCAACCGGTCTCAAGTGTGACATAAACCACACGCATAAACACGCATCAAACTCTGGTAAAAACACTCCTATAGGATACGTGCAACAATAGGATGCCGACCGCAGGGTCTCTACTATGATCATAGGTACAATGGTGCGACCCTCTCTAAGAGCTCTCACAACCATAATGACACCAATGTCTATCTCGTCCATATATCGTGGCATGTAGACACACGACAGTACGCATAGCGTCAATACATCAACCCTAGCCAAACGCCAATGGTCCTCCGGTGTTGTGAAATCCCCGGAATGTCGTGAATAGCTATCTTCTGAGCCAAATCAGTCATACAAAAAATGCTGGGATATCACATGGCTAGATGTCACCGTCTCTGCACTACTCGCACCGCAATCCTGTGAGAGTCATGAATCGCTCTACTCATGTCTCCCAAAGCCGGATACGCAAGGTCCGTTTAAAGGCATCATCGCCAACCGCATACTCCTCCGTAGTAGAGTCAACTTCATGGGTACCGAATCGTAATACACGCTTATCCGGTAGCCAATGCTCTAAAGATCCCGTCTACAAACCCCGCAGAAACCTAAAAAGGCAATAAAGTCATGGTATCTTTGCGAAAGAATCGATCTACAAATCCACCTATCTGGTGGTGACATGCTATCATTCAACGATCGTGATACCCAATGCCACCAATGATGGTGGGGTATGATCTATACTACTAATCGTCAAGAAGACATCTGTGGGCCCATGTCATAAGACCATTCGAATTCAATCTGCCGAATATCTCTCGGACATACATACATATGCATAACATGATACATGCATAACGTGATAATGGATGGAAATATGATATAGGAATGAAAAATGGTGAATACATTCCTAAGCATATCATCATCTAATACATCACCAGACACGGCTATAAATACAAGGAAATGGGGCACACGATTAAGCTCTCTACTAACAGAGGCCCTATCAAAAGATATAACGAGAATATACATCGAAAAAACCGTGGTCTCGATGTTACATCCTCAATCTGTCTAACCTCGATGTAACTCCTCCCGAAGTCACTGGATCTCTATCAGCAGGATGTCAGCCTATAAAGGGAGGATTTATACACGGCAAAACCAAATAAGTCATCTCGAGGGGCCAAGACCGAGCCGAAGGAACAAATATCTCCGCCTCTCTCTGGATCTACGCCCAAATGCCGAATAAATATCGTGCTCGATCCAACCGCCGGTCAAGCTATCAACTGGGTCGATGAGTCGAGCTCTACACAAAGCCACCCAATCTGTCATCATCAATGATCCAGAACCATGTCCCCTTCAACTTTGTGGGCAGGCGATCGGGCCCCAATAGTGCGAGGGAGCCACCAGCGCTAGAATATCTCCTGAGTACATGGACCCTCGGACAAATCAAAACCTTCAACTCCCAACAATGGAATATCAATGGCGGGTGACTGTGATACAGGCCAATGACGCCTAACAGGAGGTAAGATCGGTATACGAATCTCCCCTGTGGTACTCCTAATAGCATGCTCTCCTAAATAGAGCTCCCAACCTCCATCGGTGAAAAGAGGAACTCTCCTGGTGGAAATCAAATACTCGACTCCGGTCGGATGTCCATCCTCAAAGCCGATGGTCAAATGCTCCCTTGAATAGGGAATCCATGTAATGTTACCCGTCGTCAGCAACTCCAGCTGCATATGGTAGTGAGTGAATCCCTCAGCTACAGGGACCTCCGACAAAATAGAATGGTGCCATCGTCGTCCTCGTGGATAGGTAGCTAAACCTAATACACTCATAGGACGCAAACATGGGAGCCTCTCATAGGCCCAAAACTGCCAACACAATGGCAAAACATCTGCTATCAATAAACACTCTTAACCTATGAATGGGAAAAGATAAGAGAAATACTCACCAGCAGAAATGGGTAAAAACCTAGCCAAGCCTCAGTCAAACCCTGTGAGGGCATACCCATGCCCCAGAGGAAATAGGCAAAGGTATAGGAATCCCAATCATAATCTCCAATACGGTCCACATCACGTGTGGCACTGATCAAAGCAAAGGATACCGTAGAAGAGTTATCTGCTATGAAGCAGCCTCGAATGATCATCAAGAATAATCGCCAGCGAACGCGATCCCCGATCATGACATCATCGCATACGGGGCTCACTCAAAAGCCCACTCATAGCATCTACGCCAAAGGACCCGAATCGACGATCCCCCGCTTTGGCGCCTCCCACGAACTCTTAATAAGGATCTGACGGCAAGTAGGGGGTGATATTCGCCATGCAAGGCACTGGCTCCCCTCCAAACTCCATATCTATGATAAATCGCCAATCCATAGGCATCATCATCACCTCACAATCTAGAAAATGGAGTGACTGAGTCTGATGAAACCATCGCTCAAACAATGCCCTGAGGTAACCCCAGGGACAACGACGAGGAAGGATGGAGAAGAATGCCCCGAATCCCCACTCATGCACTACCGCTCTGTAGTCAAGATGAAGCACACAAGATACATGGAGTGAATGCTAAACCAGCCTCCCTCGAGGTCGTAAAACCTGGAACCTGCATGAAATGCAGATCAACATCATAACCCTTTAATCATCATCAATAGGAAAGAAGGAAGATCAAAGTCTAACGCCATACCTCGTTAGCATGCAAATACATCGATGGATGTCTGCTCAAATCACCCAGTAACTCTGGGTTTTCCACCTGAATGCTCGGAAGCTCCCTACGAGGGACATGTGTAGCACGAGCGGGATCCTCCATCGGAATATCCGCCTCCTTGTCCTCAACGTCTAGCACATCTACCCGGACAGGACGAATCACGGCCTCCACCAACTGACGAGGCTGTTTGATAGAACGGGGACGAGGAACTTCGAAAGCCCTTCGCCGTACGCCAGAAGTGGTCCTATAGGAACTGCTCGGCTGATCCAGATCCATAATATCTGGACAACAAGTCTCCAAATCACCTCAGAAAGGGTGTGGTATTTCTTTACCTGGAGCTTTTTAAATGCATTTATGACTATATGCATGCATACATTTACTTTAACATATAATAGAGTTAAAATGCATGACTACCCAATGCCTACATTTGGAAAAATTTTGCCATAGTCCCCTTTGAAAATAAGACTATCCACATGCACATATGCATGTCTAGGTGGCCATTCAGTAGCACACTTACCCCAAAGTCATATACATAATATATGCATTAAAAATCAAAATGATCATGCATAAGGCCAACCTCAATACTAGGAGTACTTTGCCTTTCTACCTTTTGCTCATTGGACCTCAAGTAGGACAAAAAATAGCAAAAAAATGTGCCAATTTGACTCTCTCAAAAGTCAAATTTTTTCACATCATTATGTTCAGCATGGTTTAATACTAACATTTACTATGTTGAATATTTTCTATCAAGTCATTTGTGCATACATAATCACTACTATGTGTTTAGATGCATTTCGTTCGATAACTCACAATCCAACGGATAGAAACTGGAAAAAATACATGCATACATTACCAGGATATTGTAGAACACTTGTACGGTGATAGAATTTGCAGAAAGCAGCCCGAACTCAGCAGATCTGAAGATGGCTAGCGATTTTCTCTATGCAAAGCAAGTTGAATGTGACTTGTGAAGACCAACTGCAGGATTTATGATCCACAGCTTGGTCATTGAGCTCATCTGCTGGTACCAGCAACAGTGCACTGCATGGCACCCCATGTGGGGTCCCACCCCTCCGGACTAGAAAGGTCAAATCGAGAATAAAAACACCACGCAATTGAGCAAAACAGCATACAATCCTGGTTTTCTCGGATGAGACTTTGAATCTGTACATCGCCCATTGGTAGTCACCCGAACATGAGGTATACCTTTCCAATGATCTCATTTGCCACAAATTACATCCGGCAATACCTCGTACAGGTCCGATGCCACCAACTCCGGGTCATTACCCTAAATGAGTCCCCGACGGGGGTTACAACGTAGATCCCCGGTGGGGGTTACAACACATTCATCCATTGACATGTCTATCAACGAAGGTCAAGCAGCCTTGAAGTTCTTTCAGTCGATGGCAAGTAAACCCATCGAAGCATTGAGAACCGTTCGATAGTTGCGTACGTACTCATGCGTTCCCAGTAGATCCCCGACGGGGGTTACAACGTATATCTTCGGCGGGAGTAACAATGCATGCTCATCCGTTGACACACATATCAACGAAGGTCAAGCAACCTTGACGTCATTTCAGCCGATAGCGTTTTAAACCTATCAGAGCTCTAGAGCTATTCGAGGTTTTCATACCCAACTGCTCGTATTCCCCAGCATATCCTCGGTGGGGGTCACAACGCAATGCTCCGTTGATCTACACGACAGCGAAGGTCAAGCAACCTTGATAATCTACAGAATCTCAACCGTTGATTCACACGTCAACGAAGGTCAAACATCCTTGACAGTATATCCCATAGGATGTTTCAGCCATTGATTCACACGTCAACAAAGGTCAGGCATCCCTGACAACATCTGTTGTTGGCAGTAAATCCAACAGGATCTTGACATACTCTGGCAATACTAACCAGAAAAAGTCAATGTTATCAAAGAGGATAGATAATGGAATGTGTTATACACATCCTCAAACAGATCAAGCTTTATCCCCACAGATCTCTTACACATAAGAAGTACATCTTCAGGATCAAGTCGTTATCAAGAACACAGGAATTTGGTGATAACTCTAACATCAACATCCTAACAGATTCGGCTTACACATCAAATCTGGTCAGTATTGCCAATCCTCAGTTGAAGCAACCGGGATCCAGCAATCATCCCCAACATGTTGGGCTACAACCCCGTACACAAGCATCATACAGTTGCATCATCTTTCTACCCATAGTACCAAGTTTGTCTTGTTGCATTTCAAGTGTCTAGGATTCTTTATCCTACCCATGCATCTCCATGCATGAGTATGATAAAGAGGGGCATCTAGAGACACTCGAAATTTTCTCAGACTCATCACATAACATTGCGGAGAGGATGATTCGCCTTTAAAAGAGAACCCCGAAAGACGATCCAAATCCATGCCGAATACTACCGGAAGTTCAGCATCAACCCCGGATCGCAATCTGGGAGTAGCAATTCCAACCTCGGATGTAACCCCGAGGCATGCAGATCCAATACCAGAACACACACCGGAGAAGATCGATTAATCTCGGAGATAACCCCGAGGTATCCAGTCTCAGTCCCAACTATGGGAATAGCCATCAACCTTGGTGATAACCCCAAGGAATGCAGTTTCGGTGATAACCCCGGAAATGCTTGTTTCAAATGCAACCAGCTTCAATCTCGGTGCTCACAACGAGATACATTGCACCAACCCAGCAATACATCGGGAAGACAGGCACACCTCACAGGTGACAATGAGGACCTTCAACAATTACAAAGATCCCAATCTCAAATAAGTCTCGAGCAACGTCTGCTTTTATCGGTCTAATCCGGCGATAACACCGGTGAGGGGATACATCGTCATCTCGTCAACACGATGCCACATCACGTCTCTATGCAACGATGTCCCACAAGGCTAACCAATCCTGAGTGACTATTATGCGGGGTAACGGATGAAAGTTGAAGCTTGAAGACCGGAGGGCATCGTCCCATCTTCAATGACTTCGTACAAACTCTAATCCCATGCCATCGTACAACTCTCGACAATGGCGGTCTGAAATAGGTCATGTATACCTCAAACGGATGCCCGGATTGCACTTCTGAAAGTTTGAGTGGACATTACAGTGCCTGAGGGCACGTACTTTGAGACGACCCAGCCCGACAAACCCGGGCCAACCCGGGTTGCCCCTGGTACACCTGCGGCTAAATTTCCTATAAATAGAGGGCTTGGGCAGCCCATTTTGCAAGAGAAAAAGGCGAAGAAGCCCTACCCAATTTGCTCTGCACTCACCCCATGTAGTGTACTTTCCCCTTTTAAACACCTGTGAGCTCATATATAGCCCTTTTGTACCTACAAAAAAGTCAAGTTTTACCCACTCTAAAGATATAAAAGTCTTCTTTAGCGCTTTTAGTCGTAAGCCTTCTCACACACTTTAGAGTCTTTCTCTTCATCTTTGCACACACCCTTCTACACGTTGAGAGTCGTGTTGCTTGCTTTTGCCTGCTTCTCTATCCGTGTTTTCCTTTCATTTGTATATATATATATATATATATATATATATATATATATATATATATATTTACATATATATTGACTAACATTATCGAGTTATGCCGCGATTGAGCCTGACTTGATGCCTCGAGCGTTTATTTGCTTTAATATATATATATATATATATATATATATATATATTAATCGTGTGTCGAACTTTGTTCGATGAGCCTGAACTTCTGCCCGTGCATTTATTGCTTTAATATATATATATATATATATATATATATATATATATATATATATATAATTAGCGTAGGTAATTGACTTTGTTCGATGAGCCTGAGCTTCTTGATGCAGTGCGTTTACTCGCTTTTATATATATATATATATATATATATATATATATATATATATATGAATTGTGGTCGGACTGCATTCGATGAGCCTCGGATTTTACATCCTATAAGTTTACTCTCTTATATATATATATATATATATATATATATATATATATATATATATATATATATATATATATATATATGAACTGTGGTCAACTCGCTCGATGAGCCTCGATTTTACATCCCATGCGTTTATTGCTTATATATATATATATATATATATATATATTTCGCTCCACCTGTTGTTTACTTCGTGGTGGTTGATCGCTTTTCTGACTTTCTTTTACGTTTATTCCGCGCAGAGTTTACTTTTGGCAATTGAACGCTTATACAACTTTATGTACATTTTATCCTCACTTTGGAGTTTCCTTCGTGGCGATTGAATGATTTTCTGCCTTTATTTACGTTTTTCCTTTGGAGTTTCCTCCGTATGGTTGATAGCTTTTTACTGACTTTATTTACATTTCGATCCCCCATGGAGGTGCTTCGTGGTTTGGTGATCATATCTGTATATATATATATATACTGACTTTTTATATATATACCGCCATCGCTTTCATACAAATTGCGATAGATTCTTGTGCCTTCTGAATCATGTGATCACAGATTCAAACTATTGGATCTAGATTCGGTTCATGATGGACATTTTTAGTCATGTAGCGACTTATAAATTATTCTCATGGGTTCGAATTTCCTCGGATGGTTTCCATACCCATGAGGAAGCTCGGCATTATTTTTTGTACATTATTTTCATACGGATGCCTCGCATTCGTAAAATAAAATCAATCAAGCCGAACACTTAATAAAATTGGAGTGTAAAAGGTCTCAATTACTATTGAGCATCAGGGTTTGAAAAAACCTTTTTTATAAAACATCATTGCTATATCTTACTAAAAACTGAATTTTTACATAAATTCAAACTCTGTGTATATAGGTTTGAACGAGGCCTCGCACGACTTCCAAATAACAGCACATTGACCCACACACACACACATTCAGATAATAGTTTCTTGAAAAGAGGCGGTCACCGTGGTAACACGGATGTCGGGGGGTGCCGAACACCTTCCCACCCGCATAACCAAGTCCCCAGACCCTAATGAATCTCGGTTTCACCGATCCGTTTAGCAGTGTCACATCACTGGGTCAATGTGCAAACCTTTTCTCGGTTGTGTTGGTACAACCATTTAAAAAACCAACTGGCAACTCTTAACAGTCCATCGTCGACATTATACATGTTGGACCTTTTTCACTTATTTTTTCAAATAAATCTCACTTAAAATGAGAACACCAAAGAACAAGTAACGGAAAGGGACACCCAAAAATCCCGACGTCGACAGATACGTTAACCTAATGAGAGCATGTTTAGACTAGACTTGCATGATTAATGAAGGCGTATGGTTTACATGGAGATTTAGACTAAGTTTTGAAAACAAACTATGTTAAAGATCATGTTCTACAAATTTTGAACCTAGTAAGCTATGCATGACTGATTTTGCACATAGATGATCATGTTGTAGTGTATATAGTTCTTTTGAGCATGTTCAAACTTATTAAGCCTTATGTTAAAAATATTTTCAATAAGAAGCTTAGCCTAGTGGGCTAACATGCATGATTTTTACACGGTTTATATTCTGACTTTGAAAGCATGTTAGTATGACTTAGAAATGCATGAATAAACCATTAAATTGTGTTTACATGATTAGTAAGCAAGAATGAACATGTTAAATCTACTAGTAAGCTTTGAATGTGAATATTGTCAAACTACCTTGAAGATCAGAATCTGATAATTGTGATTGTGTTTGATGTTACTCTTAGACTCACTCATGTAGTATAAACGCATGTGTACCATGTTTGTGTATCACATCTCAAGAAAAGCATAAACGAAGCCTAATTTCAACTAAAGCGGTATTAGTTTCACATATATGTTATGAATACTCGTACACATGCTTAATATGGGTGTTATAACTATCTTGTATGTTTAGAGAGCAAGAATGATAGGTTTTGTGGTTTCATGACCCTAATTTGTTGAAATAACTAATTTTGAAATATGTTATAAAAGGGAACCTAGATGTACTTGAGAAGCATGAAAAGACCTTAAACATAACATATATAACATTTGTGAGAGTTTTGGTCGTTTTGATAGAAACCAAAAGGCAAAGAATCGAGTCTTGGCATGGCGGAGATTGCACAGTATTGCTACAGTGTCCTAAACTTTTTCCATGCTTGCACACTGCTACCGCCAAAGATCATGTTTGAGGTCTATTTTTTGTCTAATGTTTGAAGCGTGCCTACATGATTACTTTAACTTATCTTATATGACTAATGTGCTAGTTAATGTGTAAGGAGCATGCTAAGTGATAGGGTCAAGTGTTGATCATAACTTTCAGATGTTAAGTCCTAAGAATATCTTCAAGAAATCAAGACGTCATTGTAATTGTGATGACTTATAAACTGATTTTGTACCATATGTGCTTACTTGGATCATGTCAAGCTTGATTAAAAACTATGTTAGCTACTGAACATCTTGAACATATATTACGTTATAAATATGATTTGAAAGTGTTGAGTTCTTAAACGAGGATAAACTATGCGTAAGGCAAGTTTCTCTAACCTTACTCAAATTTATATTGAGCATGTATCCGAACCTTACTCTTATTGTGCAAGTATAATTGCATTCTGTATTTGAAAAATACCGTAAGCTTATCCCTTTGAATACAAGTTATGTTACTTTCTCGTTCAAAGGAGCTAGTATGTTAAACCCTTATGAAAGCTGTTATTCATGTTGAACTTGGTATTATCCATTGAATATTGTGAAAGAGTCGATGCCATTTGATTCGGCTAGACTATATACATGTTTATAAAAACTGTCCAAACCAATTGGGTGGTGCGAAAATCTTGAAAAAAAAAACTGAGTTGAACAACCCTTTTGGTAAGGGGAGTGTATGTTGTTGGAAACCCCAACACATGAATTAATATTTTTGTGGTGTTATACATAACGTATAGTATTGTAGATTGATCATCTATAGTACTTGATATTTTTGGGTTATCAGTTTAATATTGGTAACTCTAGTGGAAGTTCAATAGTCCTTAGTGACTGCTCAGTATAAATTGTTATCCAGTTTGATACCTTGATAGTCGTTGAATTCATATATATCTGTTGATTTATATTGAATTATCGTTCTTATTCAAAGAATTGTTGATATTTCTTACCCATGATGTTATTCTGATACTTTGAACTATCCTATAAATGATATTCTGATATTTCAAACCTTGTGATATTATATCCTATACCCTTGTTATATATTACTTGCTTGGCAATTTGTGCTCATCCTTGCTTTTAAAATCCTTTTCGATTAAATGCGTAACGAGGAAGTGTATCCCAAAGGCGGACAAGGCAAGCGTAAGTTTACCGACTAGTTTATCCTTTTTATGTTTAAAGTCTATTATGTTGTATTAAGACTATTTCAGACTATGTTTAAGCTTAAGTAGGATCATGTAATAAATCTTTATTAGATATTATTATGTAATCTATTAAACACTGTAGGTTGCGAGACTTGGGAGAATAATTATAATAAATCATTGTATATTATTCTAAATTAGATCTTTCATTGCAAATGTATGATTTTAGTTATTATGGTAATACTTTGAGAACGTGATGAACCGAATTCGGGTGACCAAGTGGAGGTCAGAATTTGGGGGCGTCACAGGTATGGACTTATCATAGAGGATGACGATGAGGTACGCATCATAGATGATGGTGATCCATTGAATTACGAACATGCTATGAGTAATAAATACTCAGAGAAGTGGTAAGAAGCCATGGAATCCGAGATGGACTCCATGTATGAAAACCAAGTATGGACTTTGGTTTCACCACCTCAAGGCATTAAGCCTATTGGGTTTAAATGGGTCTTTAAAAGAAAGACTAGAGTTGATGGAAAGGTAGAGACCTATAAGGCCCGACTGGTCGCAAAAGGTTTCAAACAAAGACAAGGAGTTGACTATGACAAAACCTTCTCACCAGTAGCGATGCTCAAGTCCATTCGGATTTTACTTGCGATTACAGCTTACCATGACTACAAAATCTGGTAGATGGAAGTGAAAATGGCCTTCCTCAATGGAAAACTTGAGGAGGATGTGTATATAACACAGCCAGAGGGATTTGTTTCAAAGGTTGGAATAAATCAAGTCTTTAAGCTACAACGATCCATTTATGGATTGAAGCAAGCTTCTCGTAGGTGCAACATCCGTTTTGATGAGACAATCAAAGAGTTTGATTTTATCAAAAATGAGGATGAACCATGTGTGTACAAGAAGGTTAGTGGGAGCACTATTTCATTCCACGTATTATATGTTGATGATATATTACTGATAGGGAATGATCTTCCTATGCTAAAATCAATTAAAATCTGGTTATCTAAACACTTCTCCGTGAAGGACTTGGGAGAAGCATCTTATATTTTGGGGATAAAGATCTATAGAGATAGATCTAAAAGGATGCTTGTCTTATCCCAAGGAACGTACATTGACTCGATGCTAAAGAGGTTTTGCATGGAAGATTCCAAAAGAGGTCTCATGCCGATGAGCCATGGAATACATCTCTCCAAGAAACAAGCCCCAAAGACACCTGAAGAGAGAGACCGTATGAGTAAGATTCATTATGCTTTAGCAATAGGATCTATCATGTATGGTATGATATGTACTAGACTAGATGTTGCTCATGCACTTAGTGTAACATGAAGATATCAGTCGAATCCAGGAGAAGAACACTGGAAGGCAATGAAAAATATCCTAAAGTACTTAAAAAGAACTAAGGATGTATTTCTTGTCTATTGTGGGTCTGAATTAAAACTAGAAGGCTTCACAGACTCAAGTTTTCAAACGGACCAAGATGACAGTAAATCCATTTTAGGGTATGTGTTTACCTTAAACGGTGGCACAATGAGTTGGAAGAGTTCCAATTATCAAACTATAGCTGATTCAGTGACAGAGGCAGTACATAGCTGCAAGTGAAGCTGCAAAGGAAGCTGTTTGGATGAAGAAGTTCATTACCGAAATTGGTGTGGTTCCTAGCATTACAGGACCAATACCTTTATTCTGTGACAATACCAGAGCTGTTTCGCATGCTAAGGAACCCATGTCTTATCAGAAATTTAAACACGTGTTGCGGAGGTTTTATTTGATCAGAGAGATCATTGAAAGAGGAGACGTCACCCTGGAGCGTGTGGACTCTCAAGATAATATTGCAGATCCATTTACTAAAGCGTTAACACAACAACAGTTCGATCGTCACTTAGAAAATATGGGCATGGGATATCACGGCGATTGGCTTTAGTGCAAGTAGGAGATTGAAAGTAGTATGCATACAAGCCAATCATGTATGATGATAAAGTATATACTTTGTAATCAATCTTATTTATTTTTAATAAAAGAATCATTTATTAAAGGCATTTAATTATCTATATGGTGCTGTTTTAATAATATGTGATAAACCCATAGTTTTAAGCAATGCTTTTAGAATCATGATGAGATCATGCTAATGAAATCTAAATTTTTAAATAGCTTAAAACTAAAATATTCCCAATCAATGGATTAATAAAAAGGGGATTAGTGAATCCGGATAGATTGGTACGTACGTTGCTTGCTCATTGGGTGAGGATGATTGATCTCATTATCATTTGTGTGGAGACACTAAAGCAAGTATATAGGTGCTTATTACAGAATGTGACTCGCTAAGGAATACCTAATGGAGTTTTACGTGCATGTCAATAGGAATTCCTATAGTGATAGTAGTACAAATGATCCTTAGACTTGAGATCATCATAGTATCTTATATATAATGAATTACACTTTGACTTATTCCTTAAGACTCTTAGGGTATATCAAAGGGTATACTTGAGTGTAATAAGTTATATATGGAGATAATGAATGATCAATAAAGAATCTACCACTTTTAGTAAAAGAAGTGAAATGTCCCATGTGATTCGATAAATGACAACCCAAGAATCCTTGGTCAAGGTAGAATGAAATTATATTAACTTTTATTTATTCATCATCTTTTAAAACATAATAATGATAACATCCCTGCTATCTACATCATTTTCCTGAACTACTAAAGTTTCAGGATAACATCATCATATCACATTGGTTACATAATCTTGGGATTTACATCTTATTTATTATATCATTAATCACACAACAATTACATTCTTGACGATGACCTACTAAAATGCTGCATAGCCTTACGACGATCCTCTTCCATAATACGAAACATTGTTCTGCGATCTAACATATACCATGGCAGCATTTCGAACTGAGTCGGATAGTACATGACTCGGTCTTGAGCTCGATTTATCACAGTGTTGAACACACCATTCATCTCCTCCATCTTGATCTTCTTTGCTTGTACCTCTCCCTTTGCTACCTCTATACGCTGAGAAGCTTTCTTCTGACAACCCAAAAATTTATAAAATCTTTAATGATTAGAATAAAGGTTAAAGAATAAAACCTAGAAGAGAATTTGAGGATTTATTTAAATTTTTTAAGAAGAGCCTATATGGTTTGCTATTCGAATGAGAATAGAGAAAATATGGGTTATAAAATTCCCAAACCCTAGAAATGAATTAATATGTACTTGAAGGAATATCAAGAATAAGGTATTACGATACCTGTAAATTCGATGTGAACTGAATAGTCTAAGAAATGTTATATAAGTACATATAGAAATTTTATTAAGGAGATAAGATTTCACATGAAGAGATGCTATGAGGTTAAACGAAGATGAGTATATGTATAGAAATATATATACTTAGTAAGCTGCTATATATATTTTAGCAAGAGGAATAATGAATTAAGTTAATGATATAAGGATCAAGATAAAACTATGTTAGTAATTAACATAGCTTGAATGTTGGCCTTGACTGGCAAATAAGAATTTGAATAAGTATAAAGTCGTTAGTTAATATGATTAGTAAATGAAGGGAGTAATTTAAAACTCAAAATTTGAGTTAGAGATAGAATTTTGAAGCACAGACTGCTCGGTTGCGTCCGGAACGTCAAGTTTAGTTAGAAAGGACAATAAACACAAAATATGTAAGGGTTGACTTTTTGGTCAAAGTCAATAGTTGACTTTTATAGAAAAATGGTCAAAATTGGAGTTAGAAGTGAAATATATTATGATTATGTGAATTATGTATATGATTAAATAAATATACATTATATAATGTGAATACATTTATTTTGTATATAAAAGTGAATTAAGAATTAAGTTATATAACCTAATATATATATTAGGTGTGATAATTAAATAACCTAAGAGGTTATAATATGGGAGAATATTAGTATATAAATATATATACTAACATTAAGAGATTTATTTTATATATCTCAAAATAATTAATTTTATAACCAAGTCTAATTGGGTTATGAAATTAAAAAGGCACAAGTAAGGAATTTATTTACAAAGGTGTAAGGAACCCTAATTAAATGATTAGGGTAAAATAGAATTAAAAGTATTGGACTTTAATGATATCATAGCCCAATAATTTAAATAGAGTCCAAGATAATTAAATTTAATGGACTAAGGAAGTTATATTATTTAAACGAGCCCAATTAATTAATTAAGCATGTGACTTGTAGATAAAGTGACTAAGGGCGATTAAATTATTTAATCTAGACCAATATATTATGTATGTGACAAGTATTATATTGACCCAATTAAATTAGGGTCCTTTACATAAATATACAACAAATAGAAAGTAATTACAAGAAAAGTGCATCAATCAAATAATTACAAAAAGAATGTATTTATTACAAAAAAGTACAATTCACATTAATAAGAAACCTAAAATCAAGGACAAATAATCGCCATAATTAATAATTCAAATTCAAATATTTATATCTAACAATAAAACAAATTCAAATTCAAAATAATAATTCAAATTTAAATATTCAAATTCAAATCTTCATCTCCTCACATACACTTTGAATATTTAAGTTTAAAGTTTAAACAAAGTAAATTTTTAGCTACCTAATATAGGTTCCATCCACCCAATTTTTTATAAGTATATTTTTATTATATATATTTATTTATTTCATTTACAATGAAAAGCAAGAATTTTGTATATTTCATTCGCAGAAAACATCCCATGTCCCAAATCACCGAGAAAATAAATTAATCTTCATCTTCACCCGCTACACCTCACATATACTCCGCCACACCGCCGAATCTCCGCTTGTCCAAAACGCCAATGAGAATAAGAAGAAGATTCTACTACACAAAAGTTTAAAATAAATAAATGTATTTAATAATGTTCTGAATTTTTTTTATAACTATTTTGTTTCTCATAAATAATAAAATGGTTACCTTTGTATGAATGGTTGGCTACCAACTGCATCACATTCAAACGAAATTGGTAACTTAATAAAATTGAATTGGTTACCTTGGTCTGAAAGTTTGGCAACCAACTGAATGAAGGTTTGGCTACCAACTGAATGAAGGTTTGGCTACCAACTGAATCACATTCAAAATAATTGGTAACTTAATAAAACTTAATTAGTTACCTTGGATACCCACTGCAATATGAAAAAATTGAATGTGTAAAGGTGAAAAAATTGAAGGTGTGCCGTATGAATTGGTTACCTTGGTCTGAAAGTTTGGCAACCAACTGAATGAAGGTTTGGCTACCAACTGCATCACATTCAAAATAATTGGTAACTTAATAAAACTGAATTAGTTACCTTGGAACCCACTGCAATATAAAAAAATTGAAGATTTGTCGTGAATAGAGGTGAGATGGGGCATACCTTCAAAATTTATAATTTGGTTCTCTCCAACGAATTAGAATAATCAAACTAAGAAGGATTCGACTATAATTTATAAATATATATAAACATGAAATTATCTAAAACGTGGGAGTATTCAAAATCGTTTTTTGAAGTCCATGAGATATGGATGATCCTGAAAATCCATGAATGATCCTTCCGTCTGTATCAAAAGAAGATTACCATTTTATTTGTAGTAACTTGCCATAAATGACCACCAATCAGTTGGTTGAGTGGTGTGCCTTTCTCCGTCAAACAAATTAAGAGGATAGTTGATCGTGATCGGAGAAATGATTAATGAAAAAGACAACAATTTATGAGAAGCATGTATGACTAACTAATATATATATATATATATATATATATATATATATATATATATATATAGGCATAACTAATCCATAAATTAAGGAATTTTAATTGAATACCAATTCCTTAAATTAAGGAATCCAAATTACACAAATATTGTAAATAAAGTGGGAAGTGTATTAGTTGTGTAAAAATTTTATGAGTGGACTATTGTTGTAATTATTTTAAAAATGTAATAGAATATGTAAATCACCCATTAAATTAGGATTGAAAGCCCAAGTTAGTTTTTGTGTTAGTAAGTAAAACAAGTAAATTTGTTAGCTCAATGAAATTAATTAAGGGCCCAAACTAAGCCACTTGTGGGAGAATAATAATATTAAAATTATATGAAGTAAGAGATATATTTTTATTATCTCAAGTTATTAATTTTATAACTTAATTAAAACAAGTTTAGTTGGGTTATATAATTTAACGTACAAGAGTGATGATTTAAATTCTAAATATTTGGAATGGATACCCTAGTTAAATATTTAGGGTGGGTTAAGATGGAAATGATTGACTATGTAAATATTACATGGCCCAAAAGATTAATTGAAAGCCCAAAAGATTAAATAAGTGACCCAAATTTTAAAATCAATTAGTGATAAGGACATTTTGGGCATTCAATAAAGCAATTAAATAATAATTATTATATGTGGCAATAAGAAGGCCAAAGGGTCGGTTAAAAAAGAAGAAGAGAAGGATCAGATATTAGAGAAAATAAGGATAAGAAGGAAGAAGAAAGAGAGAGAAAGAGAAAAGAAAAAGAAGAAAACGTGAAATAGAGAGAGAAAGAGGAGAAGATCGGTAGCCTTGATGAAAAGGTATAAAATTACTTTTCCTAAGCTTTACTTTCTTCATTTATTTTTGTAATTTGATGAAAGGGGGTTTTGATTTGGAAGCTCAAACCCCTATGATTTATGTGTTTTTCTTGGATTCAAGTATGAATCTACCCATAATGGGTGTTGATTTAGTTTGAATCAAAAAGAAAAGAAATTTTTTTTCTAGTTTTGAAAACCTTAACTTTTAGGTGCTTTAAAAATCCACTATTTTTTATCTATGCATTCTTTTCTCGATCCGTCAAAGAGAGGTGCTAGATATATGTGTTGACTAGTAAACCCAAGTAGTAGAACTCAAAAATCACGTTTCTAAAATTCGTGGTGTGCATTTTTTGTAAAAATAGTCCCATTTTCTAGGTACTGTTTTGAACCAATCAACAGTGGGGGCATTTTCATCCACTTTTTCTGCTTTAAAAATTCTAGAAAATTTGGAGTGTTAACACCAGAAGTTATACAGGTTGTGTAAAATTTTGTGATTTTTTGGCCATACGGTTTGAGAGTTATGAATTTTACGGTGAAGAGAAATTTTTATAAAGCCACCCAAATAACTCTATGTGTATAAGTCCAAAATTTACAAAATGTTTACTGGAAGAACATGTGTATAACAGAAACATACTGTATAAATTTCAGAATATTTGGAGTTAATCTCGATTTATGAAAAATCTGGAGAATATTTGGCTATTATGGACTATTTAAATATAGTAAATGGATTTTAAAAATTCTGGAAAAAATATATGTTCAATATTGAACTATTTTCTCTCAAATCCCAAAAAAGAAATATTTTTGGAATGGATTTGGTATTTTTCATCTAAATGATGATAAATGGATTTAATTAAATATATGATGTCCAAAAATATGAAAAATACGATTTATGACTTGAGACCCTTGAGCATGGCTTATGCAGGTTTTTGATGAAGTTTTGGGTCGGGTGTGAAGTGTTGTGATGTTTATGGCATTTTAGAATGTTTAATGAGTTAATAAAGGAAAGGAAAACAATTGAACTAAATTTTTTATTAATGTGATTAATGACTTAAATTATTGTTATATGGCTAATAATATTGGATTTAGATATTATTAGTAGTATTTGACTAAAATGTTATTAAAATGTTAATAACCTTAGCGTAAAATATTGTTACATAATTAATAATATTCGACGAGAGATTAAAATAAGATATTTATGTTATTTTCCTATATTATTGTTGAAGTTGGTATTCAATGAACTATGTTATGCTTATAATAGACTAAAATGAGAATTGTGGTCTTTGAATTGGATTTTGATTCTTGAAATAGTTTCATCTCTTCGAAATATTTGGTGGTCTCTTTGAAATAGTAATTGCGGGGATCTTTGAAATGTAATCCCGTTCATCAAATGATATTTCAATTTACTAAAAGATTATCTAGCTTACTAAGATAACATATAAAGGAAAACTTATAAGTATAAGTTATAAGTGATGAAAATATTATTAAAGTATAATGATAATTCTAAGACTAAGGTGTAATGTCTAATACTTAACTTTGTGAGTGAAGGTTAGACAAGTTAATATAAAATGATGAGATTATAAGTAAGTAATTGAATATAGTGTTAAGATTATCTAATATTTGACTATGTGATTAAGTGTTAGATAGTATTATGAAATAAGGTATGATATGCTAATTGAAAATTTAATCTTATACCTGATAGGTCTTTTCAATAAAGAGAATAAATTAAATTGCGTAGCGGTAATCAACTATACATGCAAGTTTCCTTAACTCAAACTTGAGTTATATTTCAAAGTATGTTAGTGAATGAATATTGATGATTATTCATGTCTAAATTGATTATTGATTCGCACTTAGTGCATGTTGCATATGTTCATCAGGTATGAAAGGCTGATCACCTTCATTACCATAAGGTTCAGTTAAATTGTTCATGGTCATTGTTGACCTTCAAACATTATTGATTCATTAATCAATTATTGACATCTTGATTCATGTTCCTTCATAATTATTAAATTGTTGAAAACTTAAAAGCTTATTATTCTTTCAATCATGATATATCTTTATTGAATTTAAACTTTCTCGGTAAAGTAGTTGCTTACCCTTGCTATATCATGATAATAAATTTCAGATAAAGGCGAAGGCTTGAATAATGACAGAGATAAAAGCAAAATACAGTAATAGATTGTTATAAGGATAACTATTTAGTTATCTTATTGTAAACATTTATAATTTTGAAGGTATGTATTCAGTTAAGGTTAATAAATTTGGGAAAATATTATAGAATTATGTAAAATAAACAATATATGTTTATTTGTTCTGCATTAGATGATAGAATATATATGATGATGAAGTATCGTAACGTACCAAGTCTGAGGTTCTTGGGACCCAGATTTGGGGATGTCACATTTCTCATATGCATCTTCGACTCTTGCTTTCTTGGCAGATTCTTCTTTCAAGTTATCCTTCAGCTTCATAATCTATTCCATCAGCTGATCATTCTCCCCCTCTGTGTGAATCAACTTCCATTCAACATTACTCAAACGCTCGTCAAGATCCCGGATCTCATCGTTATTTTGCGCCATCGAATTTTGACGTTTAGTTACTATCTCCTCCAAATCCTCGACTCAATCCTGAAGCTCAATGTTGCGGTCATATACCTCATCATACATACGAGCCATGATAGAGTTTGGTGGAATATCTTCCTCTTCCTTATCCTCATCCGTCTATGGCAGCTCCACGGGGTCTTCCTCATCCATCTCTACCTCATCCTCCTCATCAAGTATACCTTCTTGCTCAACCACTATAACCAATGGAGATGACTCCCTTGGCAGTAGTTGTTCCCAGACCACCTGAATATCTCGAGGCTCCTTTTCTCTAGGCATCTGAGGTCCCTCTTCGCTAGCTTGACTGGATTCTCCCACATTAGCCATCCAGACAACAAAAAATTTTAAGTTTTTAATTACTAATCGTTATTGTTCGACACTCACGAGCACATAGGTTGCAACCTCATAAACATATAAAGTGTTTTATTATTTCTTTCTTTACACTCAATAAGAGTTTATCACCACTATCTTTTCAATCTCCTATAAGGTTACTTCTTAAGTATTTTTCCCCACCTAAGGTTCATAATTACCTAAAGCTCTGATACCAACTTGTGACACCCCCAAATCTGGATACTTCATTTCCACAAGATTTGGTGTTCACTTTCCATTCATTCATAATCTAACTACCCAAACATAATAAAATTTAAACAATAAATCTTCCCATTAAAGGGTTACATAACTTAATCAATAAATCTCCCAGGTTATCTAACCTTAAACATTCATCAAATACGGAAAGGTAAATAATTACATCACAATAATTAAACATAGTCTGATAATATAAAAGTTAATAGATTTACAAATCTTCAACACTTATTCATCTTCCCTTTTTCTTTACTAGTGGTTGGCTCATCAACCTTCTCAATTTTAGCTGCAATGATTATATATGCAAGAGTGAGCAAATCAAATGCTCACTTGAAATGACAATGAATAAGAATCACATAATATCCACCAATGAATAGGCTCAATAGAATTGAATAATGTTTTTATCGTTGATAATCAAGAACTGAAATTAGAATTTGAAATATATCTGAGGGTCACAAGACAATGAACTATATCCAAGGTTATAAGTATTCTTACAACTTAAACCTAAACAGTCATAAGACTATAGGGACTCCCTGTACTTAGGGTGATCAACCCTTCGTACCATGTATTGTGCACAGACATCTAAATGCTTCGCATAAATAATCCCCTATAATAGGGTTGTTCATCTCAGTTTTTTTGAATACTAGTCCGCACCAAAGTTAGTTTAGTTTGGATAAGCTTCAAGGGTAATTTAGAGTTCTACGAACATCAACTAAGGATTGGTTGAATCAAAAGTGTAATAACAATTCAAGGATTTGATAACAACGTAGTATGAAATAACCATGGATTATAAATGATTACTCATCACGCATCAAAATTATACTTTTAGGAATAAACTGGAAAGAAAAGTAAAATAAACCTTACTTGAACAATGATAATAAGCTAAGGTTATATTCACTGCCAATAAGGAAACAATTTAGGAGCTTTGTTCAATATAAGAATAAGGAACTTGTTTAATAAAATATAACTTGAGCAATCATAATTTAAATAAGGTAAAGAACGTGCTCAATGCATCGATAAGGTTTACATCATACAACATAAATAGGATTCAAGAGTTTAATAAGAGAATAAGTAACTTGCGTAAAGTAGGTAAGATAAATCAAACTCAAATAGAGATTAGAGTTTGAAAACTTTCCTTGCGTGTAAACTAAACAGTTATAACTCATGTTCCCAAATATCCTATACACATGTCATCATGACATAATTAGTTACAACATGTTCTCAATACATAATTAAGTATCTTTTTCATAAACTACTAATTGGTTTAATCATATAGTTAAGCCACACTTTTAACGGGATAACATAACTCTTTAGTTATTACATAATTCCTAATTACTTAATAAAATTTCATATTTGGTAGTATAACTACACCATATTATGATAATTCACATTTTAGTAGTCATAACACTACCTTTTATTGACAATTACAAAATTGTATAATTAAAATAAATTTTCTACTTAAATCGCTAATCGGTGTTTTATGGCACCCAGATTTATACTAGGAATAAGCTACTGCGACGTTGTCCTAGCGCTGAGGTGAGATGGAAGCCTTTAACTGGCGCTACAATGGTATCGGCGCTTCAACGCTCTTGTTTATTCGTATAACTAGCATTGCATGTTGGGTGATTTCGTAATCAATGAATACGTGAAAGTATACACGGTCAACAAGTAATAAAGAGTAAGTAAAGTATCGTTCCCATAGAGAATTAACTAATAAAGTTCACCAAGCACTAGCCCATAACCATTTCAGTCTTTTTTAAATGAATGATTTAATTTTTTATATTTAAACTATGAAATTAAATAATACTAACTACCCCTAGAATGAGACTAGATAATGAAGACATGAGATTACAATTTCCCCTATTGAATCATTTAAATCAACACACTTCCAGTTAAGCTAAATTAATTACATCAGATTGTTAGTCGAGAACACGAAAGTAAAATATGGCTATCTCTCGATGTACCATACCCATATCACATATAATCCACAATTGATAGAATACACATGAACACCCACATTACCTAAACCACTATATGTCTATGTGATTTACAAATAAATAGGGTTTAAGCCCAAGTCCTCAATTGACTACGAGTGGTGCTTCTAATATGTCTATCCTAATCATGAATCAAACATCCCATCACCATGTAGAATATACAAACACAAGCTATTAAGATCGGATCTAAACCCATAATTCATCTTTCAAGTTCATATATATTATCACAGTAATCGATGACCAATCAACTAAGCAAATAAGCATGAATCTTAATAGACAATCTCATAATAATCAATAAGGCTAACAATGAAGTATATCAAAATAAACTAGGCAATATATTCCATTGCAATCCCAAAATAGAGTTTATGTAAGACCCCAACTTTTTAATGAATAAAATCGAATTTCCTCTATTTATTATTGTGAATAATAATGTGTTAATTTGATATAATACTTTGGTTATGAGTTAAATGTGCAAATTTTGCAAAATAAGTAAGTGACTATAAAATATTCATTTTTGTCGGGGAATATTCGTTTGGTCGTGGAATATTCGTACGACGGCTCAACCATTTGTGGGCCCCATAACGAAAAACGGTCGGATGAAGAAATTGACAAGTTTGAGTTTTTATAAATAACGGCGTAGTTATTCTGCTTAACAACACTTTGGAATACCGGTGGTTAAAATACGATGAATACGCGTGGTTGCATGAGTACACTCTGTATTGCACAATATTTTTGAATTATTGATTCTTACGTAAGAAGGCACTACTCAATAATTTTTACAAAGAATTATTGTTCAATATTTTATTTTATTGATTCAATAATTGTTACGTTGATATTTTATATTATTGTTGTTTCAATAATTTTCGCATACAATATTTCCCATTATCGGATCAATAATTCATATTATTTGAATAATATTATTAGATAGCATTATTGGCAATGTCTAAGGAAGTTACATCAGGGAAAGGGTTTGGTCACCTAATTGCGCACCAATAAGGAGAAATCCTTATCTGGAAGCCCCTTCTTTCCAGGAGCGACACTTTCATTGTCATAATTGTGATTCATAATATTATTTGTGAATAATTAATTATTGATTTATATGATAAGGAAATATTTATTTTATGTGGATATAAATGATGGATATATTTATTATGGTTATAAATGAAGGAATTAATGTTGAGGTGTTTTATCAGTATTTTATCGGAATGGAGGTATTAAAAATCATTCGTTTGTAGATTTCGTATATTTTCTGTTTGGAATTTGGAAAAACTTAAAGCTACAAAGTTGTAGAGAATTCGATTTCATGTGGAATGGACATAAAATTCGTATTTTTATGATAAATGGGCTATTTTATTTGAATTTTTGAAATTTCAAAAAATAAAATAATTTTTATTAAAATTGGGTGGGACCCACTTTTGTTTTAAACATGTGGGCTGCCAAAAAAAATTCTAAATTGGCTGGCTTGTTTGATCAAAATGGGTGGGCGTAGAAGTGAAGGAATAAATAATATTATTTTATTATTTTAGTCTCCATTGGCGTTCTAGCATTTTTCTATAAATAGGCGCTTAGGTTAGAATTGAAAATCACACCAGAAACAAGTTTTCTTTGTCTTTATATTATCGAGCGTATTTTTGTGAGTATTTAGATACTTTGAGAGTTGTTATTCAGTGCAAGTTTCCTTCGGCCTTACATCCGATATTTCGAACACCAGTATTATTATTTTGAGTTAAGGGATGTTATTTTCTTCGTAAATGATATTATTTCTTTCAATATCATTATGCCGAAATATTGGTCTGAACTTTTTATCAAATTTGGAACTTTTTGTGTCGGGATTACTATTCACGTATACGACATTATTCACGATATCTACTTTATTCACGAATCTGACACTATTCAATTTAAAAAATGAAATTTTTCCTTTTTGTCCAAGATTTCTATTATGGTTACTATCTTTGATTATATCCATGTTTTGATCTTTATTTTTGAATTCTGCTTCACAATTGGTTATTATGGAGTATTATTGAAATTGGATAAACTGTAATACGAATCCCTAATATTTGTTCTTTTATCTCACTAGATTCATTTTTTTTTAAAGATATTTTCATCATCCTCATCCTAAATGATTATATTATCAATATCTTTGGCCTATAGTGCAAAGATGAATGATTAACTGATGAATATCTTTGGCCCGTAGTGCAAAGATGAACATGTGTTGAGATGAACATGACCAACTGGTGATACAAATGAATATCTTTGGCCTGTAGTGCAAAGATGAATATTTGATTCAAGATGTATATTGATTGATGTTACAGGGATAAAATATTGATGATGGACTTTTAAATCTTAGAAGAGAGTAGATTTCTTTCCCTACTTGACTCTTCTAATGGATTGATGTTCTGCTGCAATTGTTGATCTAAAACTTATTGTCTATTATATTTTATCAGATTTTTCGTTGTTGAAGACTAATGATAAATTGTTGTATATTATCTTAGTCATAATATTCTTTACTGGGCTAGTTGAGCTCACCCTTTTCCTTTTTGTTCCATTTTTCTTCTAAGGAGGTGATAACATAGCGAGAACTACTAAATGGGGTATGGAGTGATGGTTCAGGATAGTTGTATTAGTAGTCCTCACTATTTTTTAAAATAGTGTATCAATAATTGTAATGAAGACTCCTTTTGAGTTTGTATACTCTCTATTAGACAATAGTTGTATTCAAACTCACAGTATATGTGTTGTTGTATTTTGCACGACAATTGTATTACTGAAGTTGTATTTATTTTTGTACCATGTATTTGGCGACTCAGAATGGGTGATGTATACCTATTTTGGGGGCGTCACAGTTGGTATCAAAGCTTAGGGATATGATCCCTAGCTGAGATATGAGACAAGAACTAGGAGGGGAGATACGGGGAATTCCTTCGCTAGTATGTTCTGACTAAGTTTATTTGTTATTTGGTTGGTCAGTTAGAGCATATGGTTAATATGTGATATGTTAATTTGTTAATTAACCCTTGTTTTATGACAGTATTT
Organism: Panax quinquefolius; assembly: GCA_020205615.1. NCBI lineage: Eukaryota > Viridiplantae > Streptophyta > Magnoliopsida > Apiales > Araliaceae > Panax > Panax quinquefolius. Next base: position 71,694,323 of record CM035172.1, read on the forward strand.
AAGAATGGCAGCGGGAAATATTAACAATGGAGTGAATGAGACAGTGGAGACACCTTTAATCACCACCCAGGGGAACGTGCAACTGGAAGGCAATATTCCTCCTATAAATAACACTATCTAACAAATGATGAATGATGGGATGTTTAGAAGCATTTTGCAATTCATGCAAAATCAGATGAGGGAGACTCGTGCACAAAATACGGGTGGAAATGATAGCAATGCGCGTCTTGTCACAGCCAAGCATTTCAAGGAGTTGAGACCACCAGAATTTGCGAGAAAGCCGGATCCGATTAAGGCGGAAACATGGGTCAAGCAAATTACCAAGATATTCGATGTCTTGGGATGCATGGAGGAACAGAAGGTTCCTTTTGCCACTTTTATGTTCCGTGGTGAGGCGATCATCGTGTGGGAAGTCAGCAAAGCGTACCATCTACCGCCGCACTCAACATGTCTTGGGAAACATTTCAGAAACTATTCAATGACAAGTACTTTCCTGAAAGTATTCGTCATATGAAGGAGGTAGAGTTTATCAGACTTGAACAAAATACCATGACGGTGTCCCAATACGAGGCGAAGTTCGCTGAGTTATCCAGGTTTGCACCTCATTAGGTAGAGAATGAGGAACGAATGGCAAGGATGTTTCTGAGAGGTCTAAAACCCGAGATTCGAAATATCTTATCTCTCATAAATTTTCTTTATATTCAGATGTTGTAAACATGACTCAATTATAAGAGTGAGATAATGAGTATGTTCAACCAAGGGAACACAACTAGGGTCATACCGGTGGCAGCGATCATCGGAGCAATGAAAACCAGCAGGAAGGAAAACATTCGAACAAAAGCGGTAACCACTCTAGTGGTAATCGTGGCCATGATAATAGAAGGAGCGAGTCGGGAGGTGATTTCAAAAAGTTAAGGTACAACAATGATAACGTGAAGACGTCAGCACAAACATCAACTTTTTCTAGGGGTGGAGAATGAGCACCGGTCGTTTTTTACAAATGCGGGAAAGAGGGACACATCAACCCAAACTGCCCACAACAATCCAAGGTGTGTTATAACTTTGGAAAGGAAGGTCATATAGCTAGAGATTGTCTAGTTGCGAAACCAAGTTCAACAGGGATGGTGACTCCAAAGGTTGTCCCGGACACGTCAAAGTCGGTGGTTCTTGGAAGGGCGTTTGTCGTGACTGCCCAAAATGCGAGAAACCCGAATGAGGTGATCACGAGTAAGCTAATCAAAAACTCTTGCGAAGTTTATACCTTATTAGATACCAGTTCTACCCATTCTTTATCTCTCCTTCTTGTGCTCAACGTTTAAACTTGACTACGGAGAAATTAGATCTTGACTTATCTATTGAGACTCCGTTAGGAAAAACTTTCATTACATCTACTATTTATAAATCTTGCTTGATTCAAGTTGGTACCATCACATTACCTGCAGATCTTATTTCGTTGAAAATTCTTGCATTTGATGTGATTTTAGGGATTGATTGGTTAACCACGCATCATGCTAAAATTGATTGTTTTCGTAAGGTTGTTAGTTTTCATATTCCTAACCAACCTATTATGAGAATTCAAACAACCAAACCATTAAAGTCAATCACTGTCATATCAAGCCATAAAGCTATTCGTTTATTGAAAAATGGATGTCAAGCTTTCTTAGCCCATGTCACGGACTTGAACAAAAACACGTCAGATTTGAATAAAATTTCTATTGTTAGTGAATTTCCTGACGTATTTCCTGAAGAACTTCCCGGTCTACCCCCAGAACGTGAAGTTAAATTTTTTATTGACCTTGAACCTGGTACAAAGCCCATTTCTAAAACCCCATATCGAATGGCTCCTATTGAACTTCAGGAGTTAAAGGTTCAACTACAGGAGTTGTTGGACATCGATTTCATTCGTCCTAGTACATCTCCTTGGGGTGCTCCTGTGTTATTCGTAAAGAAGAAAGATGGGAGTATGCGACTTTATATTGACTACCGAGAATTGAACCATGTCACCATCAAGAATAGGTATCTACTACCTCGCATTGATGACCTGTTTGACCAGTTGCAAGGAGCACAATTCTTTTTAAAGATCGATCTTCATTCTGGATATCATCAACTGAAGATTAAAATCGAGGATATTCCAAAGACTGCTTTCAGAACTCGGTACGGGCATTATGAATTCTTAGTCATGTCTTTTGGATTAACTAATGCTCCTACTGCTTTCATGGATATGATGGATCGTGTATTCAAGGAATATTTGGATCAGTTCGTTGTTGTCTTTATTGATGACATCTTCATCTATCCAAAAGCCATAAAGATCATGAGCACCATTTGAAGCTGGTACTGCAAAGGCTTCGTGATAACAAGCTATATGCCACGCTGAAGAAATGCAAGTGCTGGCTTGAGGAAGTAGCATTCCTTGAGCACGTGGTGTCAAAACATGGAGTATCTATTGACCCGACGAAGATTAAAGAAATACAAAGTTGGGAGCAACCGAAGCCGGTGACCAAAGTACGTAGCTTTTTAGGCTTAGCTGGTTATTATCGGAGATTCGTGGAAGGATTTTCTCGAATCACTACTCCGTTAACTCAGCTGACTCGTAAAGATACAAAATTCGGTTGGAGCGAGGATTGTGAGAAGAGTTTTCAAGAACTCTAGAGGAGACTCATTTCGGCACCTATTGTGACAATACCATCTTGTTCGGATGGATTTGTTATCTACAAAGATACTTCAGGCAAAGGGTTAGGATGTGTTCTCATGCAACATGGGAAAGTCATAACTTATGCCTCGCGACAACTTAAAGAATATGAGAGGAATTATCTTACTCATGATTTGGAGTTGGCAGCAGTCGTTTTCGCGTTGAAGATCTGGAGACACTACCTGTATGAGGAGAAAGTGGAGATCTATACAGATCATAAAAGCCTCAAATATTTCTTCACCCAAAAGGAACTCAACATTCGGCAACAACGTTGGCTTGAGCTTTACGATCATACCATCCAATATCATCCTAGAAAAGCCAACGTGGTAGCTGACGCATTGAGTAGAAGATCATATGCGGGTACGAGTGCAATGTTGTTAACACAAAGTCCCATTTTGTATGACTTACATATGATGGAGATAGATTTAAAGGCTCCAAGTACCCACGTGATGATATCAAACATACAAGTAGAACCGAATTTAATCAATAAAGTTAAAGCTGCTCAAGCTACGGACATGGAGTTAATGCGTATGAAGAAGAAAGTGCAAGAATGAGCTATTCCAAAAGCAAGAATCGATGAAGAAGTAATACTTTGAGTCAACTCCAAACTTTGTGTTCCTAACGATTCTGACTTGAAGCATAGAATTATGATGCAGACACGCAACACACCGTTTACAATCCATCCTGGGAGTACCAAAATGTATCATGATCATTGACATACATTTTGGTGGAGCAATATGAAGAGAGAGGTCGCAGAGTTTATCTCGAGGTGTTTAACTTGTCAACGTGTAAAGGCAGAATATCAAGTGCCAAAGGGTCCATTGCAACCACTTGAGATTCTAACATGGATGTGAGAACACATTACTATGGATTTCGTTATGGGTCTTCCCAGAGTTTCTCAAGGCATAGATGCGATTTGGGTAATTATTGATAGATTAACCAAGTCTGCCCATTTCTTGCCTATACGGGAGACTTATTCCCTTGAACGTCTTGCTCGTATGTACGTGAATGAGATTGTGAGATTGCATGGCATGCTAGTATCCATAGTTTCGGATTGTGACCCAAGATTCACTTCACGGAGTTTTGGGTTAGCTTGCAGAAAGCTATGGGGCACGGATTTACGATTCAGTTCGGCATACCACCCTTAAACGGACGGAACAATCAGAAAGGACTATTCAAACTCTTGAAGATCTATTAAGACTCTGTGTCCTAAATTTCAAAGGGAGTTGGGATAAGTACCTACCATTGGTGGAATTCTCCTACAACAACAGTTATCAGGCAAGTATATGTGTGGCTCCATTTGAAGCATTGTATGGACGAAAGTGTTGCTCTCCTGTATGCTGGGATGAGGTGGGAGAAGCAACATTGTTGTGACCAGATTTGGTACGAATGACTACAGAGAAGATCCAAACGATTCGACAACGTATACAAACGGCACAGGATCGACAAAAGAGTTATACAGATCTTCATCGAAAGGATGTGGAATTTAATATTGGGGATCATGTATTGTTACGTATTGCTCCATGGAAGGGAGTTACAAGATTTGGGAAGAGGGGAAAGCTCAATCCAAGATTTGTTGGTCCATTTGAGATTCTTAACCGAATAGGAAATATGGCATGTAGACTCGCATTACCTCCAAGCATGTCTCGTGTTCATAATGTTTTCAACATATCTATGCTTCGTATATATGTGAAAGACCCGAATCACATTATTGAGTTAGAACCAGACGAGATAGCCGAAGATTTAACGTACGAGGAGGTACTTGTTAAGATCTTGGATATAAAAGAGCATGTCCTACGCACCAAGGTTATACCACAAGTTAAGGTTTTGTGGAGGAACCATACTATTGAAGAAATGACCTGGGAGTTAGAATCAGAAATAAAAGCGAGGTATCCTCACCTTTTCGAAACACCAGGTATGTACGTCAATTTCGAGGACGAAATTTTATAAGGAGTGAAGGTTGTAAGACCCCAACTTTTTAATGAATAAAATCGAATTTCCTCTATTTATTATTGTGAATAATAATGTGTTAATTTGATATAATACTTTGGTTATGGGTGAAATGTGCAAATTTTGCAAAATAAGCAAGTGGCTATAAAATATTCATTTTTGTCGGGGAATATTCTTTCTATCGGGGAATATTCATACGACGGCGCAACCATTTGTGGGACCAATAACGAAAAACAGTCGGATGAAGAAAGCGAAAAGTTTGAGTTTTTATAAATAATGGCGTAGTTGTTACCATTAACACTGTTGGAATACCCGGTGGTTAAAATACAGTAATACGCGTGGTTACACAGTAGCACACGGTATTGCACAATATTTTTGAATTATTGATTCTTACGTAAGAAGACACTACTCAATAATTGTTACAATAATTATTGTTCAATATTTTATTTTATTGATTCAATAATTGTTACGTTGATATTTTATATTATTGTTGTTTCAATAATTGTCACTGCACAGTATTTCCCATTATCATATCAATAATTCATATTATTTGAATAATATTATTAGATAGCATTATTGGCAATGTCTAAGGAAGTTCTGTCTAGGAAAGGGGTTTGGTCACCTAATTGTGCGCCAATAAGGAGAAATCCTTATCGGAAAGCCCCTTATTTCCTAGGAACGACCTGGTTGTCATAATTGTGATTCTGTAATATTATTTGTGAATAATTAATTATTGATTTATATGATAAGGAAATATTTATTTTACGTGGATATAAATGATGGATATATTTATTGTGGTTATAAATGAAGGAATTAATGCTAAGGTGTTTTATCAGTATTTTGTCAGAATGGAGGTATTAAAAATCATCTGTTTGTGGATTTCGGATATTTTCTGTTTGGAATTTGGAAAAACTTAAAGCTACAAAGTTGTAGAGAATTCGATTTCGTGTGGAATGGACATAAATTCATATTTTTCTGATAAACAGACTATTTTCTATGAATTACTGAAGTTTCAAAAAATAAAATAATTTTTATTAAAATTGGGTGGGACCCACTTTTAGTTTTAAACATGTGGGCTGCCAAAAAAATTTTAGAATTGGCTGGCTTGTTTGATCAAAATGGGTGGGCGTAGAAGTGAAGGAATAAATAATATTATTTTATTATTTTAGTCTCTTTTGGCGTTCTAACATTTTCCTATAAATAGGCGCTTAGGTTAGAATTGAAAATCATATCAGAAACAAGTTTTCTTTCTCTCTATATTATCGAGCGTATTTTTGTGAGTATTTAGATACTTTGAGAGTTGCTATTCAGTGCAAGTTTCCTTCGGCCTTACATCCGATATTCCAAATAGAAGTATTATTATTTTGAGGTAAGGGATGTTATTTTCTTCTTAAATGATATTATTTCTTTCAATATCATTATGCCGAAATATTGGTCTGAAATTTTTATCAAATTTGGAACTTTTTGTGTCGGGGTTACTATTCACGTATACGACATTATTCACGTATACGGCACTATTCACCAAAAAATAAAAATTTTCCTTTTTGTCCAAGATGTCTATTATGGTTACTATCTTTGATTGTATCTATGTTTTGATCTTTATTTTTGAATTCTGCTTCACAATTGGTTATTATGGAGTATTATTGATCTTGGATAAATTGTAATACAAATTCCTAATATTTGTTCTTTTATCTCACTGGATTCATTTTTTTTTAGATATTTTTCATCATCCTCACCCTAAATGATGATATTCTTGAATATCTTTGGCTGCAGAAGTGCAAAGATGAATGATTAATCGATGAATATCTTTGGCCCGTAGTGCAAAGATGAACAGGTGTTGAGATGAACATGACCAACTGGTGATACAAATGAATATATTTGGCCTGTAGTGAAAAGATTAATATTTGATTCAAGATGTATATCGATTGATGTTACAGGGATAAAATATTGATGATGGACTTTTAAATCTTAGAAGATAGTAGAATTCTTTCTCTACTTGACTCTTCTAATGGATTGTTGTTCCGCTGCAGTTGTTGATCTAAAACTTGTTGTTTATTATATTTTATCAGATTTTTTCCTATTGAAGACTAATGATAAATTGTTGTATATTATCTTAGTCCAAATATTCTTTACTGGGCTAGTTGAGCTCACCCTTTTCCTTTTTGTTCCATTTTTTTTCTCAGGAGGTGAGAACATAGCAGGAACTAGCCGGGGTATGGAGTGATGGTTCAGGATAGTTGTATTAGTAGTCCTCACTATTTTGTAAAATAGTGTATCAATAATTATAATGAGGACTCCTTTTGAGTTTGTATACTCTCTATTAGACAATAGTTGTATTCAAACTCACAGTATATGTGTTGTCGTATTTTGCACGACAATTGTATTACTGAAGTTGTATTTGTTTCTGTACCATGTATTTGGCGACTCAGAATGGGTGATGTATACCTATTTTGGGGGGCATCACAGTTTCACTCATAGTTGAATTAGAATCCATGATCCACAATTGAATATACATTTAAAGATACAAATAGAAGAAAAGAGAGTTAGGGATTAAGAATAACAAATATGAGTTTCTTTTCTTGTTTTGACTTCTGAACTTTCAAGGATCTTCAATTGCTTCAATCCCCAATTCTTAGCTAATCTAGGGTTGTAATCTAATCTAATCTAATCTAATAATGGAATTAAAGAAAAGAAAAGAGCATATGTAATGTAAAAAATGATCCCCAATGGTGGAATCCCCCTTTACATACTGATATCTCTTCTATAAATAAGCCATAATTGAAACCCTCTCCAAGTTACGCTCTAATTGCACTATTTAGTGAAAAAGTCATCTCTAGTCAACTTCCGAAGTGGCGCGGCTGCGCTGGAAATGTCTTGAAGTTGGGCGTGCCTTAGCTCAAAATGTGATTGCATTTTTTATTATTTAGGAATTGGTATGTGGCGGCCTTCAAAATACACTAGAAATCACGCGCTTGCATGTAGTAGGTTTTCTAACTGCAAAGTATCCTCTGGTAAAACATCCATTAGTTTTGATCGGGGAAGAGTTACGAAGCCTACCACCTATCAAATCAAAGCTCTCGACGAGCTTTACAACTTTCATTCTTTGAGAATTGAGAAATATTGGACGGGTGAAGGTTGAAATTGGGTTGGAAGTGACAGCTATGCAAATGGCCACCCAAAATAGTGACGTTTAATGTCCGTTGGTACAAATGTCATAACTCTTGCATCCGAACTCCGATGGGAATGATTCAAGATGTTTCGAAAAGCTAAGAAGAATCTCTACAACATAATCCAAGTTCCAAACCAAGAACATGAAATGAACATGAAAGCCCAAACGATTTTCAGATTGCTTTTCCTTGCGTTTTCATACCAATAGTCTCTCACATCGTTCCTAAGCATAAGATTTACAAAATGAACACAAAATGCATGAAAAGTAACTAAGAAACATGAGTTTAGGCAACTAATTCAAGTAACAGATACCAGATAAATAAGTATAAACCTACTTATCAAATACCTCCAAACTTAAACCGTTGCTTGTTCCCACGTAACACAACATAATGTTATCTACATGCTATACAAGCTACGCTACTATGACAATGAATACCCCATTCTCAGCTAAATATGAATTCTAATAAGATGTGCCTCAGAGAAATAACAAGATCTATGAACAAAGCATCAAACTAAACTAAAGTCATAAGGACATACACTCCGAAAATCACAACCTACTACAAAGATGTTGTGTGTGTGTGCGCTATGTTCACAAATAAGCTTGAAAAAGGTAAAGATTCTATATAACGATCGAGAAATTTGTAATTTAATTTAAATATTTATTGATTAAATAAATATTTTAAATAATTTATTTATTGGAAAAAAATAAATAATTGATGAATTGTGGTGCATTAATTTAGTAACTAAATTGATTAATGTTAATTAAATTAAATAATGATAATTTTTATTTGAAAGATTTAATTTAATGAAAATAATTAAATTAAATGAATGGTTTAATATTAAAGAAAGTAAATAAATTAAATAAAGTATTGTTTAATTCTAATTTATTAAGTAAATTAGATATATGTAATTATTTATTAATTATAAGTATAATTATAATAAAAATTATAATTATTACTATTATAAGTTATTTAAATTAACTAAAGTGTGACAAGTGGAAACTATATAATATAAGATTATTAAAATAATCTAGTATGAGAATTATGTGGTTAGCCAAACAAGGCTTTGTGGCCTTTGGCTTATTCAACTGACGTCTTTTCATTTTTTTAACGGAAGAGTACATGGGAGAGTGGCCATTTTATTTCTACGCATCCTATTTCTCTCCTAAGGCCTAAGAGTAATGAGTTGGGTGAGAAGAAGAAATACAGAGAGTTTGCAAGAGAGAAAAACACTGAGTTTTTTTGATTTGCAAGAGGAAGAAGGGGAATTTCTAAGCCCTAACACTATCTTTTGCTAGCATACAATCAAAGGGTTTAAGGTATAAATTTCTTCTAATTTATATGTTTTGATTTCTTTGTGGTTGTTCCTTATAAATTTATAGTTATGGTTAGATTGATATATATATATATATATATATATATATATATACTTGTATATATCGATTATAAACTGATAATCATCATATATAATTGATACTTGGTTGTCAAATTCGTGAAATTTTGGTTTGTAGGAAGAAAAGTATATAATAATGTTTATACATGAAAAATAGCTTAATAAAGTACAAGGTTTCATGTTTAATATGTATGAGAATCTGAAAATTGATGTTGGATTATGTTAGTATGTTAAGAAACGAAAGCGGCGTAGTTTGAATCACGTAAATTGGTTAAGAAATGAATTCGTGGCGATCGAATTCGCTAAAAGTGTTAAAATTGGGGAAATTTGGAAATTTGGGGTTTTGATTCTTCAAATTCGTGTATATGTGATGTTTATGTGCTTAAAAGGGTGTGTAGCATGCTTAACTACGTTATTACAGAGTTTGAGATGTTTTTGTTTGTGAATTTCTGTGGTTTTGGGTTGAATTGGGTGTCCACTGTGTGGCGGGCTAACTGCTGCGAGTTTACATCTGCGCTGGCGCATTGCTTGCTATTACCCACAGTGAAATAAAGCCAAGAATCGCACCATAGGTTGTTCATAAAATCTGTAATTGTGTGCCTGCCACTGTACCTAAAGCGGTGAAATCTGCTTATTTATAGGTCATGAAAAATGGACTTAAACTAGTTTGGTATGCATGTTAATGATGTTAAAACTTAGTGTGGACTATAATAACAGATTGTAATGTGTTGTAATACCAAAGTGTAAGATTTTAAGTGATTGATTAATTAAGTTATGAAATGAAACCAAACGTGATGTTTTTAAAAGTTAAAGATAAATGATAAGGTTTATGTTAGGTTATAGTGTGATTTTAGATTTTTTAAGGATGTTAACCGACATGGTTAGATGTTAGGTTAGGTTTATGACCTAAATGATGGTTTAAACCCCCTAAATCTAATATTCATACAACTAATTGTTGTTGCGATTTCAATGATATATGTAGGGTAATTGGCGAATATTATACTTGTGTAGCTTACGTACAAGGCAAGTTTTCTAACTCTACGCTTTCGTTGAGCTAGTTCTATTATTACATTGTGCAACTTTATTCCTAAGATTGAGAAAGTTCTTGTATCTAATTTGTTTATGAGGATGCAAGTTTCTAAACCTTACCTCTTTACATTGAGCAAGCTTTCTAACTTCATTCTTTTCATATTGAATGCAAGTTTTTATTCCTAAATTATCATTGTACAAGTTCCTAAAATTCTATGTAAAGTTGAGAAAACCTAATCTATCTTGCGTATGTTTGTACAAGCTCTTGTAACATAATTCGTTACCTCGAGCGAGTTCTACTTTTCTACATCTTGATATTATTATTCAAAACATATATTGTTCTAATACATTGATTCAAAGGAGATTGTTCTAATTCTTTGAATATAGCACTTTGCATGTGTATCATGTTTATTCAAGTGTATATTGTTGATATCCGATCTTTGAATTTGATAGCCTTGTTTAGTTATACATTCTTGTATTAAACCATCAAGTAGTAAGCAAACTCTTATATATTAAATTAATCTATAATTGAATAGTGTTCTAAAATTCTAGAAACACTGATAAGCTAGTTCCAAACTAAACTTTCTTTAGTGCGGAAGTTCTAAATCCAAACTGAGACGAACAACCCTAACATAGGGGATTTTGTACGTATTAACGTTTAAATGTTTGTGCACAATACATGGTACAAAGGGATGATCCCCCTAAGTACGTTAAGAAGAGTCTGTATAGTCTAAATGACTGTTAAGGTTGAGGTAATAATACCTAAATACCGAAGACATAGTTCGTGGTCTTAAGACCCTCTGAAATTAAATTCGAATTTATTTTCTATTTTTGGATATGTAGAACAAGTTCATTATTGTTCATCATTTGTTGTTCATTCTTATGTTGTTATTATTACTACTCTTTATATCAGTGAGAAATTGTTTGCTCACTCTTGCAATTAACACTGCAGCTAAAGCTGAAAGAGTCGATGAGCCATCTACTAGAAAAAGAAAATGGTAAGATGTCCAAGTGTTGAAGAATTATTTAAAATTTATTTAAATGCATTATGTTATAATACTTATTTTCTTTTATGATGTTTTCCGCAAACTTATGTAATAATTTAAGGTTAGATTATATGGGGTTGTTTATAACATAATGTAACCCTTTAATGGGGAGGATTATTGTTTAAATCTATTGATGTTTTATCCTTTATTATGGGTAGTTAGATGTAATTATTTTTATAGTGAGCACCAAATCCTAGGGGAATGAAGTACCGGGATTTGGGGGTGTCACAGTGTGACGCCCCCAAATCCAGGTATCTCCCAACCCGACAGATGGTGCTACACGATATTATAATTCATACAGTCATTCCATTGATATATCAACAAAATGAGTGTACTTACTATATTCTTATTACAATTGTAATAAATCCTTTCCTAGGTTCATAAACCGAATACATTCTTTGTTATTCATGAGTATATTACATACAAATACTCTAGTCTATTACATGATAATTACTATCCATCTTAGCCTTGCCTTTATCTTTCTTAGAACTCTCAGTTCGTTCTTCTTTAGCTGCAATCATATATTTCAAGCAAGAAGTGAGCATAACTAGCTCAGCAAGTCTAACAAAGGATCATATGAATATCACATCGAGAATTATATTATTATCTTCCATAACTAAACAAATAGCTATGAATCACCATGAAGCATTGACTAGTACTTCTCATTTCATAACAACGATTCCAAAGTATATATATAATAGCTTAGGAATTCTGAACCGGTCAAAAGACCATGAACATACTCTTTTCGTTTTCATTCTTGAAAAGGACATCCGGAACTAAGGCCATCCATCAGGCATTACTTACGAACACTTCTAGGTGATCAACCTATTATACTCTATGTTGATCAACACTCTTTCGTTAAACTTATTTACGTTAAGTTTTGGCAACCTCCGTGCCCATCGAATAATCAATCAAAATACTTTTGTTTATTCATAGACAAACTTACCTTTACATCCATACCAAATACTTGGCATAGGATAGCGTTAACAGTTCTATATCGAAAGACTTGTAAACAAATCAATCAATTATTCAAGACTAGTCTAGCCGAGTTAAAACAGGCATCGACTCTTTCTTTAAAACCATTCATGCATTTTAGAACATGAATCATAGAAAGCTTGGCTAACACGGAGGTTAGACAAGCGTTAAGAAAACTTGCCTTCAAGCATCTTCGAATATACTATTCAACAATTCTCGGTCTTTACAGGATCTACATGATATATTCACATAGCACACTGTAATTAGCTTCCAAACAAACTTAATTTATTTGTTTTAACCAACTTTTTTCTCTTCTATGTCTTACTTGAATTTATTTCATTAATAAAGTCAATTTGACTTACTATACTTCATTATGGCTTGTTAACGTTATTACGTTATTAACCGACATTCGATCATTATTGGTGAAGTACCAACGTTGAACATCATTCACGGTTTACTTGTTTATACTTTTGCGTTCTTCATTTAATTCTTATTAAACCATACTAAATCTTCTAACGTTATCAGTTATAAGTGATTTAAAGTTAGCCTTATTATGTACATTAAGTACATTCACGTATTACTATTGGTTTACCTTCAATTTATAATTAAAACCTAACTTGGTCAACTATTTCTCATTGTCGGCACTGCGGCGCGACATCTCTTTTGTATAGTGGCACTACGGTGTCACTCTCCAGGGGTTTTTCCCGGACTCAGCGTTGCGACGCGAGTCCTTGCACTAACTCTTGCATTGCGGTGTGAGTCTCTAGACAATTTTGGTTTCTCTCAACCATGCTTGGAGCCACGGCGTGACACACTTACACTGGGTTGGCCCATGGCCATACTGCACTCAAGTCATCGCTTATTTTTGATACAATTGGTTTTTCCAACGAACATCCCGGCTTCGTAACTTATTCGTTTTACATCCGAATTGGCTCATTCGAAAGCCCATAACTCACAAATTACATACTCTAGGTATTCATATATGAATTTTACATTTTTGAATCTGTTAACTTGGAATTCCCTTTTAGTTCATTTTGATCGTTCATTTATCATTTTCGAGCATTCAATACTCGTTTTCTTCGTTATAAGTCAGAATTCGACGATTCTTACGTCCACGACTCTTAAATACCGTATCTCACGTGTTGACATTGAAAACCAAAGTTTCCAAGTCACACGACAACTTTTGACTCTTAATCCAAGATTTCTAAGATTTCGACGTTTAACGTCTATTTTCGCAAAATTTGCCATAACTTTGTTACTCGTGTTCTAGAAGCCAAATCAAATGGAACACTCCATTGATTCATCATCTACATCCTAACCAAACAATATGCACATACCCTTGCTATAGTGGTTTTCAAATCGTCCATTCATAACTAAGTTAACGTACATCACTTTTTACGGTTTTAACTTACGTAAACACTTACGATTTCTATTCAATCATGACTTATCAATGTTTTTATTATTAATAGTCATCCTTATTCCTCCTCACTAAACATGCTCCACTAATCTACGATTCTTCTACGAGAAAGAAATCGAAAAAGATGAAGATTAATGTTTACGAGCTATTACCTTTATCGTCCTTCGCGTTCTTGGTAAACTTCTTATGTTTTGCTTGGAAGTAAGTTGATTACTTGTTTGTAGCTTTTCTCTCTCTCAATATGGTTTGGACAAGATTTTCAAAACACAAAATACACTAACCAAGCTTCCAATTTATAGGATTTCAAATGGAGGGCAAAATGGTCAAAAAGGCCACCTACTTACTATTCCACCTCCTCAACAACTTAGCCACCAAGTAATCACTTTACTTGGTGGCCAAGTGGCCGGCCCACCCTCCATGGATCATTCCATGGGTTTCCCCATGGGTTTTACCCATCCCGTGACCCGCCAGTTTGATCCGCGGTTTGACTTCTTGGATTGGGCTTGATATAACTTAACATTGGGCCTTAACTTGGGCTTGATTCCATAATTCATTGGGTTTGCTATTAATCCAAGTACCATTGGATTATACAAAATCCTTAACTCATAATCCATTAGAACTAATCGTATTCTATGCGTATAACTCCCATATTCTCTTCGTCTAGTACTCATACAATATTCGTATTATACGTCGTACTATTCTTCATACTATATTCGTATTGAAACTAGTATAATAATCGTCTCTCATACGTATAATAACCGAAATGATTATACGTCTTTCCTTTCCCTTTCGAATATCTCTTTCCTTAACCCTTAGGTTTTAAGTCCGCAGGCTAATATCATCGAATATTCTATTATATCTTTATATTTTATCATTACGCGTTTCTCAGAATTTCATGTGACGCCCCCAAAATTAGGTATACGTCACCCATCTTGGGTCGCCACTTACATGGTACATAAATTCAAATACAACTTAATAATACTGCCGTAAATATACAATACGACAAAACATAAACTGTGAGTTTGAATACAAATATTGTCTACTAGAGATTATACAAACTCAAAAGGAGTCCTTATTACAATTATTATTACACTATTTCACGAAATAGTGAGGACTACTAATGCTATCATCACGGTCCGTCACTCTAGTTCCCAGACTAGTCCTGCTACGTTCTCATTTCAAGAGAACAATAAAAGTAAAAGGGTGAGCTCAACTAGCCCGATGGAAATATTATGACTAAGATAATGCGAGAATATATTATCGTTAGCCTTCACGATGTTAAAGCGATACAATATAACAACCATCAAGTTTAAGCTGCGGCGGAACAAGCAATCCATTAAAAGAGTCAAGTAGAGAATAAAATCTACTATCTTTTATGATTTAGAAGGTTTTCATCACTTTTATCGTTTGGGACTTAGCTTAATAAATAATCCACATCATCGAATCACCCCACCCACTACTGACCGAGGATATTCTTTAGTATCCGACCACAATTATCCATGCACTACGGGCGAAGAATATTTGTGTATTCAATAATGGTCATGATCATGCCAACAACTTGTCCATCAATGCACTACGGGCCAATGAGGACTTTTACCACATCATTTGTAACATTACGGTCATGATTACATTCGAATAATCCTCAGTCATAATCATACCAAGTCCATCTATGCACTATAGGCCACAGATGACTTTCAACAAAATATAAACATGAGGATGATGACAATGATATAAGAATTCAATAAAACAAGTTCAAAATTATTTTATCCGAGAACTAATAACGTCCAAATTGTCGACATGATCTTTGCTTTGTAGAGTAAAATTCAAGAATGCTCGGAAGAATATTTCCATGAAAAGATCTTTGGATGAAGCACAAATATCAAGGATATTCCACTAATTTCATGGAGTATAGAAGTCAAAACTTTAACCAACTTAGTATAATAAGGAATGGAATAACAAAAGAAATCACCGAGGCATCGATAGGCCAGCGATGATTCAGCGAATAATAAATAAATAGCGGAATCGGTCCGCGTAAAAGTTATATCCAACGAGAATAATAAATAAATCGAATCCGGAATCAAATCGGGATATTCAGCGAGAATAAAAAGCAATCGCACAAAGCGCAGACATATTCCAATGAGAATAATAAAGGCGGAACCGGTCCGGAATATAAAAAGCGGAACGAACGCATAAAACATGATGTTCCAACAGAATGATAAAGAATGGAACAACAAAAGAATTTCACCAAGTATAGGGTAGCTTGCGTATCTGAGTTATTCAACGAAATAATAAAGAATGGAATAACGAAAGTTCTCTTCATAGATAAGAAAGAAATAATACTCCCTACCTTGGAAAAAAAACCTGGATCTTTGGAATAGTGAGGTAGCAGATTTCTCTTATTCTTTCTCTCTATAATTTCTCTCTATAATAATCGCTCTAAAGCTTTTGTGAATTGGTGAGAAATGAAGGAAGAATGAGCTTATTTTATAGGAAAATATAGTTTCGATAATTGCGTTTTGGGGCTCGAAAATTACGATCTGATACCTCGACTTTTCTTTAATTTTAATTTAGTCCTGCAAGTATTATCAATCTTGCACCAACTCCCCTAATAGTAAATAATGTGAATTAATAGTTCAATCATGTGAATCAATAGTATAATCATGTGAAAAATACGAATTTCAGTATAGTACCTCCATCATACCTCCATTTTTAATTTAGTCATGCAAGTATTATCAATCTTGCACCAACTCCCCTAATAGTAAATAATGTGATTCAATAGTACACATATGTGAACAAATAGTTATATAAGCATGTGAATTAGTAGCAATTAATTGCTCATTTATCCAGATAAATTACCCGATTTATCAATATAACCCTGAGACATCAATTATCATCGGAATAAATGTTGATTTTCACTAACACAAACAATTCCAACATAATGAAACTATTTTTATCAAAAATATAAATTTTGAAATTTTGAAGTTTGACTTTTCCCAAAAAAGTCAAACTGTTGACTTTTTGACGAAATAGTGAATCCGGAAAATTTTGTGTTTATAGACTATTTTTACTAATTTAAGTTCATTCAGGACTCAAATATCACGTCCAGCGTCTCCAAATTCAACTCAAACAACATTCATTATTAATATTATAACTCACAATATTTATCAACGGTCGTTCCCGGAAAGAGGGGGGCTTTCGATAAGGATTTCTCCTATTAGGCGCGATTAGGTGACCAAACCTCCTCGATGTGAACTTCTAGACATTGTAAATATTGCGAATTTATAATATGAATAACTTTGTCATCTCAAGTATTGATTTAATAAAAAACATTTTATGCGAGATGATCTTTGTGACAATAATTGAATCAATAATATGATAGATATGATCGACGTGAATTCTTGTAGCAATAATTGAGTATAATTGAGTGACTTCTCACGTAAGCATCAATAATCAATCTGGTATTGCTACTACTATACGACCACAGCGTATTCTTGTACTTTTAACACGGGTGTTTCAATAGTTAACGGTAAAACTTCCGCCGTTATTTTCATAAAAGTATTTTTTGTCGTTTTCTCGATCAAATGATAATTACATTGTGGGGGTCCACCAATGATTGTCTTGTTTATGCGAATATTCCTGTTAAAACGAATATTCCCAACCATCGAATATTATATAACAACTTACGTACTTTGCAAAATTTGTAAATATTACCTGACAACTATAACATTATATCAAATCCACACCATAATATTCAAAAATATATTTCAAGAAATTTAATCTTTATTCAAAAAGTTGGGGTCTTACAACCTCCCCTTCTTATGAAATTTCATCCTCGAAATTAGGGTGCCTACCTGGTATGTCGAAGAGGTGAGGATACTTTGATTTCATTTGATTCTAACTCCCGGTCATTTCCTCAACATCGTGGTTTCTCCACAAAACTTTGACTTGAGGTATAACCTTGGGCGTAGAATATGTTCCTTCTTATCCAAGATTTTAACGGGAACCTCTTCATACGTTAAATCTTCTTCTATTTCGTCGGTTCTAACTTCGATAATGTGGTTCGGGTCTTTCACATATTTACGTAACATGGATATGTGAAAAGCGTTATGAACACGAGACATACTTAGCGATAACTTGCAAGTCTATAGGCCACGATTCCTACTCGATCGAGGATTAAAAATGGGCCAATGAATGAGAGGATTGAGCTTTCCTCTCTTTCCAAATCTTGTAACTCCTTTCCATGGAGCAACACGTAACAACACATGATCTCGATATCGAATTCTCGTCCTTTCGATGAAGATCGGCATAACTCTTTTATCGATCTTGTGAGGTTTTTATCGTTGTCGGGATCATTTGAATCTTTTTTCGTAGTCATACGTACCAACTCTGGTCCCAACAACGTTGCTTCACCCACCTCATCCCAACATCTTTGAAGCGACACTTTCTTCCATCTGGCGCCTCGAATGGAGCCATGCCGATACTTGCTTGATAAGCTGTTGTTGTGGGAAAACTCCACCAATGGTAAGAACTTGTCCCAACTTCCCTTGAAGTCAAGGACCACGAGTCTTAATAGATCTTGAAGAGTTTGAATCGTCCTCTCCATTGCCCGTCCGTCGAGGATGATATCTTGAAAACTAAATCGTAAATCCGTGCCCATAGCTTTTTGCAAACTAACCCAAAATCTTGAAGTGAATCTTGGGTCTCGATCGAAAAACTATGGATCTTGGCATACCATGCAATCTTACAACCTCGTTTATGTACATATCTGAGCAAGGCGTTCAAGTGTATAAGTTTCTCGTATCGGTAAGAAATAAGCGGACTTGGTCGATCTATCAACAATGACCCAAATCGCATCTATGCCTTGAGAAACTTTGGGAAGACCGATAACGAAATCCATGGTAATGTGCTCCCACTTCCATTCGGAATTTCAAGTGGTTCTGATGGACCTTTTGGTACTTGATGCTCCACTTTAACTCGTTGACAAATTAGACACCTTGAGATAAATAAGCTATATCTCTCTCTTCATATTGCTCCACCAAAATGTATGAAAGAAGATCACGATACATTTGGTACTCCCGAGATGGATTACCAAGCGGTGTGTTGTGCGCCTCCATCATGATTTTATACTTTAAATCGAGTCGTTAGGAACACAAAAATCTGGAGTTGACTCAAAGTATTCCTTCTTCATCGATTCTTGCTTCGGCGTAGCACCTTCTTGCACTTTCTTCCTCATACGCGCATCGGCTCCGGATCGTAACTTGAGAAACTTTAACTTTATCAATTAAAGTCGGTTCTACTCGTATATTTGCCATCATCACATGGGTCCACAGGTCTTTATCTCTATCTCCATCCTTTGCAAGTCATACAAAATGGGCTTTTGTGTTGTGAATATTACACTTTCGTGCCGCATATGATCTTCTACTCGATATCGTCGGCTACCACGTTAAGCTTTTCGGGATGGTATTGGATGGTATGATCATAATCTTTCAACAGTTCAAGCCAATCGTTGTCGCGTGTTGAGTTCCTTTTGAGTGAAGAAATATTTGAGGCTTTTATGATCGTAAAGATCTCCACTTTCTCTCCATCTGAAGTAATGCCTCCAAATTTTAAGTCTGAAAACAACAATTGCCAACTCTAGATCATGAGTAGGATAATTCCTCTCATATTCTTTGAGTTGTCTTGAGGCATAAAGCTATGACTTTCCCCATGTTGCATGAGAACACATCCTAACCCTTTGCACGAAGCATCACTTGTAGATGACAAATCCCTCGAACGCGGATGGTATTGTCGAGCAGTCTTTGAAATGAGTCTCCTTTTGAGTTCTTGAAAACTCTTCTCATTTCCTCGCTCCAATAGAACTTTGTATCTTTAAAGTCAATTTGAGTTAATGGAGTAGCGATTAGAGAAAATCCTTCCACGAATCTCAGATAATAACCAAACTAAGCAAGAAAGCTACGTACTTGATCAACGATTTGGGTTGCTCCCGACTTTGAATAGCTTGAATCTTTGTTAAGGGTCAATGGATATTCCATGACTTGATACTACGTGCCCAAGGAATGCTACTTCCTCGAGCGAACTTCGCATTTCTTTAACTTGGCATAAAGCTTATATTCACGAAGCTTTTGGAGTATCGACCTCAAGTGTTGCTCATGATCTTCACGGCTTTTGGAATAAATAAGGATGTCATCAATAAAGACGACCACAAAGTGATCCAAATATTCCTTGAATACTCGGTTCATCATATCCATGAAGGCGGCGGAGCATTAGTCGATCAAAAGACATGACTAAGAATTCATAATGCCGTCTTAGGGAGTTACGGGCGGTCTTTGGAATATCCTCGGTTTTAACCTTCATTGATGATATCCGAGCGAAGATCGATCTTTGAAAAAATTGTGCTCCTTATGGCGATCAAACGAGTCATCAATACGTGGCAATGGGTACCTATTTTTGATGGTGACATGATTGACTCCAGATAATCAATCTGAAATCGCATACTCCCATCTTTCTTCTTCACGAATAGAGCAGGGGCACCCCGAGGAGGCGTCTTAGGGACGAATGAAACCAATGTCTAACAATTCCTGCAATTGGGTCTTTAACTCCACGAAGTTCAATAGGAGCCATTCGATATGGGGCTTTGGAAATGGGTTTTGTCTTAGGGTTCAAGGTCGATACAAAAATTCAACTTCACGCTCTGGGGTAGGCGGGGAAGTTCTTGAGGGGAATCGTCGGAAATTTATTAACAATAGAAATATCCTTCAAATCGGCGTATTTTTGTTTAAATCCGTGACATGAGCTAAGAAAGCTTGACATCCATTTTTCAATAAGCGAATAGCTTTATGGCTTGAGATGGCCGTGATTGATTTTAATGGTTTGGTCGGCTTGAATTAGCATAATAGGTTTATTAGGAATATGAAAGCTAACAACCTTACGAAAATAATCAATTTTAGCATGATGAGTAGTTAACCAATCAATCCACTAGAATCACGTCAAATGCAAGTATTTTTAAGGAGATAAGATCGACGGTAACGTGTGCGATTCTGGAATTTGAATCAAACAAGACTTATAAACGATGGATGTAATGAAGGTTTCTCCCAATGGAGTTTCAACGATAAGTCAAAGTCTAATTTCTCGAGTCAAATTTAAATCGTTGGTGCAAGTAGGAGAAATAAAAGAATGGGTAGAACCGGTATCAAATAAGGTATAGACTTCATTAGAGTTTATGATAAGCTTACCGTGATGACCTCGTTCGGGTTCCTTGCTTTTTGGGAGGTCACAACAAATGCTCTCCCTTGCACTTACCGGCTTTGACTTTTACGGGAATGACCTTTGGTGCCTCCATCCTAGGTGAACTTGTCTTGATGAGCGACAAAATCGGGCTAGGTGACCTTCTCTTCCACAATTATAACATGCTTTGGATGGCATCGCATGCGTTTGGTGATATGTCCCTCCCTCGCATTTGAAGCATATGATAGGTGGTCGTTCTCCTTCCTTAACCACGGTTCTTTGGTCTTGACGTCTTTTCATCATTGTTGAATCTCCTTTTCTTGAAATGTCCATTTTTTCTGTCTTGGCCATGATTACCACCAAAGTGGTTACCATTTTTGGCATGTTGATTCCCTCCACGCTTGTTGTCACCGCTTGATGATTGATACCTTTATTATTTTCATCTTTGTTGGCTTCTTTCTTTGGTTGCGTTGACTCGTTATCGGCGCTCCATAAGCGAGCCCTATTTACAACATCCGAGTACAAACCACGGTTTATGAAAATAAGATATTGGCGTATCTCCGGTTTCAAACCTCTTAAAAACATTACGTGTCATTCGCTCCTCATTATCGACCAAATGGGATGCAAACCGGGATAACTCCACAAATTTAGCCTCGTATTGCGACACGGTCGTATTATTTTGTTCGAACTTGATAAACTCCACCTCTTTTCATGTATGATGAATACTTTCGGGAAAGTACTTGTCGTTGAATAGCTCTTGGAACTTCTCCCAAGACATCTTGAGTGCGTCGAGTTTGAGTGCGTTTCTGATTCCCACCGATGTCTGCCTCTTCACCATTAACATAAAGGTGGCGAAGGGAACCTTTTGCTCCTCGGAGCATCCCAGACATCAAATATCTTGGTGATTTGCTTTATCCATGCTTCGCCTTAAGTGGTTTTGGCTCTCCATAAACTCGGTGGTCCCAGGCTCCTTGAAGCTGTTTAGCGGTGACCGTCGAGAGTTTCCGTGTTTACACACCATTTTGAGCGAGAGCCGCTCTCTTTGATGTTGCATGAATTGCATGAAGCCTCGGAACATTCCATCGTTCATCATTTGGTTAGTGTTGTTGTTTGCATGAGGATTGTCGCCTTCACGATGCACGTTGTCTGGTTATTGATCTGTGGAGACTCAGCGGTCTCTGTGCTCCATTGATGTTCTCAACATTCTCGGATGCCATTTTCAAACACTTTGCCACAAAATAAGGGTTAATTGACGTATGACATATTATCACTATATACTACGAATGACCAATTAAATACCAAATAAACTTAGGTAGGTCATACTAGCGAAAAATTCCCGTCTCTCCCTCCTAGTTCTAGTCTCACATCTTAGCGAGGATCATATCCTACTAGCTTTGATACTAACTGTGGCGCCCCCAAAATTAGGTATCATCACCCATCTTGGGTCGCCACTTACATGGTACATAAATTGAAATACAACTTAATAATCTGACAATATGTACAATCGACAAAACATAAACTGTGAGTTTGAATACAAATATTGTCTACTAGAGATTATACAAACTCAAAAGGTCCTTATTACAATTATTATTACACTATTTCACGAAATAGTGAGGACTACTAATGCTATCATCAATTCCATCACTCGGTTCCCCAGATTAGTCCTCCTACTACGTTCTCATTTCTGAAGAGAACAATAAAAGTAAAAGGGTGAGCTCAACTAGCCCGATGGAAATATTATGACTAAGATAATGCGAAATATATTATCGTTAGCCTTGACGATGTTAAACGATACAATATAACAACCATCAAGTTTAAGCTGCGGTGAACAAGCGATCCATTAAAAGAATTCAGTAGAGAATAAAATCTACTATCTTTTATGATTTAGAAGGTTTTCATCACTTTTATCATTGGGACTCGACAATAAATAATCCACATCATCGAATCACCCTGCACTCTACTGACGAGGATATTCTTTAGTATCACGACCACAATTATCCATGCACTACGGGCGAAGATATTTGTGTATTCAATAATGGTCATGATCATGCCAACAAGCGTCCATCAATGCACTACTACGGGCCAATGAGGACTTTTACCACATCATTTGTAACATTACGGTCGTGATTACACCAAATAATCCACAGTCATAATCATACCAAGTCCATCTATGCACTATAGGCCACATATGACTTTCAACAAAATATAAACATGAGGATGATGACAATGATATAAAATTCATAAAACAAGTTCAAAATTATTTTATCCGAGGAACTAATAACGTCCAAATTATCGACATGATCTTTGCTTTGTAGAGTAAAATTCAAGAATGCTCGGAAGAATATTTCCATGAAAAGATCTTTGGATGAAGCGCAAATATCGAGGATATTCCACTAATTTCATGGAGTATAGAAGTCAAAACTTTAACCAACTTAGTATAATAAGGAATGGAATAACAAAAGAAATCACCGAGCATGCGATGAGACTTGCAAGCGAGTTATTCCAATGAATAATAAATAACGGAATCGGTCCGGCGTAAAAGCATACAGACGGATATTCAACGAGAATAATAAAAAGATATTGAGACCAACGGAATAATAAAAAAAGGCGGAATAAAACGTCCGTGAGAACGGAATGAGCAGGATGTTCAGCGAAATGATAAAGAATGGAACAACGAAGAATTTCACCAAGTATAGGGTGGCAGTTTCATAGGTTATTCAAGATTCAAAAGAATAATAAAGAATGGAATAACGAAGTTCTCTTCATAGATAAGAAAGAAATAATACTCCTACCTTGAAAAAAAGCTGGATCTTTGGAATAGTGAGGTAGCAGATTTCTCTTCTTTCTTTCTCTCTTAATTTCTCTATAATAATCGCTCTAAAAGCTTTTGTGAATTGGTGAGAAATGAAGGAAGAATGAGCTTATTTATAGGAAAATATAGTTTCGATAATTGCACGTTTTGGGGCTCGAAAATTACGATCTGATACCTCGAACTTTTTTCTTTTCATTTATAATTTAGTCCTGCAAGTATTATCAATCTTGCACCAACTCCCCTAATAGTAAATAATGTGAATCAATAGTTCAATCATGTGAATCAATAGTATAATCATGTGAAAAATACAATTTGATATAGTACCTCCATCATACCTCCATTTTTAACTTAGTCATGCAAGTATTATCAATCTTTTTGACTCCCTAATAGTAAATAATGTGATTCAATAGTACACATATGTGAACAAATAGTTATATAAGCATGTGAATTAGTAGCAATTAATTGCTCATTTATCCAGATAAATTACCCGATTTATCAATATAACCCCTGAACATCAATTATCATTGGAATAAATGTCGATTTTCACTAACACAAAACAATTCCAACATAATGAAACTATTTTTATCAAAAATATAAATTTTGAAATTTTGAAGTTTGACTTTTCCCGAAAAAAAGTCAACTGTTGACTTTTTTGACCAAATAGTGAATCCGAAAAAATTTTTGTGTTTATAGACTATTTTTACTAATTTAAATCGTTCGGACTCAAATATCACGTCCGCGTCTCCAAATTCAACTCCGAACAACATTCATTCATTAATAATATAACTCACAATATTTATCAACCGAGTCGTTCCGGAAGAGGGGCTTTCGATATAAGATTTCTCCTATTGGCGCGCATTAGGTGACCAAACCTCTCCTTGTGAAACTTCTAGACATTGTAAATATTGCGATTTATAATATGAATAACTTTGTCGTCTCAAGTATTGATTTAATAAAAAACATTTTATGCGAGATGATCTTGTGACAATAATTGAATCGATAATATGATAGATATGATGCGTGAATTCATTGTAGCAATAATTGAGTATAATTGGTGACTTCTCACGTAAGCATCAATAATCAATCTGGTGTGCTACTACTTTACGACCACAGCATTATTCTTATTTTAACTTTGTACTTTTAACACGGTGTTTTCAATCGATTAACGTAAAACTTAAAGCGTAGTTATTTTATAACATAAAATATATTTTATTACCCACAACTATAACGTTTTCTCCATCAAAAATGATTTGAATTTAATCTTTATTGTGGGGGTCCACCTTATGATTGTGAATTGTTTTTTATGAAAAATTCTCTAATATTCCTGTTAAAATGAATATTCCCGACCCAATCGAATATTATATAACAACTTGCGTTACTTTGCAAAAAAATTTAATAAATATTACCCTTCCCTCCTTACAACTATAACATTATATCAAATCCACACCATAATATTCAAAAATATATTTGAAAATTTAATCAGTGGTGTTCGCACTTTTCTTTCATATAATGCTTCGTAAAGCGGTATCTTTTACTATACTATCGCGTGAAAATTATTGTTGTCTGCCAATTCCACCAAAGGTAGATGTTCGTCCCAAAGTCCTTTGAAAATCTTAATAACGAAGATCTTAACATATCTTGTAGCGAATTGTTCACTTTGTCCATCCATATTGCGCAAGATCTGCGGATGATGTTCACGCATACTCAATCTCAAATGTGTTCAATCTTTGCTGTTTGCAAAACTCCTCCTCCAAGTTCGACGTGAATCGCAGATCATGATCGGACACAATCGAAATAGGTACTCCATGTCTAGAAATAATTTCCTTGACATAAAGTTTAGCTAGTTGCTCTAGGTTATACCTAACTCCTATTGGTAGAAAGTGAGCCGATTTCGTCAATCGATCCACTATTACCCAAATAGCGTCGTATCATTTTCTTGTTGTTGGAAGTCCCACCACAAAGTCCATGGTGATCTGCTCCCGTTTCCACTCCAGAAACTCCAGTGGATGCAACAACCCACTCGATCGTTGGTGTTCAGCTTTAACTTTCTGACAAGTTAAGCACCTACTTACGTATTCTGCGATTTCCCTCTTCATGTTCGACCACCAAAAGTTCAGACGAAGGTCTTGATACATCTTAGTACTACCCGGATGTATCGAGTACCTCAAACTATGAGCCCCAAAATAGGTATACATCACCCATCTTGAGTCGCCAAATACATGGTACAAAATTCAAATACAAACTTAATTATATAACAGTCATGTAAAATATGACTAAACATATGCTGTGAGTTTTAATACAAATATTGTCATCTAGACAATATACAAACTCAATGGGGTCCTCATTACATTTATTATCACACTATTTCGCAGAATAGTGAGGACTACTAATGCACCATCTAGGACCATCACTCTGTTCCCCGACTAGTCCCTGCTACGTTCTCATTTCTTGAAGAGAATAATGAAAGTAAAAGGGTGAGCTTAACTAGCCCAGTAAGAAATATTATGACTAAGATAATGCAGAATAAATTATCATTTGCTTTCAACAATGTTAAACAGATAAAATATAACAAACATAGTTTAACTGCAGCGGAACAAGAAATCCATTAGAAGAGTCAAGTAGAGAATAAAATCTACTATCTTCTATGATTTAAAAGGTTTTTCATTACTTTTTATCGTAGAGAATTAGCTTAATAAATAATCCACATCATCCCTGCACTACGGCCAAGGATATTCATTAGTATCACGACCACAAAATATCCATGCACTATAGGCCAAGGATATTCGTGTATTCATCAATGGGCATGATCATGCCAACAATTGTCCATCAATGCACTACGGGCCAATGAGGACTTTTTCCACATCATTTGTAACATTACGGTCATGATTACATCGAATAATCCATGGTCATAATCATAGCAAGTCCATCTATGCACTACAGGCCACATATGACTTTCAACATAATATAAATATGAGGATGATGACAAGGATATAAGAATTCAATAAAACAAGTTCAAGAATTAATTTATCCAGAAACTAATAATGTCCAAATTGTCAACATGATACTTCTTAGTAGAGTAACACTCAAGAATGCTCGAAAGAATATTTCCATGAAAGATCTTTGGATGAAGCGCTTGAAATATCATGGATATTCCACTAATTTCATGGAGTATAGAAGTCAAAACTTTAACCAACCGAGTATAATAAAGAATGGAATAACAAAAGAAATCACAAGGCATGCGATAGACCGCACAGACAGGTTATTCCAATAGAATAATAAATAATGGAACCAGGTCATGCATAAACGTATAGACAAGATATTCCAACGATAATAATAATTAAACCCACCCGGTCATGCGTAAAAGCACGTATAGGATGTTTCCAACGAGAATGATAAATAATGGAACCAGTCATGCGTAAAACGCATAATGAGGATGTTCCAATGAATAATAAAAAATGGAATAACGAAGAATTTCACCAAGTATAGGGTAGCTTGCATATCTGAGTTATTCCAACAGTAATAATAAAGAATGGAATAATGTGTTCTCTTCATGAATAAGAAAGAAAGAATACCCCTTACGAGTACAACAAATAATATCCTTTACCTTAAAAGAATAGTATTACATTTGGTAGAATGCGAGGATATTCTTGAATAAAACTTACACTACGCACTTCAAAGCTTCTTAAAACTCTAAAGAAATACGCTCAAGATTATAGAAGAATTCTCCTGAACTTCTAGTGTGGTTTTCAATTCTAACTAAGCATCTTATTTATAGGAAAATAGAAAAGGATACAATGTTACACTTTATCATAATAAAATATAACATATTCTAAATATATATATATATATATATATATATATATATAAAATCTAATAAAACAAATAACTTTATAAAAGTATTATGTTTTATATAAAAAGATTTTACTATCTGAAAACATTATCACAGCACTTATGCAACACTATGCATAATAAAATATAATATATTCTAATTATTATCTAATAAAATAAATAACTTTATAAAAGTATGTATTACATTTTATATAAAAAGATTTTACTATAAAAATACTATATCATAATAGAATATTATATATTCTATTTATAGTCTAATAAAACGAATAACTTTATAAAAGTATTATGTTTTTATATATAAAAAATAACTTTTAATTTTTATTATATTAATAATACTAATAAAATAAAACTCATCATCATTATTATAATTTACAATATTAATCGACCAGTCGTTCCCGAAGAAAGATGGGGCTTTCCAATAAGGATTTCTCCCATTAGTGGCGCAATTAGGTGACCAAACCTCTCCTTGATGAACTTCTAGACATCGTTAATATTGCAAATAATAATATTAATAACTTTGTCATCTCAATTATTGATTATAAAATATTGACAATAATTGAATCAAATAACGTGAGATACTATGCAATATTCTTCGTAATAATAATTAAACAAAACCGATTGACTTCTCACGTAAGTATCAATAATCAATACCGGTGGTGCTACTATGCAACTACGCCAGACATCGTATTTCTAACACCGGGTTTCAAGCAGATTAACAGTAAAACTTCCACCGTTATTTTCATAAAAGTATTTTTGTCGTTTTCTCGATCCGACAATAATTACGGTTAGGGGTCCACCAATGATTGTGTCGTTGTACGAATATTCCCTGTTAAAATGAATATTCCTGCACCAATCGAATATTATATAACAATTTGTGCTTTACCAAAATTTATAAATATTACCTACAACTATAACATTATATCAAATTCATTCCATAATATTCAAAAATGATATTTATAGAAAATTCATCTTTATTTATAAAAGTTGGGGTCTTACAACCTCCCCTTCTTATGAAATTTTGCCCTCGAAATTAGGGTGCGTACCTGGTATGTCGAGGTAAGGATACCTTGATTTCATTTCAGATTCTAACTCCCAGGTCATTTCCTCAACATCGTGATTTCTCCACAAAACTTTGACTTGAGGTATAACCTTAGAGCATAGAATATGTTCCTTCTTATCCAAGATTTGAACAGGAACCTCTTTATACGTCAAATCTTCCGCTATTTTGTCCAGTTCTAACTCAATAATGTGGTTCGGGTCTTCCACATATTCGTAACATGGATATGTGAAAAATGTTATGAACACGAGACGTACTTTGCTGCAAAAGCGAGTCTATACACCTACAGTTCCTACTCGATCGAGGATTAAAAATGGGCCATGAATCGAGTTGAGCTTTCTCTCTTTCTAAATCTTGTAACTCCTTTCCATGGAAGCAACACGTAATAACACATGATCTCCAATATCGAATTCCACGTCCTTTCGATGAAGATCGACATAACTCTTTTATCGATCTTGTAGGGTTTTTATACGTTGCCAGATCATTTGAATCTTTTCTGTGCGTACCAACTCCGGTCCCAACAACGTTGCTTCACCTACCTCATCCCATCATACTGAAGAACGACACTTTCTTCCATACAACGCTTCAAATGGAGCCATGCCAATACTTGCTAGATAACTGTTGTTGTAGGAAAACTCCCCCAATGGTAAGAACTTGTCCCAACTTCCCTTGAAATCAAGGACACAAAGTCTTAATAGATCTTCAAGAGTTTGAATAGTCCTCTCTGACTGTCCATCCGTCTGAGGATGATATGTCGAGCTAAATCGTAAATCTGTGCCCATAGCTTTTTGCAAACTAACCCAAAATCGGGAAGTGAATCTTGGGTCTCGATCAGACACTATGGATACTGGCATACCATGCAATCTTACAACATCGTTTATGTACATACGAGAAAGACGTTCAAGTGTATAAGTTTCTCGTATAGGTAAGAAGTGAGCAGACTTGGTCAATCTATCAACAATGATCCAAATTTCATCTATGCCTTGAGAAACCTTGGGAAAACCAGTAACGAAATCCATGGTAATGTGCTCCCACTTCCATTCTGGAATTTCAAGTGGTTGCAATGGACCTTTTGGTACTTGATGCTCCGCTTTAACTCGTTGACAAGTTAGACACCTTGAGATAAACAACGTTATCTCTCTCTTCATATTGCTCCACCAAAATGTATGACGAATATCATGATACATTTTGGTACTCCCAGGATGGATTGCAAACTGTGTGTTGTGTGCCTCCATCATGATTTTATACTTTAAATCAGGGTCGTTAGGAACACAAATTCTGTAGTTGACTCGAAGTATTCCTTCTTCATCGATTCTTGCTTCCTAAGATAGCACTTTCTTGCACTTTCTTCCTCATACGCATCACTCCGGATCACGAAACGGCTGAACTTTAACTTTATCAATTAAAGTCGGTTCTACTCGTATGTTTGCCATCATCATGTGGGTCCCTGGAGTCTTTATCTCCAACATCATCATTGCAAGTCACACAAATGGGCCTTTGGTTGACAATATCACACTCATATTGCATATGATCTTCTACTCAATCGATGCGTCGGCTACCACGTTCGCTTTTCAGGATGGTATTGGATGGTATGATCATAATCTTTCAACAATTCAAGCCAACGTCGTTATCACACGTTGAGTTCCTTTTGAGTGAAGAAATATTTGAGGCTTTTATGATTACGTAAAGATCTCCACTTTCTCCCCATACAAGTAATGCCTCCAAATTTTAAGTGCAAAGATAACAGCTGCCAACTCTAGATTATGAGTAGGATAATTCCTCTCATATTCTTTGAGTTGTCGCGAGGCATAGGCTATGAATTTCCCATGTTGCATGAAAACACATCCCAACCCTTTTGCCCAAGCATCATCAGATGACAAATCCTCGAGCCAGATAGTATTGTCGAACAAGTCTTTGAAATGAGTCTCCTCTTGAGTTCTTGAAAACTCTTCTCACATTCTTCGCTCTAACCGAACTTTGTATCTTTCCGAGTCAGCTGAGTTAATGGAGTAGCGATTCGAGAAAATCCTTCCACGACTCTCCGATAATAACCATCTAAACAGAGAAAGCTAAGTACTTCGGTCACTAATTTAGGTTGCTCCCAACTTTGAATTGCTTCAATTTTTGCCGGGTCAACAGATATTTCATGACTTGATACTACGTGCCCAAGGAATGCTACTTCCTCGAGCCAGAACTCACATTTCTTCAACTTGGCATAAAGCTTGTATTCACGAAGCTTTTGGAGTACCAGCCTCAAGTGTTGTTCATGATCTTCACGGCTTTTGGAATAAATAAAGATGTCATCAATAAAGACGACCACAAAGTGATCCAAATATTCCTTGAATACTCTGTTCATCATATCCATGAAGGCAGCAGGAGCATTAGTCAATCCAAAGGACATGACTAGGAATTCATAATGCCCGTCTGCATTGAGGAGTTAAAAGCCGTCTTTGGAATGTCATATGTTCTAATCTTCAATTGGTGATATCCTAGCGAAGATCAATCTTTGAAAAGAATTTGGCTCCTTGCAACTGGTCAAACAAGTCATCAATACGTGGCAATGGGTACCTATTTTTAATGGTGACATGATTCAACTCCCGATAATCAATACAAAATCGCATACTCCCATCTTTCTTCTTCACGAATAGAATAGGAGCACCCCAAGGAGAAGTACTAGGACGAATAAAGCCAATGTCTAACAATTCCTGCAGTTGAGTCTTTAACTCCTGAAGTTCAATAGGAGCCATTCGATATGGGGCTTTGAAATGCGTTTTATCTTAGGGTTCAAGGTCGATACAAAATTTAATTTCACGCCTGGGGTAGGCCAGAAGTTCTTCAGTGAATACGTCGGAAATTCATTAACAATAGAAATATCAATCAAAACTGACGTATTTTTGTTTAGATTCGTGACATGAGCTAAGAAAGCTTGACATCCGTTTTTGAATAAATGAATAGCTTTATGGCTTGAGATGACAATGATTGATTTTAATGGTTTGGTTGCTTGAATTCGCATAATAGGTTGATTAGGAATATGAAAGCTAACAACCTTACAAAAATAATCAATTTTAGCATGATGAGTAGTTAACCAATCAATCCCTAAAGTCACATCAAATGCAAGTATTTTCAATGAAATAAGATCGATGAGTAATGTGAAATGTTTATTTGAACCAAACAAGACTTATAAACAGTTGGATGTAATCAAGGTTTCTCCCAACGGAGTTTCAACCAGATAAGTCAAAGTCTAATTTCTCTCGAGTCAAATTTAATCGTTGAACACAAGTAGGAGAAATAAAATAATGGGTAGAATCGGTATCAAATAAGGTATAGACTTCGCTAGAGTTTATGATAAACTTACCCGTGATGACTTTTATTCGGGTTCCTTTCTTTCACGGAGGTCACAACAAACGCTCTCCCTTGCACTACCGGCTTTTGACTTTTCTAGGATGGCTTTTGGTGCCTCCATCCTAGTTGAACTTGTCTTCTGATGAACGACAAAATCGGGCTAAGTGACCTTCTCTTCCACAATTATAACATGTTTTGACTGACATCATCGCAGTTTGACCGATGTGTCCCTCCCTCCGCATTTGAAGCATATGATAGGTGGTCATTCTCCTTCCTTAACAACGGTGCTAGTCTTTGACGCTCTTTCCATCATTATTAAATCTCCTTTTCTTGAAATGTCCATTCTTATTGTTTTGGCTTTGATTACCACCAAGTGGTTACCATTTCGGCCCATTGATTCCTCCACGCTTGTTGTCACCGCTCGATGACTCTCCTCACCGTATTATAATTTTGTTGGCTTTCTCTTTTTGTTGCGTTGACTCGTTATCGCGCTTCCACTAATCGAGCCCTATTTACAACATCTGAATACAAACACGCTTTGAGAAATAAGATATTAATGTATCTCGGCTTTCAAACCTCTTAAAAACATTCGCGTCATTCTCTCTTCATTATCAACTAAGTGGGATGCATGAAACCGACAAACTCGGCAAATTTTGCTTCGTATCGCGACACGGTCATATTGTTTTGCTCCAACTTGATAAACTCCACCTCCTTCATGTATTAATACTTTTTTGAAAGTATTTGTCATTGAATGCTTCTTGAACTTCTCCCAAGACATCTTCAAGGCGGCAGTTGAGTACGCTTTTACCGATTCCCACAAGTAATTGCCTCTCCTCGCAATATAAAGGTGGCAAAGGGAACCTTGTGCTCTCGGAGCATCCCAAGACATCAAATATCTTAGTGATCTCGCTTTATCCATTTTCCGCCTTAAGTGGTTTTGGCTCTCCCTTAAACTCCTCGGTGGTCTCAAATCTCCTTGAATTGTTTAGCGGTGACCAGCCTCGAGAGTTTCCCGTGTTTCCACCTACATTTTGGATGAGAAGCCTCTCTTTTTCATTGTTGCATAAATTCAAAAGCCTCTAAACGTTCCGTAATTCATCATTTGGTCAAGGTGTTGTTGTTTGCATGAGGATTATCGCCTTCCCGATGCACATTATCTTGATTATTGATATGTGGAGAATCAACGGTCTCCTGTGCTCAATTTTTATTCTCAACATTCTCGGATGTCATTTTAAATACTACCACAAAATAAAGGTTAATTGACTTGTAACATATTATCCCTATATTCCGACCGACCAATTAAATACCAAATAAACTTAGGTAGGTCATACTAGCGAAGGAATTCCCTGCCTCTCCCTCCTAGTTCTATTCTCACATCTTAGCTGTGGATCATATCCTAAGCTTTGATACCAACCGTGACGCCCCCAAAATAGGTATACATCACCCATCTTGAGTCGCCACTTACATGGTACATAATTTAAATAAAACTTAATTACATAACTATCGTGTAATATATGACTAAACATATAATGTGAGTTTTAATACAAATATTGTCATCTAGATAATATACAAACTCAATGGGAGTCCTCATTACATTTATTATCACACTATTTCACGTAATAGTGAGGACTACTAATGCTATCATCTACCATCATCACTCGTTCCCCAACTAGTCCCGATTCATGTTCTCATTTCCTCAAGAGAATAAGTAAAAGAAAGGGTGACCTCAACTAGCCCAATATGAAATATTATGACTAAGATAACGCAGGATAAATTATCATTATTCTTCAACAATGTTAAACCGATAAAATATAATAAACATCGAGTTTAATCATAGCTTAATATGAATCCATTAAAAGAGTCAAGTAGAAAATAAAGTCTACTATCTTTTTGGTTTTAAAAGGTTTTCTAAATTTTTATCACTAAAACTCAGCTTTAATGAATAAACCACAATATTTCCCTGCATCACTCCAAGGATTTGTAAATTATTAATGGTCATGACTATACCGAATCACCCCTGGTCATAATCATACCAAAACTATCCATCACCGTCATAATCGATACGATCACATCATTTATAACAAGCCACGATTATACTTTCAATGATCCCCGGTCATAATCATACTAAGTTCATCTATACACGCAAGCCATAATATAACACATGAGGATGATAAATGAATAATAATTCAATAAAACAAGTTCAAGAATTATTTTATCCGTGAATTAATAATGTCCAAATTGTCAACAAGATACTTCTTTTCTTTGTAGAGTAAATTCAAGAATGATCGTAAGAATATTTCCATGAAAAGATACTAGGATGAAGCGCAAATATCAAGAATATTCCACTAATTTCATGGAGTATAGAAGTCAAAGTTTTAATCAACCGGGTATAATAAAGAATGGAATAACAAAGGAAATCACTAGGCATGCGATAGCCAGCAGACAAACAAGTTATTCTAATGTAATAATAATAACGGAACCAATCAAGCGTGAAATTCACACCGAAACGTGATGATCCAACGAGAATAATAAATGCTAATAATAATAAACAATGGAACTCAAGTCCCAGTGTAAAACATACGCATGTGATATTCCAACGAGAATAATAAATAATGGAATAACGTGTCAGATCACCAAGTATAGGGGATTCCAGAGTATACAAAGTTATTCCAATGAATAAATAAGAATGGAATAATATAAGGATTTTCACCAAGTATAGGGGTACCCACAGATACAAAGTTATGTATAGGTATGCCACTTTTTACAAAGTTATTCCAATGTAATAATAAAGAATGGAATAATGTAAGTTCTCTTCATGAATAAGAAAGAATAAATACCCCTTACTTAGTACAACAAATAATATCCCTTACTAGTAAAAGACATAATATCAAAGTAATGAAGTACGGTATACTCTCTTCTTCTTCTCTCTCTATAGATTTTCTCTCAAAGCTTCTTCTCTATAATTTCTCTCTCAAGATTTTAGAAGAATTCTCCCGAACTTACGGTGTAATTTTCAAGGAACTAAGCTTCCTATTTATAGGAAAATAGAAAGGATAGTAATTAATCCATGAATAAAATATAATATATTCTTTAATATATATATATATATTTAAAGCAAAATCTTTAAATAAAAACTTTATAAAATATTCTATTTATATAAAAAAGATTTTACTATGCAAACACTATACAACACTATACAAAACTATGCATAATATAGCAACAATATATTCTAATAAAATATAATATATTCTATTTATAAATAACTTTAAAGTAAAGTATTATATAAAAAGCTTTTTCTGCTTTTATTACATTATATAAAAGATGTTTCATCATTATTATAATTAATAATATTAATAAAACAAAACGTCATTATCGCTATAATAATTCATATTATTAATCAATAATTATGTGATCAAACCTTCCTCGATGATAGAACTTCTCACATAAGCATCAATAATCAATATTAATAACTTTGTCATCTCTATTATTGCAAAAATATTGATAATAATTGAATCAAATTGAGATACTTTTACTTTTACTACCGAAGTAATTCAACAAAACTCAACTTCTCAAGCAAAACTTCCATTCTATTTTAATAAAATATTTTGTGTCGCTTTCTCAATCCGAAAAACTTCCGCCAATTTTCATAAATTATTTTGTCATTTCCACTCCGATAATTTTGTTGGGGTCATTGTGCCATCTAATATTCCCAGATAAAACCGAATATTCCCACCAATCAAATATAATATAACCACTTGCATACTTTTTGCAAAATTTATAAATACTACCCACAACTATAATATTATCTCAAATTCATTCCATAATATTATTTAAAAAATTATTTATAAAAGTTGGACATAAATATTTAAATCTTTATTTGATAAAAATTCTTCCTTTAAAACGGTCTCATCAAGATAAACCTTCTCATAATCCTTAACCGGTGTGATGCATATGCAATGAGCTTCCTTACCCTTGCCATGTTGGTGTATGAGCACGCAACCATTTCACTTGGTAACTTAACTTCTAACTCCATGCGAAGTATATCGCTATAAACTGATAAAAATTCTCGTATCATCCTGATAAGGATAATACAAAAATCTGCCTCACTTAACCTCCTTTTAGTTCTTGAAATATATTTCTATTTTCACACTTTTCTCTACACTTTTCCATATAAATAATGTCATATCTTCACCAAAGACTTTCTTTTCTAGGTCATGAGTAGATTTCTCATAATCCTTTAATGGAGTAGCTATTTTTGCTATGTTGCAGAAAAGTCCCTACAAAATTCACTGTATCATCATCGTAAGGATGAACCTCCTATAGAAAACTATCCACTTTTCGCATAACCCCGTTTTCTTTCGAAAACTAGCTATTTTAGAAAAGTCCTCGAACCTCCTATGGCATTTTCGAACCTCGGTTGTTTTCTTCTAACTCATTTATCGCTTCCACCTTCACCGGATCTACTTGATATGCCATCTTTATCTATAACATGTCCTAGAAATCAAGACGTTTCAAGCCAAAATTCACACTTAGTGAATTTTGCATATAACTTCTCCTTCCGCAGTGTTTCCAACACTATTTTCAAATGTTCGGCATGATCTTCTGGCGTCTTAGAATAGATTAGAATATCATCAATGAACACTATAATGAACTTGTCTAAATACTATTTGAACACTCTGTTCATCATATCCATGAATGCCGCTGGCGCATTTGTCAACCCAAACGACATAACCAGAAACTCGTAATGCCCATAACGAGTTCTAAACGCCGTCTTAGGTACATCCTCTTTCCTCACTTTCAGTTGGTGATACCCCGTACGCAAATCTATCTTAGAAAAATACTTTTCCCCTTTCAACTGATCAAATAGATCATCGATCCTGGGCAATGGGTATTTATTCTTAAACGTTAACTTGTTCAACTCTCGATAGTCGGTACAAAGTCATAACGACCCATCCTTCTTCTTTACAAACAAAATTGGTGCTCCCCACAGAGACACACTCGGTTGAATGTACTTCCTATCTAATAGTTCCTGTAATTGAACCATTAACTCTTTCATCTCTACTGGCGCCATTCTATATGGTGCCTTTGAAACTGGTGACGTACCCGACAGTAAATCAATCACAAATTCTACATCCCTCTCTGGCAGAATACAGGGTAACTCCTCCGAAAATATATCCACAAAATCTTTTACCACTGGTATCTGTTCCAATGTTGCCCCCACTTTTTGGGTATCCACAACATGGCACAGGTAACCCTTACACCCCTTCTTCAACATCCTCCTAGCTTGTGTCATAGTTAGACAACAAGAGCATCTCGATGATTTATTACCGTAAAACACCACCTCAGGTTTCTTAGAAAGCCTTAGGTTTACACTCTTTCTTTGACAATCTATTATCTCTTTATGGTTAATTAACCAATCCATACCTTAAATCACATCGAATTCTCTCAACCTTATCGGTAAAAAGATCTACTGATAATCTGTTACCCCTAATATCTATGAAACAATTCCTATAAATGTATTCAATGGGAATTATCTCTTAGTTTGCTACCTTAACGTCTAAAGGTATTTCTAGCTTCTCAGGGCTTAATCCGAGTTGTTTAGCAAATCCACATGCTATAAAAGAACAAGTAGCACCCGAATCAAATAACATATAAGTATTTATTTCATTGACTAGAATGATACCTGCTACTACATCCGCTGATGCAACCGCATCTTGGACCGTCATATTAAAAGTTCGAGCTGAGGGCCTACCCAATGATGGTGGTGTTCCAGTAATGGCTAAATTACCACTACCAGAACCCTTACTACCCTCTGCCCCCTTCTTTGGGAAATTTCTTACCATGTGGTCCGTCGACCCACAAACAAAACAACCACATCTTTTCTTAGGATTAGGATAGTTGGGTGATATGTGACCCTCCTACCCATAATTATAACAACCTGCTTTCCCTTTTAGACAGACTCCCAGAGGAGTCTTTCTGCACGTCTTGCATGCCTCCATCCTACGTTTAGGATCCCCTTGTCTCACTCTAGTATTCCCGGAGTTAAAACTCTTTCTTTTAGGCATACTGCCACTACCACTGGCAACCTCTGCCTTAGTTCCTCCCTCTCCCTTACTTTTATTCTTTCGTTCCTTGTGGTATTGGGTCAACGCCTCACTACCACCTTTTGCTATAATCGCTTTTTCCAGAATGGTACAATAGGACGCACTCTGAAAAACCAAAATCCTACTATAGAGCCAGGGTTTCAGGCCTTTCTCAAACCTACGAGCCTTTCTCTCCTCCGTGTCCACTTGATGTGGAGAAACCTTGCCAATTCATTGAATTTGGGCGCATATTGGGGAACCGTCATGTCCCCTTGCTTACGTTCTAGGAACTTAATCTCCATTCGCCCTTGCATGCTAGTAGGGAAGTAGTTCTCAAAGAATACCTTCTTAAACTGTTCCCATGTAACAACATCTTTTCTAGCCCCACCCTGGTGAGCCTCCCACCAGTAGTTAGCTTTCCCCTTCATCATGTAAGTCACAAAAGAAGTCTTTTGCATACCACCACGCTTGTAATAACAAACGCCTTTTCTATTTCCTCGACCCATGTATGGGCCTCCATTGGGTCTGTTGTTCCTCAACTCGGGTGGACCTACACTTTAAATTCCTTAAAGGTAGTCGCTTCATTACCCTAGGTCTCCGCGGTGCTCTACCCCTACATGGTTAAATGTAACCGTTAATAAATTAATGAACTCTCAGATAGGGTTATTTGGACCCCCCCTGATTATCGTTATGTGATTCCGCCTCTTGTTTATGTTGTCTTCTTCTTGGCGGCATTTCTAATTAAATAAATAAAGTTCCATTATTACTTATTTGTAGATAATACCGAACACACACCGAGAAGATCGATTAATCTCTGAGATAACCCCGAGGTATCCAAATTTCATCCCAACCATTGAATAGCCACCAACCTCGGTGATAACCCCAAGGAATGCAGCTTTGAGATAACCCCTAAAATGCTTGTTTCAAATGCCATCGCCTTCAATCTCTAAGACTCACAATGAAATACACCGTACCAACACGATAATCGCATCGGGAAGACAGCACACCTCAAAGATGACAATGAGGACCTTCAACAAATGCAAAGCAGCCAATCTCAAAGAAGTCTCGAGTAACGCTCGCTTATCGCCCAATCCGGCAGAATAATCGATGAGGGGCAACATCGCCATCTCATCCAACACGATGCCACGCCTCGCTCTCTACACAACAATGTCCCACAAGGCTAACCAATCCCGAGTGACTATCAAAAGCGGGTAATGGATGAAAGTTGAAGCTTGAAGACCGGAGGGCATCGCCCCATCTTCAAAGACTTCAGACAAACTCTAATCCCATGCCATCGTGATAACTCTCGACAACCATGCCGTCCCGAAATAGGTCCCGAATACCTCCAAACGGATGCCCAGATTGCACTTCTAAAAATTCGAGGGACATTACAAAGGTTCGAGTGCACGTGATTTCAAGACGACCCAACCCGAAATCGGGCCGACTCACCCGACCATTCTCCGGTACACTCGCGGCTGAGCCATTGTACACCTCACCACACCTTTTGCCTATAAATAAGAGGCTTGGGGTGCTGATTTTAAGAGAAAAGATGGGGAAACCCCATTAATTTGCTCGCACTCGCCATACAAAGGTATTTTCCAACTTTCAAACACCTGTGAGCTCATATATAGCCTCTTTTTGTACCCACAAAAGCCTGTGTTTACCCACTCTAAAGATATAGAAGCCCTTTTTATCAATCAAATTGTAGTTTCTCTCACACACTTTTGTAGTCTTTCTTCATCTTCTGCACACACCCTTCTACACGCCGAGAGTCGTGTTACATTGCTTTTGCCCTAACTTCTCATCTCATGGTTTCCTTCCATTCCATATATATATATATATATATATATATATATATATATATATATATATATATATATATATCGACTAACATTATCGAGTTATGCCTCGATTGAGCCTGTACTTTATTCCCGAGCGCTTATCGCTTTATATATATATATATATATATATATTAATTGTGCTGCCTACTTTGTTCGATGAGCCTATATTAATATATATATATATATATATATATATATATATATATATATATATATATATATATATACTTATATATATTAATTGTCATATTTGACTTTGTTCGATGAGCCTGTATTTCTGTGCCCTGCTTTTATTATTATTCATATATATATATATATATATATTATATATATCAACTGTATATTGGACTTTTTATTCTCGATGAGCCTAGACTTTCTGCTATATATATATATTTTATATATATATATATATATATATATATATATATATATATATATATATGAACTGTGGTCGAACTATGTTCGATGAGCCCGGATTTTACATCCGATGCGCTTATTGCTTTCTATATATATATATATATATATATATATATATATATTTTTATTTTGTCCTCGCTTGAAGTTCCTTCGTGGCGCTTGATAGTTTTACAAGCTTTCTTTACATTTCGTCTCGCCTGAGTTTACTTTGTGGCGCTTTGACCTCATTTATAGCTTTTTATTTACATTCATCTCACCGAGTTTCCTTCGTGGCGCTTGATCGTATCTACAATTTTATTTATATTTCGATCCCCATGGAGGTGCTTCGTGGTTGGTGATCCCGTCTCAGATATATATATTTACCGCTTTTATATATATATATATATGCTTATTGCTTTTATACAAATTGTAATATTTTCAGGCGCTTAGAATCATGTGATCACAGATTCATCTCATTGATCTAGATTCTGTTCCTCGTGATGGACATTTTCAAATGTAAAGTAACTTTGTAAATTATTCTCATGATGTCTCATTTCCTCGATGGTTTCCATACCCACGAGGAAGCTCAGATTATTTTTTTTATATATTATTTTCATACGGATGCCTTCAGATTCACAAATAAAATCAATCAAGCCGATCACTTAATAAAATGGGAGTGTAAAGGTCTCAATTCCTATTGAGCATCGTGGTTTGAAAACCTCTTTATAAAAACATCATTGCTATATCTTGCTAAAAACTGAATTTTTACATAAATTCAAACTCCTATGTATATAGGTTCGAACGAGGCCTCGCACAACTTTCATATAACAATACATCACACACACACACACACACACACACACACACACATAATAGTTTCTTGAAAAGAGGCGGTCACCGTGGTAACACGACGATGTCTGGGTGCCTAACACCTTCCCCCATAACC
Organism: Panax quinquefolius; assembly: GCA_020205615.1. Lineage (NCBI taxonomy): Eukaryota > Viridiplantae > Streptophyta > Magnoliopsida > Apiales > Araliaceae > Panax > Panax quinquefolius. The sequence goes on from CM035172.1 coordinate 71,735,539, forward strand.
AAGTCCCCTGACCCTAAATGAATCTCGCTTTCACCGACCAGATATCAACTGTCACATCACCGGGTCAATGTGCAAACCTTTTCTCTTTGTGTTGGTACAACCATTTAAAAACCAATCAAGCGACTTTTAATAGTCCCATCGTCGACATTATACATGTTTGACCTTTTTCACTTGTTTTTTCAAACAAATCTCACCTAAAATGAGAACACCAAAGAACAACAAGTAACCAGAAAGGACATCCAAAAATCCCGACGTCGACAGTGGCGACTCATTGGGACTCCAAAGAAGAGGACTTAAGCCACTACTACAATCTTTTCAAAAACTATTATCCGCTTGTGTGTGGATGTTGCATTTACATTAGATGAATGTGTACGAATGCATGTCTTGTTTGAGCTTAGTGCTTCGCATCATATCTCATAGCAGTGATGTTAGTGCTTCGCACTATAAACTCATATGATATTAGTGCTTCAGACATGTCATCATTTCATACGGTGAGACGCGATGTATGTGAATGTATGTTGTGTGGTCCCTCCACCAGAGGCTATCCTGCTTGGTTTGATTATACCGACTCGTGAGAAGACTAATTCTCCGAGGCTCAAGAAAGGCACCACCCAAATTCGCTCCAAATGAAAGACCGGATTAACTTCCCGCCTAGTAGATCATGCGATGATTTGGGAACCTTCATGCCAAAAAGCCGCGAGAGTAACCTAAGATAGGTCACCACCGATAAACCCAAAACGAAGGAAAGTCTCTTCATGCTCTCATTTCAATTACTTGTAAACACAATTACTTGTAATTTCATTCCATATCTATCTCCATGTAATGAGAAATATGAAGCAATATGTCCACATACATGCTACAAATAGCTGACACCCGCTTTTGCAGGATAAAATTCCTAAAATGGACACATCACATAAAAGATGTCATTATACACCTTCCCTAAGGACTAAACTATGCCATCTTTCGCAGGAATCAATCGACCTACTACCCTATTAAAGTCCAAAAGGCAACAGCCTACAAATAATCATGTCATCATCCCACCAGCATCAACTTAATCCAGCTTTCTCGCAAAGAATTCGATGGGTTAAGCAAAAAGACACAGATTTGGTCGTTTCTATTAAAAGAATTACACCACCACACAGTGGTCGAAAATACCAGACATACCGAGCCCTCCACACAAGGAGGAATTCCTGGCCATTACCATATTCAGAGCCACAAATGGATACGACCAACAAAAAGCAGATGTCGCCCATTCCACCGAGATCCGCATAATGGTGACATCAAAAGAAAGTCCTCCAAATGGAAGAGACCTTCACGCTTATCAAAGGAATTGAACACACGGAGTGTTTCATATGTCGATCTATGTATTTTTCCCGTGTTCACTATCCGTAAAAATTTAAAACTCCCGACTTTGAAAAATATGACGGTTAGGGGATCCTTATACACATTTAAAAGTCTTTATTGAGAACCGGATCCTATGCAGAGGATGAAAAACTCTGTAATGCAATTGTTCCAAAAGAGTCTAACCGAGAAGCCCGCTCGTGGTACACAAGATTAGACAACTCCAAAATTCACAAATAAAGAGCTAGCACATGCCTTCCTCACTCAATACAGCTTCAAACTCGATGGCTCCCGACGGTAGATCAAATTACCAAGATCAAAAAATAGTCTAACGAGTCTTTCGTAGAGTATGCCCAAAGGTGGAGACGCCCGGTCGCCCAAGTTAGTCCCGCCATGTCGTAATCGTAAATGGTCATGACATTCATGTACATACAAGAAGCTCCTTCTATGAGAGAGTTTTAGAAGATCGCAAACCATTTTCTCAAATGGTTAAACATGGGGAGATGGTCAAATGGGGTTGAAGTCGAAAGATTCAAGACCTAGCCGCACTCAAAGTCAAGTTAATGATCACATCCAACTGAAATTATGGGAACAACTTCTGAGGGTCCATAAAAAGAAAGAGGAAGATGTTTCCGACACTACAGGACAAAAGGCAATCAAAGTATGCCCATTCAAAGGAGAAACTACACTCCCTTTCCAAAGACAAATTCGCAAACCCTCCAAAGACTAAAAGGTGGAGAAGTCAAACGCCATCGAAAGTGTTTACACCCTTAGGGATACCCTCGAGAACATTCTTAATCTTCCGACAACACGTAAGAAAATTACGATCTTCTTCCACCAAACAAATTTCTAATGGACGGGGGTTTCAATGTCGCTAGAAATGTGCTTATCATGCCGGGCACCGGACATGATACTCGTGGATTGTTGGGCCTCAAACACAAGATCCGTGACCTAATAGATAATGGAGAGATCGAGTCACCAAACCCGATCACCTCACGTATAAGACAACCCTCTTCCTCAACACAAAGAAGAAGAGGTCAACATGATTAATTGGAGCAAAGGACAAAGTTCCAACTTCAAATATGATTCTTCCTGCACCATCAAAGACGGTGATGACAGATGGGATTATGCTAAGTTCCAATTCACAATGGAACGAAAAGATGAAAGCTCTCTCAAAAAACAAATCGAAAGTAATCATGGAATCGGTGACTTATCAAAGATCAAGTGACTCGTCAATTAATCACCAGAGCATGCCGCCTCCTACCAATCGTCATGAATATTCCTCGCCACCTTTTCGTAAAATGAAATGCTAGAAGACAAAGTGACGAAGAGAGCAATGCCAAAGCCCGCTCTGGATTTCGCCAACAAACGGAATTCACCTATTTGGGCCAACCCATGGAGGAAATCCTTCACATGTTAATCAATGAAGGAAGGATCATTTCCTTCTACCTCCAATCAACCCCGCTCGGATGGTACAACTCGATGGAGTATGTCAATACCACTCCCGCCTCATGGTCACAAAGACGTAAGAATGTCAAGCACTCCGCCACCTTATTCAAAATCTAATCGACAAGTGGTGTATCGCGGCTTGGCGAGATAACGACACTCGTGTTACGCAAAGTGAGAATGCAGCCCTACTAAGTGGAAAAGTGTGGTAGCAGCTTATATCTATCAAGGTGAAGGGATTAATATTGTTCTCACAACACCGATAATTCAAATTTCAAAGGAGGAAGCAATCTTTGAAAGTGGCCGCCCCCGAGCCAATCAACTTGCCATGCAGAGCACAATATCCTATTGTTAGCTTGCAAGCAAGGTTCCGTGGAATTATGGAGAAGGTGAAGGATCCACCTCACATACCACCGCCGCAGTGTCGGCGAAAATCCACCGTATCTTCCCCATCGGGTGATGAACCCCACCACCAAATCAAAGGGAAAATACCCATGGAGAAGATTGAAAATTCCTCCGCCACCGCTGGGTCATAACGAAGCCTCTGGTTTTAAGCTTGAAGGAAGCTCCACCACAAATATCAATTTTGACTTGGTCCTAACTTCCGAGAATCACCTAAGGTCTTGTTAAAGGTTTTGAAGAAGCCATCTTCCCACATCGCGGATACGTAAAAATTTCAACACATGGTTGATCACATTTTCAACACTAATGTGATATCCTTCATCGATGATGACATACCATCCAAGGGACCGGTCATTGCAAACCGCTGCATTATCATGGTCTTTGTCCTCCGGATATATGGTGGCCGGAGTCTTAATAGATGGAGGTTCATCTCTCAATATCTCGCCCATATGCCACCTCGTGGTGAAGATGAATATCAATCTCAACCGAATTCGAGTAGCCATACTATCATCAAAGCTTTTGATGGAGCCCGCCAGAATTCTATTGAGTAATTGAGTCGCCAATCAAAATTGGCCCTCATACATTCTCGCGCAGTATCCTTCCATGTGCTCAAGATAGATTCGGATACAACCCGCCTTCTTGGGACGACTCATGGATCCACATGGCGGGCAAAGTCCCTCCACCCTTCACCAACAATCAAGTACATTATCAACGATAGCTCGTCACGGCCAACGCCGAACAAGAGATTCTTCAAAGATGGGATATACCGCTCATCAATGCCAATGCGGATGTAGAACCACCAATTTTCATGCTTTGAAATAAGCAACACCCAATACCACGCTTATTGAGCACCATTACCTCAACCCCACATTTCTAATGAGGTGATGTCACCACCAAGAAATGATGTCGTTGGGTTATAAGCCGTGACAAGGGTCAGGGTAAGATGGCCAGGGTATCCAATACCCCATTCGATTAACCAAGCAAGTTGGAATAATTGGACTAGGCTATTCTCGCCAAATCTAGTCATGTGAATCCTCATAAGCATCAACAGATTCCTTTAGCTTCAACCATGTGGGCGTTCGGCTTCGCCTTTCAAACTCCGAGAAGTCCGCACAACCTCCAAAGAAGGTGCCACCAATGTCATGGCCATGTTATTTCCTAAGCCAAAACCGGTGGAGGAAAAGAAAATCGTTATTCCAAATCCCGCAATCAAGAAGAGGAGCGAGAATCAAGGAAAACGTTGTCCGAATAATGTCGCATGCGCATCATCGTCCATGATGAACATACCAATAGATACACCCTGCATGATGATCGCCTCGACGTAATGGCCATCATTCGGACAAGGAGGATGATGACAATCCTCCATCATCATGGGTCCACCCGGACTTTACCTTACCAATTGGAACAAAGATTCCTCGCTTTGGTCGACATAGTAAAGCGGGCGTAAATTTTTTCTCGCCTTGTAGATACAATAACCGCTACTTTTCTCAGATAAAGATTAGTAGTTTATTTTTCAAGATATGCTAACACTTGTATATGATCAACGATTTCATATATACTAAGTGAAAGCATATTTTGTTTCGTGACTCTAAATTTAGATGTGCCAGATTTGCAGATACGATGCCTCTCCTACACAAGGATTGTACTTTTGATGTAGAGATGAATTCAAATTTTGATGGATCCCCAGGATGACATTGAGGTGCCTCCGTAAATTCAAGAATGGGTCAAAGACAAACCCAAACCCAACCTTGATCAAACCACTTCTTTCAATCTCTAACCTTAGAAAGCCCTAAGTTAATCCAGATTGGTTCAAACTTTTACCCCAAACCAACTGAATGACATGGTTACGCTTATTAACACAATTCCAGGATGTGTTTGCATGGTCTCATGAAGACATGGTGGGTTTATCCATCGACATTGTCCTTCATCGCCTTCCCATTAAAGAGGGATTTAAGCCGATCAAAGCAAAAGCTCAAAGCGATTGAAACCGAGTGGAGTTTAAAGGTGAAAGAAGAGATTGTGAAACAATTTCAAGCCGGCATCATCATGGTGTCTACATATCCCGAATGGATATCCAACATCGTGTCTGCACCTCAAACCTCGAGGGAAGGTGCGAAGTTTGCATGTGGATTACCGGACTTGAACAAAGCTTGCTTAAAAGATAGCTTTCCCGCCATTTATCCACATTCTCATCGACAATACCGCTTCAATACGACATGTACTCCTTTTCATTGATTGCTTTCATGGGTACCATCGATCACGGTTGCCGAGGAAGATCGTGAGAAGACTTCTTTCATCACTCCTCGGGGAACTTTTTGCTATAGACGGTTGTCATTCTACCTCATCAATGCCGGAGCTACCTATCAACGAGCTATGATGGCTCTTTTCCACAACTTAATGTATAAAGAGATTGAGATCTACGTGGATGACATCATCACAAGTCCCGTAAGGAGGATGACCATCTGTACCATCTCGTAAAGTTGTTCAACAGTCATGTAAGTACAACTTGAAGTTGAATCCAGCTAAGTCGCCTTTTGGTGCCAAGTCGTGCAAGTTGCTTAGGATTTCTAGTCACCACAAAGGGATTGAAATGATCCTACCAAAATCCAAGCCATCACAGTAAATGCCCATTCCTCGACGGAGAAGGAAATACGTGGATTTTTGGGAAGGATCAACTTCATCAAAGAAGTTTATCTCCCAACTCACTAAGAACTCTGTGAGCCAATCTTCAAGTTATTAAGGAAGAACTCCTCCATGAAATGGAATGATGAGTGCCAAAATGCCTTCCTTACAATCAAGAAATAAATAGTCAAAGCTCCTATCTTGGTACCACCTGTGATGATATTCCCTGCTCATGTACATGTCCATAAGTGATAATGCCATGGGTATATGTCGTCGGGACAAAAGACGATAGAGGCCAAGAACGAGCTATCTATTACCTCAAAGAAAAGGTTCAAAAGAAGAAGAACACAAGTACACTCGATCGAGAAGACGGTTGTGCTTTAGCATGGGCTTCCATGAGGTTACAACATTACCTCCATGGTCACACAACCCATCTCATATCCCGCGTGGATCCTCTCAAGCACGTGTTCAACAAACCCATGTTGAATCGTTTACCGTCTAGATGGCAATTGATCCTACAACAATTTGACATCGATATATGTGACTCAAAAGTCCATCAAAGGTCAAGGAATTGCAGATCAATCGCCACCGACCTTCATGGGATTTCAAACCCTTGGAAACATATTTCCCGATGAAGGAGTAATGACAATGCAAAGACACCATCAAGACAATACACGCCAATCATGGAAGATGTATTTTGATGGAGCCATTAATATGGAAGGTTCGGAGCCGAGCAATTCTAATATCCGATACGGGAGCAGATCCCGCTGTCATTAAATTATAGTTTTTCAAAGACCAACAATACGGGCCGAGTATGAAGGCTCGCCTCATGGGGCTAAAACTTGCCTGCTCAATGGGCATCAAGCGGTTAACTCGTCCTTGGAGATTTGGAGTTGATAATCGATAATCCACCGAGTCTATCAAACCAAGGAACTACATTTGTCGCCTTACCACTCTGCGGAGTTTTGAAGATGGCTTTGAGTTCAAGAAATCTCCTTTCACACATTCCTCGTAATAGAATGATTTTGCGGATGCATTAGCAACTTTGGCCTCCTTGATTCAGCATATCGCATAAGGAACACTTGCTAAACGTCACAATTTCCCCGCATAAGGCCCCAGCCTATGGGAATTACGTTGAGAAGTATCGGATGAGCTACCTCCCATCCAACCTCCTCGTATCGCGATATCAAGGAATATCTCATGAGATGGATCTACACCACCGAGGCGAGCCCGACCGAGAAAAGGCGGATCCATCGACTTGCTATGAAGTTCTACTTGAGTGGAGATGCGCCTATAAAAGAGATGCAGGACTAGGTCTCCTCGTGTTTAGACAAAGATCAAGCCCAAAGGCTTATGGATGAAATCCATGGTGGAGTCTCGTGGCCCCCATACGAGTGGCCCCTCCTCGTCAAGAAAGTCCTCGTGATCGGGACATTATCGCTATCTCTCAAGGTCGATTGCCACGACCACGCCAAAAGATGCTATCGCGCGATTCATGGGAATGCTATACACGCCCCACGGAGCTCCACAATATGAGTTCGCCGTCCCTTCTCAATGTGGGAATGGACGTTATCAGGGCCCATCGAGCCTAAAGCCAAGAATGGTCACCGATTTATCTTCACCATGATCGACTACTTCACCAAGTGGGTAGAAGCGCCTCCTTCCCCATGGTCACTAAAGAAGTCATCATTGCTTTCATCGTAAACAATGTCGCTTATCGATATGGACAACCGTAGAGTGATTGTGGTCGATAATGCCAAAAACCTCAACAACAAAATGATGGAGGAGTTATGCAGTAAATTCCACATCAAACATCTTAACTATGTCATCTATCATTCGAAGATGAACGGTGTTGTTGAAGCGGCTAACAAAAATATCAAGAAGATTATGCAAAAGATGTTAGCCAACCACAAAGATTGGCCTAACCTGTTGCCTCTTACTCTGTTAGCCTACAGAACCACAATGCCTACTTCAAGTAGGGCAACCCCCTACGCTTTAACCTATGGGATGGAAGTAGTGCTCCCCATAGAAGTTGAGATGGAATATCTCAGAGTGTTAATCGACGCTCAGCTGGATGGAAACCAATGGGTACAAGATAGGTATCACCAATTGTCTCGATAGATTTAAAGGCGAACCGCTATTATCTTCCATGGTCACTATATATCAAAGAAAGGATCGCCAGATCCTACAACAAAAAGTCCTACCACGGCAATTTAAACAACATAACTTGTTCTCAAGAAGATTCTTGACAATCAAGATCAAAGCCAAAGGAAAATTCGCCTCCTAACTGGAAGGCCCGCTTATTGTCAAAGAAGTATCAGAAGTCGGCTCTCTTATTACAAGAAATGGACGACGATGAATTTCCACAACTCATCAACTCGACACCGTGAAACTAGCAGATATGTCTCAGAGTAACCAACAAACACCCTAGTGCATCATCATCGTCACCACTATTCCGGCTTTTTAACCCTTTACCACCTACAACTTTCTACACTTTACCCCTCGTGAAACATACTCTTCAAGCCAACAAATTTGGCTTTCTCTTTTTCATACCATACAACTTAGGTCATCCCATCACGGATTGAACTTCTTAGGCTCATAGCTTGGCTACCCATACATGGGATCAAACTTCTCCGCTCATAGCTTTATCCTCAACCTAGATTAAACTTTCTCCTCCCCACACTGACCTCATGCATGGGATTACGCTTTTCTTCTCGCCTCGAGGGCGAACTACGCCGACCGATCTCCTCTTCAATAGGAGTACGTAGGCAACCATGTTACATGGCCCTTCCGCAATAAAACAAAAACAACAAAAACATTTCTACCCTCTTCTCCTTACAAAGCAAAACAACCAAAAACATTCCTACACCATATCACCCATATACGAGTTGAACCTCTTACACCGTGTTCGAACTACGCAGACCGATCTCCTCTTCAATAGAGTACGTAGGAAGCCATTCATGAAAGCGGTCTCACCCCTACCAAAACACAAACCATTGTCACGGGTATTGATTCTCTTTCAATCCACTACATTTCATTCTATTTCGCACTAAAGGGATGGAATTACCCTAACTCCTCCCAAATAGGAGATTCTACGACCATCTAAGTCATGCACATACCTCAAGAGCAATACTAAACCATAAAAGGTGGAATTAACTAGCTCTCCTAAATAGAAGTACTCAGCGACCATCCGTGGTGCGTCAATCTCGAGAGGAAAGCCACATTCCTCTCCACATTTCCATTCGTAAACAAGTCCCAAGACACCAAAGATGGTAAGGATATACATAGATCGATGATCCATTCCGAACTATCCAAAGACAAACCAATGTCCATCCACCAAGGAAGAATTCGTAATTCATCAAGATCACAAGCCCTCAAGCAAAGAGCAAAATATCAAGCAAATAACAAGGCATATCTAAAAGGGAAGTGATCCAAAATATATTTCCTATCATATATAATGTTGTTCGATATATATACAATGTGAACTATATATGACAAAATGGCTAAGCTAGTCTGCAGTGTAAATACAAGATCATCTACTTAATTAGGGTACATGCGAGCTAAAAGACCAATACGGCATCCTCTCTCGGATGAAGGAGGTAAAGCTATAGTCTCCTCGGATAAGAATATCCACACCCAACAGATCAGAGCATCTGCATTATGATGATGACCATATGTCGATATAAGCACTCATCTCTCGCGATCATACCAGGAGAATACATCTGTGATGTACCACATCCCGTCGAATCACTATCCCGCTAACTATCATCGCCTCGTCTCGGCCTCCTCATCCTTGCATCATCTCAATCCTCGCTCTCTAATAGGGCTAGCGTCCCACATCAAGAGCAAATACATCATAGATCGAATCTCTCTCCATCGATGAAGACTCGCTTCTAAATACTATGCCGAAAAAATCGGATCTCTATCAACCTAACCCAATCTCCCAGCGGGGGATGTCAGGATGTCGCCTATAAAGGGGAGGATTTGCTACGCAAAAAACCAAATGGGTCGTTCGAGGGCCAAAGACCGAGCCGAAGGAACAAATGTCTCCGCTTCATCTCTCTACCCAAATGCCGAATAAATATCCGCGTCTCATCCAATTCGGGTCAAGCTATCAACTGGTCGATGAGTCGAGCTCGAACACAAGCCACCCAATCTATCATCATCAATGATCCAGAACCATGTCCCCATAAATCGTGGTGGCACGGATCGGGCCCCGAATAGTGCGTAGGGAGCCACCAACGCCGAATATCTCCCGAGTACATGGACCCTGGACAAATCAAAACCGTCAACTCCCAACAATGGAATATCAATGACGGTGACCATGATACAAGCCAACGACGCCTAACAGAGGGTAGATCGGTATATCTAATCTCCCCCGTGGTGGTGCTCCCCGAATAAGACGCTTCCTAAATAGAGCTCCCACCTCCATCTATGAAAAGAGGAAATCTCCGGTGGAAATCAAATACTCTACTCCAAAGAGGGTGTCCATCCTCAAAACCGAATGATCAAATGATCCCTCAATATGGAAGCCATGTGATGGCATCGGATGTCAAGAACTCCAAATGATACTGCAATGAACGAAGCCCTCGGGATATGGGACCTCTCGCAAAATAGAATGACGCCATCGTCATGCCCCTCGTGGATAGGTATCTAAGCCTAACACACTCACAGACGCAAAACATAGAAGCCTCTCATAGGCCCAAAATTGCCAACACAATGGCAAAACATCTCGCTATCAAGAACACTCTTAACTCCGTGAAAGGAAAAGACAAGAGAAATACTCACCAAAGAAAACAGGGTAAAATCCTAGCCAAGCCTCTGGTCAAACCCCTGATGAGCGCAGACTTCATGCCCCGGAGGAAATAGGCAAAGGTGTAAGAGCCCCAATCATACTCTCCTATACTTGGCCCACATCGCGCGGTGGCGCCGACTCAGTGAAAGATATCGTAGAAGAGTTATCTCGCATGGCAACCTCGAATGATTATCAGAATAATCACCGCAGAAATGCGATCCCCGATCCTAACATCATCGTGCATGGGCTCACCAATAGCTCCGCCATAACATCTACGCCAAAGGACCCGAACGGACAGTCCCTACCTTTGAGCGCACTCACGCCGAACTCCTAACAAGGACCGGATCGGCAGTAGAGGGTGATATTCGCCATGCAAGGAACCGGCCCCCCAAACTCCATACCGTGATAAATCGCCAATCCATAAAGGCCATCATCACCTCGCAATCCAAAGAGGTGGAGTGACCGAGTCTCGATGAAACCATCGCCGATAATGCCCCGAGGTAACCCTGTGGGACAACGACGGGAAGGATGGAGAAAATGCCCCAAATCCCCACTCATGCACTAATCGCCTATAATCGTGGATGAAGCGCCCGTACATGGAGTGGATGCTAAACCGCCTCCCCGAGGTCGTAAAAAACCTAGAACCTCGCATGAAGCACGCATCAACATTAGGACCTTTTAATCCTCATCAATAGGAAAGAAGGAAGATAAAGTCTAACGTCATACCTCGTTAGCATGCAAGTACATCGATGGGTGTCTACCCAAATCACCTAGCAACTCTGGGTTCACCACCTGGATGCTCGGAAGCTCCCTGCGAGGGATATGTACAGCAGGAGCGGGATCCTCAATATCCACCTCCTCGTCCTCAACGTCTGGAACCTCTACCTGGACGGGATGAATCACAACCTCCACCAACCGACGAGGCTGTCTGACAGAACGGGGACGAGGCACTTTAGAAGCCCTCCGCCGTACGCCAAAGGCGGTCCTGTAAGAACTGCTCGGCTGATCCGGATCCATAATATCTAGACAACAAGTCTCTAAATCACCTTAGAAAGGGTGTGGTATTGCCTTACCTGGAGCTTTCTAAAATGCATTATATGACTATATGCATGCATGCATTTACTTTAATATATAATAGAGTTAGAATGCATGACTACCCAATGCCTATATTTGGAAAAATTTTGCCATAGTCCCTTTGAAAATAGGACTATCCACATGCATGCAGTATGTCTAGGTGGCCATTCAAGAGCACACCGCCCCCCCAAAGTCATATACCTAATATATGCATTAAAAATCAAACTCATCATGCATAAGGCCAACCTCAATGCTAGGAGTATCTTTCCTTTCTACCTTTTGCTCATTGGACCTCAAATAGACAAAAAAATAGCAAAAAAGGTGACAATTGACTGCCTCGTAAGTCAAATTTTTCACATCATTATGTTCAAAGATGGTTTAATACTAAAATTTACTATGTTGAATATTTTTATCAAGTCATTTGTGCATACATAATCACTACTATGTGTTTAGATGCATTTCGTATGATAACTCACAATCTAACTGGATGTAAACCGGAAAAAATACATTCATGCGCTACTGTGATAAGTGTAGAACACTTGTAAGGTGACAGAATTTGCGTAAAGCGCACTCGATCTCAACAAATCTGAAGTGGCTCACGGTTTTTTCTAAAGAGAAACAAGTTGAAAGTGACTTGTGAAGTGAAGCCTCACCGGGATTTATCATCTGACGTTTGTCATAGTGCACCACTGCTTGGCCATGCAAGAAGCAGTGCACTCGCTGCTCTCTATGTTGGCCCCACCCCCCCAAATTTCCGGTCCAAATGAGTTAAAACGAGTTCTTACGGCTAGAAAGGTCAAATCGGGAATAAAATGCCATGCGATCGAAAGCAAAATAACATACAATCTCGGTCTTCTCGGATGAGACTTTGAATCAGACATCACTCATCAGTAGTCGCTGAACACAAGGTATACTCGCCAATGACCTCGCTTGTCACAAATCACATTCGCAATACCTTATATAGGTCCGATGTCACACCACGGTCGTTACCTCGTGTCGTTACCCTACATGAATCCCCTCAACGGGGTTACAACATGAATCCCCGACAGTCCATCAACGGGTTACATCGTGAATCTATTTCCGACGGGTTATAATGTGAGTCTCGACGGGGTTACAACGTGAGTCCCCAATGGGGGTTATAAGGTATATCTCCAGTGGGAGTAGCAACGCATGCTCAGCCGTTGACACACGTATCAACGAAGGTCAAGCAACCTTGACATCATTTCAGCCGATAGCGTTTAAACCTGTCGTAGCTATAGAGTCGTTCGAGGTTCTCATACCCAGATACTCATATTCCCCAAATGGATCCCCGATGGGGTCACAATGCAATGCTCCGCCGATCTACACATCGTCAAGGTCAAGCAACCTCGACGATCTCCTCACGTAGTTTCATCCGCTTGATTCACGTCGTCAAGAAAGGTCAAGTAACCTTGACAAAGATATCCCACAGGATGTTTCACCGCTGGTTCACAAGTCAACGAAGGTCGTGCATCCTTATGAAAGATTTGGTCATTGGCGAGAAATCCAACAGAATCATGATATATTCGCGATACTAACCAGAGAGGTCAACATTATCAAAGAGGATAGATGATGGAATATGTTATACACATCCTCAAACAGATCAAGCTTTATCCCCACGGATCTCTTACACATAAGAGATACCTTTCAAAGGTCAAGTCGTTATCAAGAACACAAGAATTTGGTGATAACTCCAACACCAATATCCTAACAGATTCGGGCTTATACATCGATCTGGTCGATTACAATCCCGGTTGAAGCAACAGGAACCAAAGAATCATCCCTAGCATGTTGGGCCACAACCCGCATACATATGCATTATACATTTGCATCATGTTGCTACCCTTAGCACCATGTTTATCTTGTTGTGTTTCAAGTGTCTAGATTCTTTATCCTACCCATGCATCGCCATGCATGAGTATGATAAAGAGGGGCATCTGTGAGACACTCGAAATTTTCTCAGACTACTTTTTACTAACATTACAGGAGGATGATTCATCTTTTAAGAGAGAACCCGAAAGACAATCCAAATCCACACCGATACCACCGAAGTTCAAAGATTAACCCCGGATCGTAACTGGGAGTAATGATTTCAACCTCGGATTTAACTCCCGAGACTGCAGATACAATACCGAACACACACCGAGAGAAGACCGATTAATCTCTAGAGATAACCCCGAGGTATCCAAATCTCGGCCCCAACCATGGAATAGCCACCAACCTCGGTGATAACCCTAGGAATGCAGCTTTAGATAAGCCCTGAATGCTTGTTTCAAATGCCATTAGCTTCAATCTCAAAGACTCACAACGAAAATACACTGTACCAACACTAAGAATCGCATCGGAAGACAGGCACACCTCAAAGATGACAATGAGGACCTTCAACAAATGCAAGCAGTTCAATCTCAAATAAGTCTCGAGCAACGCCCATGATCGGCCCAATCCGGTAAGTAACAACGGGTGAGGGGCAACATCGTCATCTCGTCCAACATGATGCCACGTCTCGTCTCTACACAAGAATGTCCCACAAGGCTAACCAATCCCGAGTGACTATTGTGTGGGGTAACGGATGAAAGTTGATGCTTGAAGACCGGAGGAAATCGTCCCATCTTCAAAGACTTCGTACAAACTCTAATCCCATGCCATCGTACAACTCTCGATAATGGCGGTCTGAAATAGGTCTTGAATACCTCCAAACGGATGCCTGGAGTGCACTTCTCAAAATCTGAGTGGACATTACAGTGCCTGAGTGCACGTACTTCGAGATGAACCGACCCGACAGAACCGGGCCGACCCGACCCACCTCTAGTACACCTGCGACTGAGCTGCAGGTACACCTGTGGCTCCTTTTGCCTATAAATAAGAGGCTTGGGGTGCTGATTTTTAAGAGAAAAAAGACGGGAAAACCCTGCACAATTTGCTCTGCACTCACCATACAGTGTATTTTCCCACTTTCAAACACCTGTGAGCTCATATATAGCCTCTTTTGTACCCACAAAAGCCCAATGTTTACCCACTCTAAAGATATAGAAGCCCTTTTATCACCACCGTAAGCCTTCTCACACACTTTAGAGTCTTTCTTCTTCATCTTTGCACACATCCTTCTACACGCCGAGAGTCGTGTTGCTTGCTTTTGCTTGGACTTCCCATCAAATGGTTTCCTTCCATCAGATATATATATATATATATATATATATATATATATATACTAACATTATCAAGTTATGCCTCGATTGAGCCTGAGACTTGATGCCTGAGCGTCTTCGCTTTAATATATATATATATACTTATATATATTAATTGTCTCATCGACTTTGTTCGATGAGCCTAGACTTGATGGCAGTGCATTTATTCACTTATATATATATATATATATATATATATATATAACTGTATGTAACCGTAGGACTTTGTTCGATGAGCCTGAACTTGATGCAGTGCGTTTACTTGCTTTTAAATATATATATACTTATATATATGAACTGGGGTCGAACTATGTTCGATGAGCCTGGATTTTACATCTGGTGCGTTTATTGCTTTCATATATATATATATATATATATATATATATATATATTGTCATGCCTGGAGTTCCCTTCGTGGCAGTTGATAGTTTTTACAAGCTTTCTTTACATTTCGTCTCGCCTCTCGAGTTTACTTCGTAAGGCTTGATCGCATTTATGACTTTATTTACATTCTCCGTCTCACTTTAGTTTCCTTCGTGGCGGTTGACCGTATCTACAGCTTTATTTATATTTCTGATCCCCCATGGAGGTGCTTCGTGGTTGGTGATCCTGTCTATATATATATATATTTACCGCTTTTATATATATACCTGCTTATTGCTTTTATACAAATTGCAATATTTTGTGCGCCTAGGAATCATGTGATCACAGATTCATCTCATTAGATCTAGATTTGGTTCCCGTGATGGACATTTTCACCGTAGCGACTTGTAAATTATTCTCATGATGTCTCAGATTTCCTCATATGGTTTCCATACCCACGAGGAAGTCGGCATTATTTTTTTATATATATTATTTTCGTACGGATGCTTCAGATTCACAAATAAAATCAATCAAGTCGATCACTTAATAAAATGGGATTGTAAAAGGTCTTAATTCCTATTGAGCAAAGAGGGTTTGAAAAACCTCTTTATAAAAACATCATTGCCATATCTTGCTAAAAACTAAATTTTTACATAAATTCAAATCCACGTGTATAGGTTCAAAAGAGGCCTCGCATAACTTTCATATAACAAAGACATTGACCCACACACACACACACACTCGATAATAGTTTCTTGAAAAGAGGCGGTCACCGTGGTAACACGATGTCGAAGGTGCCTAACACCTTCCCGATAACCAAGTCCCCAGACCCTAAATGAATCTCTCTGGTTTCACTAATTCAGATATCATTGTCATATCACTGGTCAATGTGCAAACCTTTTCTCAATTGTGTTGGTACAACCATTTAAAAAACCAACTAGCGACTCTTAACAGTCCCATCGTCGACATTATAATGTCGGACCTTTTTCACTTGTTTTTTCAAACAAATCTCACCTAAAATGAGAACACCAAAGAACAAGTAACGGAAAGGGACATCCAAAAATCCCGACGTCGACACAAACTATTTACAATTTGCTTTCCATAGCCAAAAGCTATTACATTTATATCCCGCGATAGACTTTCACAAAAATTGGGATTTACAAAAAAAACTACCCTTTAATTATAAAAAAGAGGGTTTTACGTCACTACACAAAAATATTTACCGTTCTAACTTCTAATACTACTTAACAGCATTCCCATGCTTCTCATTTGCTAAAATCGACACGATATCTCGACTTATAGTATATCAAGTCTGTCCCGACTCAATAGAATAACAAGCTATTTTCAGGTTGAAATCCTCATGCGCACTGTCATTTATATATGACATTCGTGCTATCTTCTGGTCTTTCTCAACCAGTTTCTTACGAAGTTCTACGACCTCGTTCTTATAGTCTCTGGCCTTATCTATCATGAGCACCTTCTCATCATGCTCTATCTCATAGTCTATTTCTGCAGACTCCTTGGCCCCATAGAGATCATTGATCTCCTCTTTCTGGTGTTGCACCATATTGTGCAGTTGCACGTTACGGTTGCACGTTATGGTCAAGTACTGAGAGATACATTTCCCTCATCGTATCTGTAGGTGTCGACTCTAATGTAGGCATCACCGTATTAATCGATGTTACCTCTATATCATCCTCCACATCTATCCTCATATTCAACTATGATGCCAATCCCATGGTCTCCTCGGAATAGTCCTCCTCTAAAAAATACTCCTCGGGCTCTGATTCTTCTAGAATCACAAAAGGTATTTCCGCTACAGGAATAGGTATTGGCTCTACTCTGTTCACTTACTCCTCGCTCACCACGTGTATATCTCTATACATCAAGCTATCGATCGACATCTACAATAACACATAACAAGTTAATTAGTACATAATACACAATATTATTAGCACAAATCACAAATAATTCATTTAGGGTTACTTTCCATCTTTTAAATCTTTCAGTACTGAGTTTCCTCAATACCTTATTAACTCATTTGACTTGAGTTAACTTTATTCGGACCTTTCCTTTCCTAACGAGGTTATTAGCCTAAGGTTCTTTCCCCCCTTAAGTTTTATAACCTAATGCCTTGATACCAACCCGTGACGCCCCGAAATCCGGGTATCTCCCAACCCGACAGATGGTGCTACACGATACTACAATTTATATAGTCATTCCATTGAGATATCAACAAAATGAGTGTACTTACTATATTCTTATTACAATAGTAATAAATCCTTTCCCAGGTTCATAAATCGAATAGATTCTTTGTTCTTCATGAGTATATTACATACAAATACTCTATTCTATTACAAGATAATTATTATCCATCTTAGCCTTACCTTTATCTCTCTTAGAACTCTCAGTTCGTTTGGCTTTAGTTGCAATTATATAATTCAAGCAAGAAGTGAGCATACCTAGCTCAGCAAGTATAACAAAGGATCATATGAATATCACATCGAGAATTTTATGATTATCATCCATAACTGAACAAATAGCTATGAATCACCATAAAGCATTGACTAGTACTTCTCATTTCATAACAACGATTCCAAAGTATATATATAATAGCTTACGAATTCTGAACCGGTCAAAAGAACATGAGCATACTCTTTTCGTTTTCATTCTTGAAAAGGACATGCGGAACTAAGGCCATCCATCCGGCATTACTTACGAGCAATTCTAGGTGATCAGCCTATTGTACTCTATGTTGATCAACACTCTTCCATTAAACTTATTTACATTTAAGTTTTGGCAACCTCGTGTGCCCATCGAATAATCAATCAAAATACTTTTGTTTGTTTATAGACAAACTTACCTTTACATCCGTACCAAATACTTGGTATAGGATAGCGTTAACAATTCTATATCGAAAGACTTGTAAACAAATCAATCAATTCTTCAAGACTAGTCTATCCGAGTTAAAACAGGCATCGACTCTTTCTTTGAAACCATTCATACATTTTAGAACATGAATCATAGAAAGCTTGGCTAACACGGAGGTTAGACAAGCGTTAAGAAAACTTACCTTCAAGCTTCTTCGAATATACTATTCAACAATTCTTAGTCTTTACAGGATCTACATGATATATTCACATAGCACACTGTAATTAGCTACCAAACAAACTTACTTTTTTTGTTTTAACCAACTTCTTTCTCTTTTATGTATTACTTGAATTTATTTCATTAATATAGTCAATTTGACTTACTATACTTCATTATGGCTTGTTAACGTTATTACGTTATTAACCGACATTCGATCATTATTGGTGAAGTACCAACGTTGAACATCATTCACGGTTTACTTGTTTATACTTTTGCATTCTTCGTTTAATTCTTATTAAACCATACTAAATCTTCTAACGTTATCACTTATAAGTGATTTAAAGTTAGCCTTATTATGTACATTAAGTACATTCACGTATTACTATTGGTTTACCTTCAATTTAGAATTAAAACCTAACTTGGTCAACTATTTCTCACCTTTATGCATCATGCAAGGCGACATCTCTTTTTATATAAGGTATTTAGCACATCACTCTCTGAGGAGTTTTACTGGACTTCAAGCTATGCGCATGAGTCCTTGCACTAACTATCGCGTTGCGGCGTGAGTCTCCAGACAATTTTGGTTTCCCTCGGCCATGTTTGGCGCAATTGACATGACAAAATTACACTTGGGGTTGGTATTTGTGCACACTTCTACATGCATCGCTTAGTTTTGATAGTTGGTTTTTCCAACGAACTTCCCGGCTACATCCGATTTGGCTCATTCGAAAGCCCACAACTCACAAATTACATACTCTAGGTGTTCATATAAGAATTTTACATTTTTGAATCCGTTAACTCGGAATTCACCTTTTGGTTTATTTTAAGTGTTCGTTTATCGTTTTGGAGCGTTCAATACTCGTTTTCTTCGTTATAAGTCTGAATTCGACGATTCTTGCGTCCACGACTCTTAAATACCTTATCTCATGTGTTGACATTGAAAACCGAAGTTTCCAAGTCATACGGCAAATTTTGACTCTTAATCTGAGATTTCTACGATTTCGACGTTTAGCGTCTATTTTCGCAAAATTCGCCATAACTTCGTTACTCGTGTTCTATAAGCCAAACCAAATGGAACACTCCATTGTTTCATCATCTACATCCTAACCAAATAATATGCAAATACCCTAGCTATGGTGGTTTTCAAATCGTCCATTCACAACTAAGTTAATGTCCATCACTTTTTACGGTTTTAACTTACGTAAAGACTTACGATTTCTATTCGATCATTACTTATCAATGTTTTCATTATTAATAGTCATCCTTATTCCTCCTCACTAAACATGCTCCACTAATATACGATTCTTCTACGAGAAAAAAATCGGAAAAGATGAAGATTAATGTTTACGAGCTATTACCTTTGTCGTCCTTCGCGTTCTTGGTAAACTTCTTATGTTTTGCTTGGAAGTAAGTTGATTACTTGTTTGTAGCTTTTCTCTCTCCCAATATGGTTTGGTCAAGATTTTCAAAACACAAAATACACTAACCAAGCTTCCAATTTATAGGATTTCAAATGGAGGGCAAAATGGTTAAAAAGGCCACCTCCTTACTATTCCACCTCCTCAATAACTTAGCCACCAAGTAATCACTTTACTTGGTGGCCAAGTGGCTGGCCCACCCTCCATGGATCATTCCATGGGTTTTCCCATGGGTTTTACCCATCCTGTGACCCGTCGGTTCGATCCGCAGTTTGACTTCTTGGATTGGGCTTGACATAACTTAACATTGGGCCTTAACTTGGGCTTGATTCCATAATTCATTGGGCCTGCTATTAATCCAAGTACCATTGGATTATACAAAATCCTTAACTCATAATCCATTATAACTAATAGTATTCTATATGTCGTACTATTCTTCATACCATATTCGTATTTGAACTAGTATACTACTTATATCTCATACGTATAATAACCGAAATGATTATACGCCTTTCCATTCCCTTTCGGAAATCTCTTTCACTAACCCTTAGGTTTTAAGTCTGTAGGCAAAAACTTCGTTTGTGATAACCTGAAATATCATCGAATATTCTATTATATCTTCATATTCTATCATTACGCGTTTCTCGGAATTTGAAACCTAAGCTCCGAACGAAATCAGATGAATAGTATTTTAAGAAAAAATTTCTCGAAAAACATTTATTTTCGTCTTGATAATTCAAAACAATTAATCCTAGCACATAGCCAGAATACTAACCACATCCACACATTCTAGGTCATAAATCGACCTTCAAATATCTTATTCACATAATTAGTCAATTAAATTCATTTAATCCACATAATCAAATAAAAATTTAATTCATTCAAAATCCGAAATTCTCGGGTGTTACAACAGGTTGGTATCAAAGCTTTAGGTTATGAACCTTAGGTGGGGGAAAGCTTAGGAAGTAACCTTTAAGGAAATAGAAAACATAAGAGGTGTCCAACTCTTATCGAGTTTTAAGGAATGGATTAAGGTATCCATTAAAGCTAAACAATAAAAGGACGTTATGTGCTGCGGTTCAGTGTTAAATAACTTATGTGTTCTACTAGTATCAAAAAACTGTTAAGTAAAACTTAAAAAGATTTTGTTGTTCAAATAACAATTAAAGAGATGTTATCGAACGAATGGAGGATCCATTAAAGCTAAACAATAAAAGGGAGGTGATACCTCGTATGTGCTCATACCTCAAAATGTTAAGAAAACTTCAAATATTTTGTTGTCGGGGATGTACCCCGGGATATTCACGTTGTACCTAGGAAAATCGTGGGATATTCAGTTGATTCAGGAGGATGAGCTTGTGACCGATCCCGAAGAGAATAGTTCAGAGGAGATAGATGAGGAGGATGAGGATCTTGTTGAGTTTCCACCAAACTCCATATCGGCTGAGATGTATTGTGACGCCCCCAAAATTAGGTATACATCACCCATCTTGAGTCGCCAGATACATGGTAAAAAATTCAAATACAAACTTAATAATACAACTGTCGTGTACAATACGACAAAACATAGCTAAGAGTTTGAATACAAATATTGTCTCGTAGAGAGTATAAAAACTCAAATAAAGTCCTCATTACATTTATTATCACACTATTTCACAGAATAGTGAGGACTACTAATGCAAATATCTAGGACCATCACTCTTGTTCTCGACTAGTCCCTACGTTCTCATTTCACGAAGAAACGGTGAAAGAAAGGATGAGCTCAACTAGCCCAAAAAAAATATTATGACTAAGATAATGCGAATAAATTATCGTTAGCCTTGAATAGTGTTAAAACCGATACAATATAACAAACATCAAGTTTAATCTGCGGTGAACAAGCAATCCATTAGAAGAGTCAAGTAGAGAATAAAATCTATTATCTTCTATGATTTAAAAGGTTTTTCATCACTTTCATCACGAGACTCAAATTTCAATAATTAATCCACATCATCGAATCATCCACACTTTTCTGGGCCAAGGATATTTATTAGTATCACAACCACAAATTATCCATGCACTACGGCCAAGATAACCAGAGTTTTCATCAACTATCTGATCATGCCATAAAACAATTCATCTTTGCACCTCGTGAAGAGAATCCATAGCCATAATCATACCAAAAATCGTCCCATCAATGCACTACGCCCTATGAGGACTTTTTCATTAGTATCACAACCACAAATTATCCATGCACTACGGGCCAAAGATAATCGTGTTTTTATCAACGATCCTGATCATGCCATAAAATAATTCATCTTTGCACCCTTGGCCGAAGAGAATCCATAGCCATAATCATACCAAAAACTGTCCATCAATGCACTACGGGTTAATGAGGACTTTTTCATTAGTATCACAACCACAAATTATCCATGCACTACGGGCCAAAGATAATCGTGTTTTTATCAACGGTCCTGATCATGCTATAAAATAATTCATCTTTGCACCCTTGGCCGAAGAGAATCCATATCCATAATCATACCAAAATTGTCCATCAATGCACTACGGGCCAATGAGGACTTTTTCACATCATTTACAATATTACGGTCATGATTATACCGAATAATCCCTGGTCATAATCATACCAAGTCCATCTATGCACTACAGCCCACAGATGACTTTCAATATAATATAAATATGAGGATGATGACAATATTATAAGCATTAATCAAACTAAATCAAGGATAAATATTAAAGACTTTAAATTTATCCAGACATTATCAATCACTTAATAAAATCATAATCTAATACTGTTAATACTATAACAATATTTTAATCACTTCTTAAACTTATAAACAATTACATTTAATTGTTTACACTTTTCCAAATAATGCATTTAATCATTCAAAATGTCATACTCATAAGATTTCATCACCAATAATCAAATTACTCATCAAAATCTTCATATATACCTTATATAGGATTTTCAAGCCATAAAATCCTATTTACCAATTCTTCAACTCCACATAACATATTTAACTCATATGTTCGTAGCTAAACTATTTTCATGAAAAATACAAAATCAGTCCCAAAAATTATTCTTTTTTGGGATTTAGCATAATATAGTCCCATATTAAACATATATTTTTCTTGACATTTTTAAAATTCATTTACTATTTTTCAAAAATCAATTTCTAATTAATTCCTTAAGAAATTAGCTATCTCACGGTTAACTCCAGAAATACCCAAATCTTGGCAGGATCTTACACATGTTAACGTTAGCTTCCAGTTTAAATTTCATGGTCATCGGAGTTATAGAACTCCGGTTATAGCGTTTTTCGTCGAAAAAACCTAAATATTGAAATGGTCATATCTTACTCATTTTAAGTCGGAATGAGCTCATTTTTGGACAGGAGGTACTTTATACTATATACTTTCATGTCCCAAAAGGCTAGAATTTTTCTCACAAATTAAGTGGTCGAAACAGCCCTTTTAAAATCGTGGCAGCAGCCTCTTTTATATTTTGCAGTTTTTCGTACTTTGCTAAAATCAATCCACACAAAAATCTACAGCACATTTTCTAGTGATTCCAATTGGATAAGTTACAAAACTCATAGACCTAACTCTAGAACTTGACCACACTCAAAAATTCAAAATATAATAGGAGATATGGTCAATTAAATTCCATGTTCCATTTTCACCAAAATTTGATTTTTCAACCCTTTGTGATTTCTAAGAAACTTTCATGTTTTCACATAATAACTAACATAACTCATCATAACACTTACTAATACCACATATACCCGTGATTTTCATTAGTCCAATGCTTTTTTTATGACTTTCATCATAATCCACGTAAACAGATCATTTCCACAATTTAACAAGGAATGAAATACAAAGGATCGTTCACCATGCATGTGGTAATCCACATAGACAGGTTATTCCAACGGAATAATAAAGAATGGAATAATAGAAGGATTCACCATGAATGCGATAGAAATTGCATCGACAGGTTATTCCCAATTGAATAATAAATACGGAACCAGTCCCACGTAAAAACGCATTGCAGACGGGATATTCCAAACAGAATAGTAAAAAAGATTTTAACCGGTCCCAAAGTAAAAGCGCATGCAGAAAGATATTCCATTAGAATAGTAAAGATTTTAACCATGTCCCATGTAAAAACGCATGCACGTGATATTCCAACAGAATAATAAAAAATGGAATAACAAAAGAATTTCACCAAGTATAGGGTACCCCGTGTATACAGGTTATTCCAAAAAAATAATAAAGAATGGAATAACAGAAGTTCTCTTCATGGATAATAAAGAAATAATACTCCTTACGAGTACAACAAATAATATCCCTTACCTTAGAAAAATTGGATACTAGAATAGTGAGGTAGCAGACTTCTCTTCTTCTTTCTCTCTATAATTTCTCTCTATAATAATTGCTCTATAGCTTTAGTGAATTGGTGAGAAATGAAGGAAGAATGAGCTTCTATGTAAGACCCCAACTTTTTATAAATGAAATTTAATTTCCTCTATTTATTATTTTAAAATAGTAAGGGTTGAATTGATTAATGTGGTTAGTTATGGGTAAAATGCGCAAATATTTTCAAATAAGCAGATGGTTATAAAATACTCATTGTTGTCGGAGAATATTTGTTTGGTCGTGAAATATTCTTGATGTCGGGGAATATTCGTACGACATCGCAGCCTTAATAATGGGCCCATAACTTGAAAAGCTTATTGGATGAAGAAAACGCATAAGTATAAGTTGTTTATAAATAACTGGCGTAATTATTACTGAAGTAACCTTTGTTGGAATACCCGATGGTTAAAACACGATGTCTACGTTGTTGCGATACAAGTAAGACACTTGATTGCACCAATTATTGATTCTTACGTAAAGAAGGCACTACTTAATAATTGTTACGTGAGTT
The DNA here is from genome assembly GCA_020205615.1 of Panax quinquefolius. NCBI lineage: Eukaryota > Viridiplantae > Streptophyta > Magnoliopsida > Apiales > Araliaceae > Panax > Panax quinquefolius. Next base: position 71,760,217 of record CM035172.1, read on the forward strand.
ATTGTTCAAAGATTTTATTTTATTGACTCAATAATTGATGCGTTGATATTTTATATTATTGTTGTTTCAATAATTGTCACTACACAGTATTTTCCATTATCGAAGCAATAATTCATATTATCTGAATAATATTATTAGAAAACATTATTGGCAATGTCTAGAAAGTTCTGTCTAAGGAGAGGTTTGGTCACCTAATTGCGCGCCAATAAGGAGAAATCCTTATTGGAAAGCCCCCTCTTTCCTGGGAACTACCTGGTTGTCAGTATTGTGATTCTGTAATATTATTTGTGAATAATTAATTATTGATTTATATGATGAGTTAATTTATATGATGAGGAAAATATTCATTTTATGTGGATACAGATGGAGAAAATTTTTAAAGTGACAATTGTTGAAAATCGATATTTTATCTTTTCTGATAAAATAATATTTTATTATATTATTATAATATAATAATGATGATATTTTTACAATGAATGTGGGATATATGAGTATATGAGGAGGAAGAGTATTTTTTGTTACAAAAGTTGTTTAAAACATGTTAAACATGTCTGGGCCCATTTCTTGATCGAAATTTGATTATAGCTTTAAAATCGCTTTTGTTTATGGATTTCGGTCATTTACATTTGGAATTTGGAAAAACTTTCTTCTGCAAAGTTGTAGAGAATTGAATTTCCTATAACAAAATTGCAAGATTCGAATTTTCTAATAAACGACCTATTTATGATGAATTATTGAATTTCTAAATTCTAAATAATTGATTTTTGGAAATTTTAATTGTTTTATCTAAGAAAAACATTTTTTTTTGTTTTGGAACATGTGTGGCTGATGTTTTTGCCAAAGAAGTGGGCGTAGGATGTTTAAGAAAATTATATTAATATTATATTAAATTTTCTACTTTGGTGTTCTAAGCAATTTCCTATAAATAGGGTGCTTAGGTTAGAATTGAAAATCACACCAGAAACTAAAGATTTCTCTCTCTTTCTCTCTCTATAATATCGAGCGTATTTTGTGAGTATTTTAGTACTTTGAGTATTGCTATACGGTGCAAGTTCTTTCAGCACTATATCCAGTATTCCAGTTAGAAGTACTATCCTTTTGAGGTAAGGGATGTTATTTTATTCGAAAATGATATTATTTCTTCAATATCATTATGCCGAAATATTGGTTGGAAATTTTTATCAAATTTGGAACTTTTCATGTCGGGGTTACTATTCATGAGTTACTATTCACGAGTTACTATTCACGAAGTACTATTCACGAAAGTATGATGATGTTTTTTTGTGAAATTTCTATCTTTTGGTGTTGGAGTTACTATTCACGTGATACTGACACTTATTCACGATACTTGACTTATTCACGAATACAACACTATTCACAAAAAAATTAAATTTTCTTTTCTATGTCCAAGATTATGCATTATAGTTCCTATCTTTGATTGGATCTATGTTTTGGTCTTCGTTCTTGAATTTTACTCCACTCACGGTTATTTATGAAGTATTTTGAGCTTGGGTTATTTAAAGTATGAATCCTTAATACTTGTTCTTTTGTTTCAATTGGATTCGCTTTTCTTTAAAATATTTTCATCATCTTCAGGTCCTAAATGATGATATTCTTGAATATCTTTGGCCTGTAGTGCAAAGATGAATGATTTATGATGAATATCTATGGCCTATAGTGCAAAGATGAGCAGTGTTTAGATGAACATGACTAATCGATGAATATCTTTGCTTACAGTAGTGCAAAGATGAATATTTAATTCGGATATATATTGATTGATGTTACGAGGATAAAATATAGACAATGAACTTTTAAATTAATATATAGAAGATAGTAGATTTCATTCTCTACTTAACTCTTCTAATGAATTATTATTTTCGCTGCGAATATTAATTTAAAACTTGTTGTCATTGTATTCTATTAGATTTTTCCTGTTGAAGACTAACGATAATTTGTTACGTATTATCTTAGTTATAATGTTCTTTCTTTGGGCTAGTTGAGCTCACCCTTTTCCTTTTGTTCCATTTTTCTTCTCGGGAGGCGAGATTGTAGGCAGTACTAGTCGGGGTATAGAATGGTGGTTCTAGAAGTTATTTTAGTAGTCCTCACCATTTTGTAAAATAATGTATCAATAATTGAAATGAGGACTTATTTGAGTGTGGATATTGTCTAGATGAAAATATTTGTATTTAAACTCACGCTTTTTATGTTTGTATTAATAAAGTTGTAGTTATTTCTGTACCATGTATTTTGACGACTCGAAATGGGTGTTGTATACCTGTTTTGGGGGCGTCACATTCTATTTATAGGAAAATATAGTTTCAATAATTGCACGTTTTGGGGCTCGAAATATTACAGTATAATACCTTCCTCTTTTTTTTCATTTTTAATTTAGTCCTACAAGTATTATCAAACTTGCACCACCTCCCCTAATAGTAAATAATGTGAATCAATAGTAAATCATGTGACTCAATAGTTCTAATCTTGTGATAAAAACAATTACAAAGATAGTACCTCCATCTATACCTCCATTTTAACTTAGTCATTAAGTATTATCAATCTTGCACCACCACCCCTAATAGTATAAGAATGTGAATCAATAGTACACACATGTGAACAAATAGTTATAAGCATGTGAAATAATAGCAATTAATTGCTCATTTATCCGATTAATTACCCAATTGGTCAATATAACCTCCAGACATCAATTATTATCGAAATAATTATCGATTTCCAATAACACTAATAATCCCAACACAATGGAACTATCAATTTCATCTTTAATCAACATAACTTATTCATCATTAATATTATAACTCACAATATTTTATAACAACTTGCATACTTTGCAAAATTTTCACATAACATCCTTAACTTTAAACTTTTATCAATTTAACCATTTACGAAATAAAATAATAATTATAAGAAAATTAAATACTTTCATTTCATACAATTCGGGGTCTTACATGTATGATGCTTTGTAAGACCGTAACATAGAGTTACAGGATAATGTAGAGGAACTGAAGGAGTTGATTGAGATGCATCACACTGCAATGGAGCAGAAGGATGCAGAGATTCAGGAACTTGACTCAAAACTTGGAAACACAGAGTGGGACCTAGTTCTACTAAGGGTCAGCATGAAGATCATTGGCGATGAACGAGAAGATGAAGATCGGCATGGAGAAATTAAAAGATGACTTCAAAGAGGAATCATAGCGTCTGCGCGCAAGAGGAGAGACGCTTAGATGAAGGCAACTCAACGTGAAGACCATCTTTGAGGCTAAAGTCCAAGTGAAGAAGGCCAAAATGAACGAAATGGATCATGCCTTTAATTCTGCGATTGATAGGGCCCAGGATCGAGTCTTTTATTACCCGCCTCAATTTGAAGACTCGTTATGGTTCGTGATGGATCGTAGGACGGCATATCGCATCACGGAGGAGGAGCGTAGAGAAGCCTTACGACGTCTTTGAAAGTAATATGCACACAAGCCAATCATGTTTGATGATAAAGCATATACTTTGTAACAATCTTATTCATTTATTAATAAAAAGTATTAATTTATTAAAGGCTTTTAATTATCTACATGATGCTGTTTTATAATATGTGATAAACCCATAGTTTTAAGCAATGCTTTTAGAATAATGATGATGATCATTCTAATGAGATCTAAATTCTTAGAAAGCTTAAAACTAAAATAGTTCCCAATCATTGATTACTAAATTGGGGATTAGTGAATCCTGATAGATTGGTACATACGCTGCTTGCTCATCGGATGAGGATGATTGATCTCATGATCATTTTTGTGGAGACACTAAAGCAAGTATGTAGGTGCTTATTAGAGAATAAGTTCATCTAACGTGGCTCGCTAAGGAATACCTAATGGAGTTTTATTTGCTCATCAATAGAATTCTCAGAGTGATAGTAGTACAAGTAATCCTTGACTTGAGATCATCATAGTATCTTGTGTATGATGAGTTATACTTTGACTTATTCCTTAAGACCCTTAGGGTATATCAAAGGGTATGCTTGGGTATAATAAGTCAGATATGGAGATAATGTATGATCAATAAAGAATCTACCACTTCTAATAAAAGAAGAGAAATGTCCTATGTGATTCGATAAATGACAACCCAAAGAGTCCTTGGTTGTTAAGTAAATGAAATTAGAAAGGAGTTTCTAATTTGCATTATTTGAGTCAGTGCATTTAAGGATCGAAATACATATAATTAAATAAAATAAGACTCGACAAAGAATTCCACGCCTTATATTTAATCGGGACATCAGATGGTGGAAGGATTGAATTGTCATTTGAATTATTTACTCAAAGGTTCTTTAATGATTAATGTTGAAATCTATATTATCCGGAAAGTCGCTGATCGCTAGGAGAGGCTTATCCCTATCAGAGAATAAATATTATTTATTTAAATAAATTAATTGTTTAATTTATTTATTTAAATAAGATTAGAATTGTTCTAATTGATTTATTCACAACCGCTTAATATGGAGAACCTAAAGGGTCACACCATAAAAGAAAGAATAATTATTTAAGAAGTTAATGGCATAATCGTAATAATATAGTTATGTATATTTAATTTAATCTATGGTGATGAATAAATTAAATAGCTTAATATTTATTATTTAATATTTTAGAAATATTAAATATAAATTAATAAGAGGAGTCTTATTAATATTATTACAATTATTATTATTTTAATTTCTAAAAGAGTTTAGGAATTAATTTAATATAAGTACTTTCATTTATTCCTAATTGATTAGAAGGAAAATTAGTTAAAGGAGTTTAATTAATTATCCCTAATAAGATTAGGGAGCTTAATTAATTAAAAGAATTTAATTAATTAAATAAAACCCAATTCCTTAATTGTTAAGGTGGGTTGCCCACATCTATAAATAAGAGGAGTCTTATTATGGGTGATATGGGGTTGTTGACTTTTACAACAATAATAATTCCAATTTGTCGAGAGTACGCCTTTTTCTATAGAGATAGAAAAACTAGGGTTTGAGCCAATACCCCTTCTTCTTGAATTTTCTTCTTCCTCGTGGATCACCCCAGAGGCCAAACATATGGGTGGCTAACGCCGATCAAAGGAAGGAACAAAACCCATGGATTCAAGTTGAACGCGAAAGGATTTGGAGGTGAACTTGTACTGAGGAAGCTCGATCTTCAAGGGTATGATTTTATTCTTTATCTTTTTCGCTTAATTAATAATTGTGCATAAAGGGTGATCCGGGTATATGGTTTGTAAATATTTTAAACTCTGATTTTACACGCTTCGCACTTTTTTTATGCAATTTGATTGCTTCATGAATATTACAAACCTAATAAAGGCATCGTAGCCAAACCTTTATGCAAATTATTAATTGTTTTAATTTGATATGTATATTGATATGTGTTTAGAACAATTTAATTGGGCATAATTTTATTAGATAAAATTTATTAAAAAAAAAAAAAAAAACTTTTTAAAAAGCTTTTTTTTTATTTTTATTCCCACTATACTTTCATTCATGATTCGATAATCATGATGATTTTTGTGTAAATTGATTCTCAAAATAACTAAGTTCAAGGCACGATTTACGGTAAAAAGGCAACTTGTTTAACAAAAAAAGAAATATATATATGTATTGACTGCATATTTAAAAAAAAAAATTTCAAACAAGAGCAAATAAGCACGTGAAACAAGAAAATTTATTATTTATGATTGTGTTCAGATTCTTAAGTTTTATTATATATATATCTATTATTATTATTATTATTATATATATATATATATATATATATTATATATATATATATATATATATATATATATATATATATATATATTAGTAATAATTTTATAATTAAAATTAAAATAAAAGTTTATTTTAATCTTAAAATAAAAGTTTATTTTTAATATTAAAATAAAAGAGTTTATTTTAATTTTAAAATTAAATTTCATGCTAACTAATTAGAGTTGGAATTGATTCCCATGATAACTAATTGGAGTTGAAATTGGATTTTATTTTTCCTTAAATAAAGGAGTTTATTTAATATGAAATAAGATTTCATATTATTCAAAATAAAAGAGTTTATTTGTGAAAGAAAGAGAATCCATGCTTCCTTAAATAAAGGAGTTTATTTAAATATGAAATAAGATTTCATATTATTCAAAATAAAGGAGTTTATTTGTGAATAGGAAAGAATATCCGTGTTTCCTTTAATAAAAGATTTTTTTACATGGAATTGATTCCATAATTAATTAAAATAAAAGAGTTTATTTTAATTAAAGATTTTTTTTATATGGAATCGATTCCATAATTAATTAAAATAAAGGAGTTTATTTTGATTAAAGATTTTGATTAAAATAAAATAGTTTATTTTATTCAAAATAGATAAATTAAAATAAAATAGTTTTATTTTGATTTAAATTTGGATTAAAATAAAAAGAGTTTATTTTGATTCAAAATAGATTTTATACTAACTAAATTTGCCCATTAAATGATATCAATATATATATTAAATGTTTATTATTCATAGGATGAATGTTATTTATCGATGCATATGATGATGTGTATGATAATAAATGGGATTGATTATGGACTATCGACCAATGTGATTGGATTTTATTTTAGTTGGATGCACGAATGTATGGGTTTTATTAAATGGGGTCTCACAGACTGCCTTCTCTAATTTTTTCTTAATGTAAATTCTATCTCCTCCTATGCATTTCCCTCGATCGATCACGATCAAGGTTTCTATTTATTTTAAAATAGTTTTGTAATAGGAATATTTAGAATTAATTTTGAAGAATTAGAGATCAAGGAACAAGAAGCGCCAAGACCCGCTTTGTAATGGAGCCCGGTTTAAATGTAATAGTTATATTTAAATATTATTTCTTGCACCCTTGGGGAGTTCAATTTTTGGTTCACTTGGTGGCTCTAGTGAACCAAACTAAAATAAAAGTCCATAATCAATCCGGCAGTAGAATATAGATTCTATATGTGCATGCTTATACTATATATATTATATATTATGCAAACATGCTTCGTAGCATGTTCATTAATACGACGCGATTTTATATATATATATGCATGCATGCTAAAACAAGATGAGACAAATTAATAACAAACCCCTCAATTTTTTATATTAAGTCCTAAGCGCTCAAAGATATTTGGAATATCGAACGTCATTTTCTAGCATGATAAAATTAATAGAGTATTAAATATTTAATATGAGTTTGTTGTGTCACCACAAGGCAAGTATTAAGTATTTAAGATGTTAATTTATCACATTTGATGCTTATAAAGAAAATTGAACAATATTGTTTTGTCAGGTCACCACAAGGATGATATTTTTCTTTTTTGAATATACGGAGTGCTAGGTTGACTTAACTTGGATAATTTTGATTCTGATGTGCCACCACTGATCAAAATAATCTAAGAGGCAAAATACAAGGAGTTGCATAGTTGATGTAATCGACAAAAGTTGTCTACCTATTTATTTATATATAGTTTGTTGTGTCACCACAAGGCTATATACATTTGAAATGGGATCCTTATTCTCACTAGCAAATCTTTAATTAGATTTTGCTTTAACTATATAAGTGAGGTAATATAGTTTGAAGAAAATAAGTGGCGATACCAATTTAAAACAAGACCTAATTTATTTTGGTAATTAATAATAGAATGTATGTTAAAATGTTGTTAATTACAAATTCATTTACGTAATTTTACAATGTCTAAAATTACTATCATCGCGAAGCATATTAGATGCTAAATTAATCGGAATCAATTAAACGGATTGGTTAAGGAATTTGAGAATAGTTCTCATAGTCAAAAAGCTATCTTATGTCCTTAATACGCCTATCCCTCGCAATGGTTGCGCATAATGCCTCGAGGAAGAGATTGCTACTTTTAGAAAGTGGCAAGATGATGCACACTTAGCTCAATGCATCATGCTCGTATCCACGAGTAACAAGCTTCAAATCGGCAAGATGAAACTATGGATACTTCTACTATATTCCTCGCACGCCAAGTAGTTGATGGTGAGGAAAGTAGGACCGATAGATATCGACATATCTAAGGAGCTCTTCCGATCTAGAATGGCCAATGGCACTATAAATGATGCATAAAAAGTTCTTAACATAATCAATTTGATTGATCAATTAGGACAACCGTTTTGTCATGGATGGAGAGTTGAGCCAAGATTTGATCTTGCACTCACTCCCTAACTCCTTTCACAATTGTTGTGAATTTTTCATATGAACAAGCTAGATATCACCTTTGGCCGATTTGCTTAACATGTTAAAAAATGTTGAGAGTCACTTTTCCAACCAAGAAAGATCAAGTCTTATCGGTAGGGGCCAAAGGATCTTCCTCAAAGAAGAAACGATTCAAAGAAGGTAAATAGAAAGGCATAAACAAAGGATAATAAGAACAAAACCGATACGGATAGCAAAGAAGTTTGCTTCCACCGCAATAAGCCCGACATCGGAAAGAAATCTGCGAGAAGCATCTTGCGAGAGGCTAACCAAAGAAGCTTAGTGAAGTTTCTATTAAATACAATTTTGTTCATGATTTAAAATAAATTTTCTTTTAAGTCAAGGTTCTACTTGGATATTGATATCAACTTTGGTTATCATAAATATAGATTTATGAAAGGACCAAATGTAAGTAGAAAGCTAAAAAATATAAGTAATCCTATGTGGGGAAATGAAGCAAAGGTTGCAACATTAGCCATAGAAACTTATAGTTTAGCAATCGCTTACGGCAAATCTATTAAGTCAATAAGTTGTTATCAGATTCTAGTTCTCGTTAAAAACATTATTTCCATTTTATTGTTGGACAATGAAATCTTTGGTATTATATTTAAGAACAATTGTTGTTCTATTTATAATAATAATGTTTTGTATAGAATCGAAATATTACTTAATAGATTTTGTATACTGACTTACGTGGAAAATTATTTTATAAATTGAACAAAATAATATAAGAAAAGGAGATGATCATTCAAAGAGTTGAATATATGTATTTTTTGAATACAAGTGTGAATTATTTGAAAGGTTCAAAGAATTCGTAAGTGAAACAAATTGGCAAAGTATTAAGATTCTTTGATTAGATCAAGGAATAAATACTTGTGCAATAAGTTTCTAGATCATCTCAAATGGTTTTCTCATAATGGACACATCCCGATACGCAATAATTGATTGATGTATCCGAAAGGAAAAACATACCTTGTTGGACATGGTACGGTCCATAATGATTTTACCGACATTCCAAAGATCCTTCTAGGATCATGTCCTAGAAATGGTCGATATCTATGAAAAAAGGTAACCTCAAAATCCGCCCCCAAGACTCCATAAAAGTTATGGATGTGGAGGATTCCTAATCTTAAGTATGTTAAGATAAGGGGTTGTCCAACTTATGTGAAAAGGTTTCAAAGGATAAGCTTGGGACAAGATTTGACATGTATGATTTGTGGGACATCCTAAAGTAAGTTTAGGGTATATGTTCTATAATTCTACTTAGCAAAAGGTGTTTGTTATAAACACATCACGCTTCTAAGATAAAGGTGTTTATCATTGAGGGCTAGTGGGAGGATAATAGATCTTGAAAGTTCAAGAACCACAAAACACTATAAGTCAAATAAGAGGAACATCAGATGATGAATTCCATTATACCACAACCGAATCAGAATCGAATATAGCATCAAGATACCCAGAGGTATGGATTCATCATGGATGATGATGATGAGGTACACATCATAGAAGATGATGATCCAGCTTACATAAGTTACATACGATGAGGTAAGAGTTCTAAATATGTACAAAAGGGTCAAAAGGAATGCGTCGTGAAATTTCTAGTATTATATGTTGATATACTACGGATGAGGAATTACATACCAATGCTACAATCAAGAAAGATAAAGTTGTCTAAACATTCCTCCATGAATGATTTGGAAGAGTATCTTAATTGGGGATATAAATCTATATAGATAGATTTAAAAGGATGCTCGACTTAACCCAAGGAACGATATTCATTTGATGCTAAAGTCGCTTAGCATGGCAAACTCCAAGAGATGTCTCATGTCGATGAGCTATGGAGTGTATCTCTCTTAATAGTCCCCACAGACTCTCGAAAAGAGAGGTCGCATGAGTGACAATCATGTATGCAATGAAATGTACGAGACCCGATGTCGATCACCATATTATGGAGAAGTTCACTATGAGTCGGTGAAAACATCTTAAAGTGCTTAACCCAAGACTAAGGATGTGATCATATTCATGGTGGGTCTAAATTAAAACTAGAGGGCTTAATGACTCAAGTTTTTCAGACGCACTCAAGACGACGTAAAATTCACTTTAAGGTAAAGTGTTACCTTGAACAAAGGTGCGGTGAATCGAAAGGTTCCAAACAAAGAAAGAGTTGTTGGTTTAGTAATAAAGACAAAGTATATAGCTATAAATGAAGCTACAAGTTGATTGTTTGGATTAAAGTTCATTACGTAACTAGGAATAGTTCCTAAGTCTCATCTTGGATCTAAACATGTGTCAGTGGCACTTTCATTTGATTATTAGAATCATCGAAAGATGGGAAATCACTATAGAGATAGTGGACTCTCATGAACAACATTACATATCCATTAACTAAAGCTTATCCAATGTTAGGGATAATCGCCACTTAGAGAAGAAGAGTATAAGATACTGATGGTGATTGGCTTTTAGTAAAAGTGGGAGATTGAAAGTAATATGCACACAAGCCAATCATGTTTGATGATAAAGCATATACTTTATAATAATCTTATTCATTTATTAATAAAAAGTATTAATTTATTAAAGGCTTTTAATTATCTACATGATGTCGTTTTATAATATGTGATAAACCCATAGTTTTAAGCAATGCTTTTAGAATAATGATGATGATCATTCTAATGAGATCTAAATTCTTAGAAAGCTTAAAACTAAAATAGTTCCCAATCATTGATTACTAAATCGGGATTAGTGAATCCTGATAGATCGGTACATACGTTGCTTGCTTTCATCGGATGAAGATGATTGATCTCACGATCATTTGTGTGGAGACACTAAAGCAAGTATGTAGTGCTTATTAGAGAATAAGTTCACCGAACGCGGCTCTCTAAAGGAATACCTAATGGAGTTTTATTTGCTCGTCAATAGAATTCTCAGAGTGATAGTAGTACAAGTAATCCTTGGACTTGAGATCATCATAGTATCTCTTGTGTATGATGAGTTATACTTTGACTTATTCCTTAAGACCCTTAGGGTATATCAAAGGGTATGCTTGGTATAATAAGTCAGTATACATGGAGATAATGTATGATCAATAAAGAATCTACCACTTCTAATAAAAGAAGAGAAATGTCCTATGTGATTCGATAAATGACAACCCAAAGAGTCCTTGGCAAGGCGTAATGAAATTAGAAAGGAGTTTCTAATTTGCATTATTTGAGTCAGGCATTTAAGGATCGAAATACATATAATTAAATAAAATAAGACTTGACAAAGAATTCCATGTCTTATATTTAATCGGGACATCAGATGGTGGAAGGATTGAATCAGCATTAAGAACTATTTACTCAAAGGTTCTTTAATGATTAATGTTGAAATCTATATTATCCGGAAAGTCGCTGATCGCTAGGGAGGCTTATCCCTATCAGAGAATAAATATTATTTATTTAAATAAATTAATTGTTTAATTTATTTATTTAAATAAGATTAGAATTGTTTCTAATTGATTTATTCACAACCTATTTAATATGGAGAACCTAAAGGGTCACACCATAAAAGGAAGAATAATTATTTAAGAAGTTAATGGCATAATCGTAATAATATAAGTTATGTATATTTAATTTAATCTATGGTGATAGAATAAATTAAATAGCTTAATATTTATTATTTAAGATTTTAGAAATATTAAATATAAATTAATAAGAGGAGTCTTATTAATATTATTATAATTATTATTATTTTAATTTCTAAAAGAGTTTAGGAATTAATTTAATATAAGTACTTCATTTATTCCTAATTGGATTAGGAAGGAAAATTAGTTAAAGGAGTTAAATTAATTATCCCTAATAAGATTAGGGAGCTTAATTAATTAAAAATTTTAATTAATTAAATAAAACTCAATTCCTTAATTTTTAAGGTGGGTTGCCCACATCTATTAATAAGAGGAGTCTTATTATGGGTGATATGGGGTTGTTGACTTTTTTAACTACGTAATAATTCCAATTTGTTGGAGAGTACGCCTTTTTCTATAGAGATAGAAAAAATAGGGTTTGAGCCAATACCCTTCTTCTTGAATTTTCTTCTTCCTCGGTGGATCACCTCTGAGGCCAAACATATAGGTGGCTAACGTTGATCAAAGGAAGGAACAAAACCCCATGGATTCAAGTCGAACGAAAAGGATTTGGAGGTGAACTTGTACTTGAGGAAGCTCGATCTTCAAGGGTATGATTTTATTCTTTATCTTTTCGCTTAATTAATAATTGTGCATAAAGGGTGATCCGGTATATGGTTTGTAAATTTTTAAACTCTCGATTTTACACACGTTTTGCACTTTTTATGCAATTTGATTGCTTCATGAATATTACAAACCTAATATTAATGGTCTTAATATGCATAGATGAAAATAAGAGTTATAATAATATGTGGTTATTTATGTTAATAAGTAAAGTTTTAAATCCCTTATTTTGAGATAAATAAAGGGGTAGTATGAGTATGTAATCCTGAAACTTGTTTAGTTAAGGAAAATGAATGTTAATAGCGATATGTTATCTTTTATATGTTTTAAAGTATTATGAATGAATAAAATATCAAAGTTATTTATAATGTTATGTGTTATATCTTTAATCTTAGAATGTTTAAAGTTGAACTTTAAAATATTCAGGGAATAGAATAAATGAACTAATAACCGTATATTTTAACAGAAAATGCCTCCTGGAAGAAGACAACCACGTCAACAACCACCTCCTGAGGGGTCTACTAACAATAACAATTAGGCCAATTCTAACCCGGTTTAGTAGTTAGTGACTTTGTTGACGGGAGCACTTGCGAATCAACCGCAAGCTCAAGTTACGACCTTCAAGGAATTCAAATCGGTTGGACTGCCAGAATTTCAAGGGTCTATGAATCCAGTGGAAGCCCAAACCTGGATCATGTAAATGGAGAAAGTGTTTGATTTTGCTAGAGTTAAAGAAGATCAGAAGACTGCATTCTCGACATTCATGTTGAAGTCCGAAGCTAGCTACTGGTGGCAAGCAAATAAGATTCATGGGGGACAAGGAGTGATAATGTGGGATAGATTTAAGATGTTTTTCGAAATGTAATTTCCAGCGAGTTCTCGGAATCAGTTGGAAGTGCAATTTCTGGAGTTGAAGCATGGAACCATGACGGTGCGAATATGCTGCGAAGTTTAATGAGTTGGCAAGGTTTGCCACTTATCAAGTCAATACAGATGAGCATAAGGCGAGAAGGTTCGAACAAGGATTGAAACCCTGGGTGTATAGCAAGGTTTCAATGTTCTATTTAAATACATTTGCGGTTGTACTGGAAAAGGAAATTATCATAGAAGGTGGAAGCGATGCCTTGACCAAGTACAATCAAGAACAGAAGAAGAGGAAGAATGATAATGAAAATAAGGCTGGTGGAAGTAACAATCAGAAGAGGAAGTGGAATGAGAATTCGACTACGGGAGGACAACAAGGAAGTCAGCAGAAGAAAAAGTTTGAAGCTTGTTCTACTTGTGGAAAGAACCATATTGGGGTATGTTTAAAGGGAAAGCAGGTGTGTTTCAACTGTGGTCAAGAGGGACACATTGCACCGAACTATTTTAGCCCAAAGAAAGGAGCATGTTTTACCTGCGGTTCAAAAGACCACATGGCTCGTGATTGTCCTAAAAAGCCAGCAGGGAGTGCAAGTGGAAGAAAGAGAAACAACAACGGTGGTGGTGCATTGACTATCACTGGACCAGCACAGTCAAGCTGACCTACTACAAGAACTTTCAATATGACCGTGCAAGATGTTGTTCAGTCTAAGGATGTGGTGTAAGACCCCGAATTTTATGAAATAAAGTATTCAATTTTTCTATTTAGTAAATAAAATTAGGTATACGCCACCCATCTTGGGTCGCCACTTACATGGTACATAAATTCAAATACAACTTACTAATATAACTCCGTCAGGTATAATACGTATATAAACCGTGAGTTTGAATACAAATATTGTCTACTAGATATTATACAAACTCAAAAGGAGTCCTCATTACTACTATTATCACACTATTTCACGTAATAGTGAGGACTACTAATGCTATCCTCTCGACCATTACTCCGCTCCCCGACTCGTCTCCAAATTATGTTCTCATTTCCTCAAGAGAATAAAGAAAGAAAGGGTGAGCTCAACTAGCCCAAAGAAGAAATATTACGACTAAGATAATGCGTAATAATTTATCATTAGCCTTCAACAAAGTTAAACCGATAAAATACAATAGACAACAAGTTTAATCATAGCAATAATAAGCAATCCATTAAAAGAGTCAAGTAGAGAATAAAGTCTACTATCTTTTAGTTTTAAAAGGTTTTTCATCATCAAGTATAAAGACTCACTCACTTTAATAAATAATCCACATCATCGAATCACCCCGCACTACTACCAAGGATATTCATCAAATTATCAATGGTCATGACTATACCGAATCACCCCGTCATAATCATACCAAAACTATCCATCACCGCATTACAAAGCCAATCGAGGACTTTTATCACATCATTTATAACAAGCCATGATTATACCGAATGATCCCTCGTCATAATCATACTAAGTTCATCTATACACGTAAGTCAAGATAACATAATATAACATGAGGATGATGATAATGACATAATAATTCAATAAAACAAGTTCAAGAATTATTTTATCCAGAATTATTAACGCCCAAATTGTCAAAATGATACTGCTTTTGTAGAGTAAAAAATTCAAGAATGATCGTAAGAATATTTCCATGAAAAGATATCGATGAAACGCAAATATCAAGGATATTCCACTAATTTCATGGAGTATAGAAGTCAAAGATTTAACCAACCGGGTATAATAAAGAATGGAATAACAAAAGAAATCACCACGCATGCGGATTGCGATGTATGTGTTTATTCCAATGTAATAATAATAACGGAACCAGTCGTGAAATTCACAATCGACAGTGATGATCCAAATGTAATAATAAAATGATGGAATAATAAAATAAAATGGAACTGTGTCCTGTCCTGTAAAACACACGCATGTGATGATATTCCAATGTAATAATAAAGATAATAAACAATGAACCAGTCCTGTAAAACACATGCATGTGATATTCCAAATGTAATAATAAAGAATGGAATAATGTAAGAGATCACCAAGTAAAACACACATTCATGTGATGTGTTATTCCAATGTAATAAATAAGAATGGAATAATATAAGATTTCACCAAGTAGTAGGTAGGCCATGACACAGTTTATGTATAGGTATACCACTTTTAAAAAAGTTATTCCAATGTAATAATAAGCAATGGAATAACAACAGCTTTCTCTCATGAATAAGAAAGAATAACACCCCTTACTTGTACAACAAATAATATTCCCTACCTTAGAAGAACCAATATCGCAAGGTGAAGTAGCGTATCACTTTTCTTTCTCTCTATAGTTTCTCTCTCTCTAGAGTTTCAAAGAATTCGTGAAAAATAATGAAGCACTAGGCCTCTATTTATAGAAGATTTCTAGCTTAAGACCTACCATGTGAAAAGGCAAGTGGCTCGACGAATCGTGATGTGAAAAGAAAAGTGGTTCGACGCCTCAGAATGTGAAACGACAAGTGGTTCGACGCACCGAATGTGAAACGACAAGTGGTTCGACGCTCAGAATGTGAAACGACAAGTGTAATTACTATCGACGAAGGTAATTACTATGTGAAACAAAGGTAATTACTATTGACGAAAGGTAATTACTATCGACGAAAGGTAATTACTATTCACAAAGGTAATTACTATCGACGAAGGTAATTACTATCGACGAAGGTAATTACTATTCACAAAGGTAATTACTATCGACAAAGGTAATTACTATTCGACAAAGGTAATTACTATCGACAAAGGTAATTACTATCGACGAAGGTAATTACTATCGACGAAGGTAATTACTATTCACAAAGGTAATTACTATCGACGAAAAGTAATTACTATCGACGAAGAGACTTTAGATAATGATATATGGGCCCCCAAAAATAATCAAACTTACCACAAACGTCTCATAATGTACTTTTTATATACATCAAGGATCGAATAAATATTACCACAAATCATTTTATTTTTAATCAACACATTTTTAATCTTTCAACAATTATTAATCATTTATAACTTGTCGCCTCAATTATTAATTTAATACTATAACATATTATACGTATGATAATCGTGACAATAATTGAATCAATAATATAAGAGATATGATGCAAAGAATTATCGTAGCAGAATAATCGAGCATAAATGTTTAACTTCTCACGTAAGCATCAATAATCAATATCGTAGCTACTATACAACCACGCCAGACATCGCATTTTTTTACCACCGGTAGTTCAACAGCTTTTAATTCTGTAATACCTCTCCGCCGTTATTTTTATAAAAGATAATTTTGTCGCTTTTCAACCGACAATAATACTCACTAGGGGTCCACTAATGATTGAGCCATTGTATTTAATATTCCCCCAACAAAAAAGAATATTCCCCACCAAACGAATATTTTATAACAACTCAGCATACTTTGCAAAATTTATAAATACTACCCACAACTATAATATTATCTTAAATTCACACCATAATATTAAAAAATTATTTCGACAAAATTTAAATCTTTATCGATAAAATATGGGGTCTCACAATCTCCCTCCTTATGGAATTTCACCAAATTAGGGTACGCATCTGGTATGATAAAGAGGTGAGGATACCTTGAATACCTTTTATCGTTGAAAACATTAAATTCATCTTTGCAATCCTACCAAAGATATTTATTCACAATTCATCTTTGCACTACAGCCAAAGATATACAATCAGAAACCAATAATGCCGAGACGCAATTAATAAGATCACGACCACTTAATTATCCATGCACCAATCGCCAAGGATATTCGTGTTTTCATTTACTACCATGATTATACCGAATAATCCTCGGGTCATAATCATACCAAGTCTATCAATGCACTACTACCAAAGATGACTTTTACCACATCCATGAATTAATATTTCATCACGAGACTCAAATCACCAATAATTAATCCATATCATCGAATCATCCCCGCACTACGTGCCAAGGATATTCATTAAGATCACGACCACTAATTATCCATGCACTACTACCAAAGATAATCGTATTCATTAAGATCACGACCACATTATCCATGCACTACTACCAAAGATAATTATTAAGATTATCCATGCACTACGCACCAAAGATAATCGTATATTCATTAAGATCACGACCACAAATTATCCATGCACTACTACCAAAGATAATCGTATTCATTAAGATCACGACCACAAATTATCCATGCACTACTACCAAAGATAATCGTGGTATTCATTAAGATCACGACCACAAATTATCCATGCACTACTACCAAAGATAATCGTGGTATTCATTAAGATTCATTACACGACCACAAATTATCCATGCACTACGCCCAAAGATAATCGTATTCATTAGTATCAATCACGACCACAAATTATCCATGCACTACTACCAAAGATAATCGTATTCATTAGTATCACGACCACAAATTATCCATGCACTACTACCAAAGATAATCGTGTATTCATTAAGATCACGACCACAAATTATCCATGCACTACGTACAAAGATAATCGTGTTTTCAATTACTAGCTATGATTATACCGAACAATCCTCTAATCATAATCATACCAAGTCCATCTATGCACTACAGCCACGTATTTACTTTCAACATAATATAAAATACGAGGATAATGATATAAAGAATCAATCAAATGAGATAAAGGATAAATATTAAACATTTATAATATAATTTATCCAGATTCAAGAATATCCCCATGTTATCAATCACTTAATAATCTCATAATCTAATATCATTAATATTATAACAATATTTTAATCACTTCTTAAATTTATAAACAATTTATCTCAATTGTTTACGCTTTTACCATATAATGCATTTAATCATTCAAAATGCCATACTCATAAGATATCATCACCAATTATCAAATCCTCATCAAAAAATATGCATATATTCTATATAGGATTCTCTAGCCATAAAATCCTATTTTCAACTTTGTTACTTCACATAACATATTTAACTCATATGTTCAGAATTAAACTATTTTCATGAAAAATACCAAATCAGTCCCAAAAATATTTCTTTTCTGGGTTTTAGCATAATATAGTCCCATAATGAAAATATATTTTCTCGAATTTTTAAAATTCATTTACTATTTTTCAAAAATCAATTTCTAATTAATTCCTTAAGAAATTAGCTACCTCAAGTTTAACTCCAAAATTCCCAAATCTTGGCAGGACCTTACACATGTTAACGTGAGCTTCCAGCTTTAAATTTCATGGTCATCTGAGTTATAGAACTCCTAAGTTATAGCGTCATTTTAAAAACCTAAATATTGAAATAGTCATAACTTGCTCATTTTAAGTCAGAATGAGCTCATTTTTGGACAGGAGGTACTTTATACCATATACCTTCATGTCCCAAAAGGCCAGAATTTTTCTCATAATTTAAGTGGCCGAAACAGCCCCTCTAAAATCATGGCAGCAGCTTTTTCTTGCTTTTTGCAGCTTTGCACCCTTTGCTAAAATCAGTCCACACAAAAAATCTACAACACCTTTTCCAGTAATTCCACTTGGATTAGTTAGGTAACTCATAGATCTAACTCTAGGACTTGACCACACTCAAAAATTCAAAATATAATAGGAGATATGGTCAATTGAATTTCATGTTACGTTTTTCACCAAAATCTGATTTTCAACTCTTTGTGATTTCTAAGAAACTTTCATGTTTTCACATACTAACCAACATAACTCATCTTAAAATTTACTAACACTTCATATACCCATGATTTTCATCAGCTCTATATCTTTTATTATGACTTTCATCATAATCCACGTAAATGCATCCTTTTAGTCAAGAAATATTTGAGGGTTTAAGAAATGGGTTTTTGATCGGGGTCAATACAAAATTCGATTTCACGCTCTAGGTAGGCTAGAAGACTTCAAGAATACGCCAAGAAATTTATTAATGATAGAAATATCATTCAAAATCACATTTCGTCCAAGACTTGATAAGACGTCACATTAATACCAACTCGTGACTTCTATCCCTTAACCCGGATAAGACCTCACAATGATACCTATCAACTTGCCATCTTCAAATACGACGCCGCCTACGTAAAGTCCGCTTCGCATTTCACACAAGGAAGTCAACAACGAAAGGATCGGGGCTCTTTACTTATGGCTTGATATAACAAAGATTAACTTTAGGGTTTGGTTACTTTGAATTCGATAACAAAGTTGGTTATGAATATGAAAGCTAACAACCTTACAAAAAGAATAATGAGTAGTTAATCAATCATTTTCAAAAATTACCTCAAAGGCAAGTATTTTCAAAGAGATAAGATCGTGAAAGTGTTTATTTGAAACAACAAGATTAATAAATAAAGGAGGTAACGAAGGTTTCTCCCAACGGTTTCAATAGAAAATCAAAGTCTAATTTTTCCGAGTCAAATTTAAACATCGAACACAACTAGGTAGAATAAAAGAGTGGGTAGAACTTGTATTGAATAAAGTATAGACTTCGTAATAATTTATAATTAATTTACCCGTAATAACTTCGCTCGGGTTTCTCGACAAACGCCTCGCTTAAATTACCGAAGTTCTTTTACTATAGGTACATTCCACCCTTAAGTGCTTCTTCACATTCCCGATCCATGATTTGAATCATTATTCTCCGATCCATATCGAATTCGGGCCGACCGCTATGCATGTGGTAATTCCGAATTCGATGTTGGGTTCTCCCAATTGTCATCCAAAAAGCAAAGTCCATTTCATCTATTTTGGCTTTATCGATCTGGACGCCTTTTCTACACTATCAACGCTACAGCAGCCTTTTTTACCCATGCATCGCCTATTCTCCTTCGCTCAAATTGTTTCTTCTTTCAAATTGATCTTTGATTTTTAAATTCTCGATTCCAACTTTAATATCTTACACCCCTCGCCAAAGCGTGATTTTGTTCGAGCATCACATATCGGCAACCCAATTTTGAATTGTCAGATCCCTTTGTTCCACGACCGCTTGCCGCTTCTTCAACCTGTTCTTCTAGCTCACGAACACGATTTTGTAATTCTAAGTTTTGATCATAAACTTCTTCTAACCAATTCTCCTCGTGTTCCTCTTCTTCCTCTTCTTCCTCACTCACTCACCGCTACCTCTCAAGAACTAGCTCCTAAAAAAAATAATTAGTTCTTCATTCACTACGTGGATATCTCTAATTTGTTCCTCGTCTCGACAATCGCATTAACCTCGATTAGTGATTAAAGGTGTCACAACTACCACATTCACTCCATCAGGAATATTTTCACCGCCATTTCCAAACACCGCCACAAAATAAGGGTTAATCGACATGCAACATATTATCACTATACTCCTCGACCGACCAATCAAATACCAAATAAACTTAGGTAGGTCATACTAGCGAAGGTATTCCCCGCCTCCTCCTCCTAGTACTATTCTCACATCTTAGCCAGGATCATATCCTTAAGCTCGATACCAAACCGCGACGCCTCCAAAATTAGGTATACGCCACCCATCTTGGGTCGCCACTTACATGGTACATAAATTCAAATACAACTTACTAATATAACTGCGTGTACAATACGACATAAACCGTGAGTTTGAATACAAATATTGTCTACTAGATATTATACAAACTCAAAAGGAGTCCTCATTACTACTATTATCACACTATTTCACGTAATAGTGAGGACTACTAATGCTATCCTCCGACCATTACTCCGCTCCCCGACTCGTCTCAAATTTATGTTCTCATTTCCTCAAGAGAATAAAGAAAAGAAAGGGTGAGCTCAACTAGCCCAAGAAGAAATATTACGACTAAGATAATGCGTAATAATTTATCATTAGCCTTCAACAAAGTTAAACCCGATAAAATACAATAGACAACAAGTTTAATCTACAAATGAATAAGCAATCCATTAAAAGAGTCAAGTAGAGAATAAAGTCTACTATCTTTTAGGTTTTAAAAGGTTTTTCATCATCATATAGCCGAGACTCACTTTAATAAATAATCCACATCATCGAATCACCCCTCGCACTACTACCAAGGATATTCATCAAATTATCAATGGTCACGACTATACCGAATCACCCCCGTCATAATCATACCAAAAACTATCCATCACCGCATTACAGCCCACCGAGGACTTTTATCACATCATTTATAACAAGCCATGATTATACCGAATGATCCTCGGTCATAATCATACTAAGTTCATCTATACACGTAAGTCAAAGATAACATAATATAACATGAGGATGATGATAATGACATAATAATTCAATAAAACAAGTTCAAGAATTATTTTATCCAGAATTATTAACGCCCAAATTGTCAAAATGATACTGCTTTTGTAGAGTAAAATTCAAGAATGATCGTAAGAATATTTCCATGAAAAGATATCGATGAAACGCAAATATCAAGGATATTCTACTAATTTCATGGAGTATAAAGTCAAAGATTTTAACCAACTGGTATAATAAAGAATGGAATAACAAAAGAAATCACCACGCATGCGCAGATTGTGATGTATGTGTTATTCCAATGTAATAATAATAATCTAACCAGTCGTGAAATTCACAATCCGCAAGTGATGATCCAATGTAATAATAAATGAATAAAAACAATGGAACCAGTCCCAAAACACATGCATGTGATATTCCAATGTAATAATAATGCGAATAATAAACCATGTCCCAGTCCTGTAAAACACATGCATGTGATATTCCAATGTAATAATAAAGAATGGAATAATGTAAGAGATCACCAAGTATAGGGATTCCACCAATACAAAAGTTATTCCAATGTAATAAATAAGAATGGAATAATATAAGGATTTCACCAAGTATAGGTAATAATAATAGAAGAATGTCACCAAGTATAGGTATACCACTTTTACAAA
Source organism: Panax quinquefolius (assembly GCA_020205615.1). Taxonomy (NCBI): domain Eukaryota; kingdom Viridiplantae; phylum Streptophyta; class Magnoliopsida; order Apiales; family Araliaceae; genus Panax; species Panax quinquefolius. The sequence goes on from CM035172.1 coordinate 71,782,493, forward strand.
GTTATTCCAATGTAATAATAAGCAATGGAATAACAACAATGCTTCTTCATGAATAAGAAAGAATAACACCCTTTACGGGTACAACAAATAATATTCCCTACCTTAGAAGAACCTAATATCGCAAGGTGAAGTAGCAGTATACTTTTCTTTCTTTCTCTCTATAGTTTCTCTCTCTAGAGTTTCAAAGAATTCGTGAAAATAATGAAGCACTAGGCCTCTATTTATAGAAGATTTCTAGCTTAAGACCGCCATGTGAAAAGGCAAGTGGCTCGACGACGATCGGTGATGTGAAAAGAAAAGTGGTTCGACGCCAGAATGTGAAACGACAAGTGGTTCGACGCCTCGAATGTGAAACGACAAGTGGTTCGACGCTCAGAATGTAAAGGTAAACTATCGACGTTCGAGGTAATTACTATTCACAAAAGGTAATTACTATCGACGAAGGTAATTACTATCGACGAAGGTAATTACTATTCACAAAGGTAATTACTATCGACGAAGGTAATTACTATCGACGAAGGTAATTACTATTCACAAAGGTAATTACTATTCATTTAAGGTAATTACTATCGACGAAGATAATTACTATTCACAAAGGTAATTACTATCGACGAAGGTAATTACTATCGACGAAGATAATTACTATTCACAAAGGTAATTACTATTACGAAAGTAATTACTATCGACAAAGAGACTCTTAGATGATGACATATGGGCCCCCATAAAATAATCAAACTTACCACAAACGTCTCATAATGTACTTTTTATATACATCAAGGATCGAATAAATATTACCACAAATCATTTTATTTTTAATCAACACATATTTAATCTTTCAACAATTATTAATCATTTATAACTTGTCGCCTCAATTATTAATTTAATACTATAACATATTATACGTATGATATATCGTGACAATAATCAATCAATAATATAAGAGATATGATGCAAAGAATTATCGTAGTAATAATCGAGCATAGCCGAGTGACTTCTCACGTAAAGATCAATAATCAATATCGTGTGCTACTATACAACTACGCCAGACATCGCATTTTTTACCAACGGGTAGTTCAACAGCTTTAATTCAGTAAATACCTCCGCCAAGTTATTTTTATAAAATATAATTTGTCGCTTTTCTAACCGGACAATACTTCCGCTAGGGGTCCACTAATGATTGAGCCGTCATTATTTAATATTCCCTAACAAAAAGAATATTCCCCACCAAACGAATATTTTATAACAACTTGCATACTTTGCAAAATTTATAAATACTACCCACAACTATAATATTATCTTAAATTCACACCATAATATTAAAAAATTATTTCGACAAAATTTAAATCTTTATCGATAAAATATGGGTCTCACAGGAAGATGGCTGATTTTTGGTGGGTGGAATAGTAGCAGGTAAAGCCATCGTGTAAAAAAGTCAAGTCTGCCTTGGCGTGCTAACATTTTCCTATAAATAGAGGATAAGTTAAATTGAAAATCACACCGAATTCATAAGTTTTCTCTTTTTTCTCTATATAGATTATCGAGTGTATTTTGTGAGTATTTAGATACTTGGTGAGTTGCTATTCATCTGTGCATGTTTCCTTCAAATAATATATCCGATATCCAATCGTAAGTTTGCTTTTTTGAGGTAAGGGATATTAAGGGATTTTAAGGGTTGTTATGTGTTTCAGTTTCATAATTTTTCTAACCTTCAAAAATTCTGGAAAAATTTGAAATGATAATTTGATGAGTTTTCTTGATTGTGTCCAAAAAATGGCGATTTTTGGATGAATAGATTAAGAGTTCTGAATTTTATGAGAAAAGACTATTTTAAAAGTAACCGCTTATAACTCTTTGTGGTTAACTCCAAAATTGGTGAAATTTTTATTGGGAGTACATGTATATGATAGAAGTATACTCTGTAAATTTTGAAATTTTTGGATAAAATTACAATTTATGATAAATGTTTAAATATTCGACAGTTTTGACCATATGAAAAATTGTAAATGAATTTTAAAAATTCTGCGAAAAATATATGTTCAATATGGGACTATATTATGCTAAATCCCAGAAAAGAAATATTTTTGGAACTGATTTGGTATTTTTCATGAAAATGGACTAGTTATGAGTAAATGAATTAAATATGTTATGTGAAGGAAGAAAATTGGAAAATAGGATTTTATGGCTTGAGAATCCTATATATGAGGTATATCTGAAATTTTTGATGAGGGTTTTGGTTATTAGTGATGAAATCTTATGAGTTTAGAATTTTAGGATGATTAAATGCATTATTTAGTAAAGTGTAAATAATTAAAATAAATTGTTTATAAGTTTAAGAAATGTTATTTCAATATCATTATACCGAAATATTGGTATGAATTTTATTGTGGAATTTCTACCTTTTTATGTCGGGTTTACTTTATTCATGAAAGTTACTATTCACGAAGTTACTATTAATGAGTTACTATACATGGGTTACTATTCATGAGTTACTATTTATGACAAAATTGGTTTCTTTTTCTAACCAAATTATCGTTGATTAATGAATCTTACTCTTGAGATTAAATCTATATGTTGATTATATTGTTTTTATTATCATATATAACATTTTATAACCTTAATGATGATATTTCTCTTTGACTTGAGTGTAAAGATGGGTAGATTTTTGGTATGATCATGACTATGGGTTCTTTGGCCAAGATTGCAAAGTTGAATTGTTGACCATGTATGATCATGACCATCAATTTATGATTGAATATCTTTAAATTTAAGTGCAATGGTGAAATGATCAACATGGTTATAATTATTGTTTATATAAATTCAAAATGATTATATATTTCTTTCGAGATATTAATATATTTGGCTCAGTAGTGCAAATATGAATCTGATGATGAATATATTTGGCACAGAGTGCAAATATGAACTGTTGAGGAATATCTTTGGCCTCAGTGTGCAGATGGTTCATTGATGAATATCTTTAGTAGTAGTCTGAAGATGAAATTATTAAGTATGATTATAAGCGAACTGTGATTTGGTATAACCATGATCTTTGATGTTTCGGTAAAGACAGTGATGAAAATTATCTTCGCCATGGATGAGAAGAGAATTTAGAATCACAATTATGATTATGAAGTTATTCATATGATTTTGAAAAGGAACCTGTTGATTTATATTACGAGGATAAAACATTGTTGGTGGACTTTTAACATGGAGAAGATAATAGACTTTACGGTCTATTCGACTCTTCTAATGGATTGCTTCGTTCCACCGCAACTATGGTTGAAAAAGTTTTATCATCTACCATATGTTCTAAATCTACGATTTATTACTTGATGAAGGCTATTGATAATTTAATTATCTTTAGTCATGATATTCTTTATCGGGCTAGTTGTGCTCACCCTTCCATTTCACAATTCCTTTCAAGTAATAAGAGTGTAGGCTGGGGTCGAGCGGGGGGTAAGGGGAATAGAATCTGTGGTCATCATTTAGTAGTTATATTTGTTGAATCAAATAGGGTGAGGCCAAACCCAACATTAGAAGGGTGTTTTGCCACTATCATACAAGATGTCTAATGACGTACAACCTTGTGTCATCATAAGACAGGGTTGTGCACATCCATTTGCTGAGTATATTTACGAGCACTACCTATATAATCTTGGTGTTTGTTTGAAGTATAATTCTCAATTAGAGACAGTGGAGATAATGATATGTCAAGAGAAGACTCACCATTTGAAATAATATGATAGTAATCTTCTAGTTTTTCTTTGGGGTCTATTGGGTCAACCAAGGATAATTCTGTGGCCATATGATATCTATTATAACTTAGACGCATGGCCTCCCATATACGAAGGTTTCCTTGAGCACTTCCCAAAGATTCTAATTTCTAAAACAGTTTTTGACTATACCTTTATGTAAGGTGTCATTGTGACGTGCTATCCAATGTTGGGATAAGAGTCACAGTTGGTATATATTTGTATCCAAACTCACAGCATATGTGTTGTTGTATTTTGCACGACAATTGTTGTAATAAAGTTGTAGTTGTTTTATGTACCATGTATTTGGCGACTCAGAATAGGTTGGATGGATTGAACCTATTTTGGGGTCGTCACATGTGGTGTTAGGTATCATTCCGATTAATGGTATTAATGCTTATGTACTGTTTGATTTGGGTGCTACTTGTTCGTTTATATCCGTTGAATTTGCTCAAAACTTAGATTTGCCTCAGGAAGAATTGGAATTTCCCTTAAGCATAGAGATTGCGAATAGGGAAGTGATTCATGTTAGATCTATATATAAGAATTATAGAGTAGTTATAAAGGGTCAAGAGATTATGGTAGACTTGATACCAATTAGACTTGGTGAGTTTGATGTTATACTGAGAATGGATTGGTTATTCAATCATGGAACAGTAATTGATTGCCAAAGAAAATGTGTTAACCTTATGACTCCGTCAAAGGTTATGTTCTATGGTAGCAAGTCACCTCGACAAGCAAGTTGTCTGACGGTGATGCAAGCCAAGAAGTTGTTAAAACAAGAATGTGTAGGATACTTAGCCTACATAGTTTATACATAGAAGAAGAGTGCGAAGTTAGAAGAGATATCGGTCATAAGAGATTTTGTAGATGTATTTCCAGACGATATGTCGGGTCTTCCGCCAGATCGATAAATCGAGTTGGTGATTGATTTAGTACCAAGAACGGGCCCGATATCTAAGGCACCATATAGAATGGCCCCGATAGAGATGAAAGAGTTGATGGACAAGAAGTAAATCTAACCTAGCGTATCGCTATGGGGAGTGCCAGTGTTATTTGTTAAGAAGAAGGATGGGTCGATGCGGCTCTGCATTGACTATCGAGAATTGAATAAGGTCACGATTAAAAATAAATATCCGTTACCGAGAATCGACGATCTGTTCGATCAACTGAAGGGTGCGAGGTATTTCTCAAAGATAGACTTGAGGAGTGGTTGTCATCAGCAAGGTGAGGCCGTAAACGAACGAAGATTTACATTAAGAACTCGGTATGGTCATTACGAGTTTCTGGTTATGTTATTTGGTTTAACTAATGCACCTGCAGCGTTCATGAATTTGATGAACATGGTGTTTAAACCATTCTTAGATAAATTTGTGGTGGTGTTTATTGATGATATCCTGGTGTATTCTAAGACCAAAGAAGAACATGTTGAACACTTAAGAGTGACGTTGGAGACATTGAGAAAAGAGAGGTTGTACGCAAAATTTTCAAAATGTGAGTTTGGGTTAGAACGTGTACAGTTTCTCGAACACGTTATTGATAAAGATATAATTTCGGTGGATCCATCAAAAAGTTAAAGCTGTAGTAAACTGGGATCAGCCGAAGACACCATCAGAGATAAGGAGTTTCTGAGGATTGGCAGGTTACTATAGGAGTTTTATTAAAGAATTTTCCAAAATCGCGACCCCATTGACGAATTTATCTAGGAAGGCAGTTAAGTTTGTTTGGACGAAGAAGTGTGAGGAAAGTTTTCACGAATTGAAGAAAAGGTTGAGTACGGCATGTAACGACCCCAAAATTTATACAATTTAATTATCGACTTCGGTCGTTAATAATACGTCTAACTTCTGATTTTACATCATTATTTAATGTTAAACTTAATAAAATGCGGAATATTTAAAACTTTTATACATTTTCTTCTTTATTGCCCTAAATCGCAACCTTTACATCACATCTCTTCGATTCAAACTTAAATCATGAATCGTTACAACAAAATGACTATACAAAGTTTTACATCATAAATAGATATCCATATACACCGGATAACTCAATTTACAATTCAACAACATGTTAAATTCAAAATCTTACATACATTTCTCACAAAACATAAGTAACCTTCATGAATATAGATCTCTATAACTCACTTAGAACATATCCTTACCTTAATACCTTGACCTATGTCGACGTCGGGATTTTTGGATGTCCCTTTCCGTTACTTGTTCTTTGGTGTTCTCATTTTAGGTGAGATTTGTTTGAAAAAAAAAGTGAAAAAGGTCCTGACATGTATAATGTCGACGAGGGACCGTTAAGAGTCGCCATTGGTTTTTTAAATGGTTGTACAAACACAACCGAGAAAAGGTTTGCACATTGACCCAATGGTGACATCACTATTATACTACCTGGTGAAACCGAGATTCGCTTTAGGGTCCGGGGACTTGGTTATGCGGGGAAGGTGTTAGGCACCCCCCGACATCCGTGTTACCACTATGACCACCTCTTTTCAAGAAACTATTATCTGAGTGTGAGTGTGTGTGTGTGTGTGTGTGTGTGTGGTCAATGTGCTGTTATATGAAAGTTGTGCGAGGCCTCGCTCAACCTATATATACAGGATTTGAATTTATGTAAAATTCGCTTTTAGCAAGATACGGCAAAGATGTTTTATAAAAGAGGTTTTTCAAACCCTGATGCTCAATAGGAATTGAGACCTTTTACACTCCAATTTTTATTAAGTGATCGGCTGGATTGATTTTATTTGACGGATGTGAGGCATCCGTATGAAAATGATATACAAAAATAATGCCGACTTCCTCGTGGGTATGGAAACCATCTGAGGAAAATCAGACATCGCAGAATAATTTACAAGTCGCTTACAATTTGAAAATGTCCATCACGAGAACCTAATCTAGATCCAATGGGATGAATCTGTGATCACATGATTCTTTAGGCTCACAAAATATCGCAATTTATATGAAAGCAATAGCGGTATATATATAAAAGTCAGAAATATATATATACTGAGACAAGATCACCAACCACTGAAGCACCTCCATGGGGATCAAAATGTAAATAAAGTCATTAAAAGTTATCAACCACCACTTGAGGAAACTCCAAGCGGGACGAAATGTAAATAAAGTCAGAAGTGATCAATCGCCACGAAGGAAACTCAGTGCAGATTTAAATATATATATATATATATATATATATATATATATATATAAGCAGAAATGCACTAGGATATAAAATCTGTGCTCATCGAAATGTAGTTCACCACAGCTCATATATATAAGTGTATATATATATAAAAGCGAGTAAACGCATTTGGATATAAAATCTGTGCTCATCGAATGCAGTCCGATACACGCTTAATATATATAAATGTACATATATATATATATATTAAAAAGCAATAAACGCCTCCGCATCAAGTCTAGGCTCATCGAACAAAGTTTGACACACGCTCATATATATAAATATATATATATATAGAAAAGCAAGTAAACGCTCCTGACCAAAGTCTAGGCTCAATCGAGGCATAACTCGATAATGTTAGTTAATATATATAAGTATATATATATATAATATATATATACAGACTAGAATGAAACCACGGACCAAAGTCCGGGCAAAAGCAAGCAACACGACTCTCAACGTGTAGAAGGGTGTGTGCAAAGATGAAGAGAATGACTCTAAAGTGTGTGAGAAGGCTTATAGTATTTCGCTAAAAAGGCTTCTATATCTTTAGAGTGGGTAAACACTTGGGCTTTGTGGGTACAAAAGAGGCTATATATGAGCTCACAGTGTTTTGAAAGTGAGAAAATACATCAGATGATGAATGCAGAGAGCAAATTGTGCAGGGTTTCCCCGAGGCTCACTGTATGACAATTTTTTCTCTTAAAAATCAGCACCCCAACCCTCTATTTATAGGCAATATGAGCCGCAGGTGTACCAGAGGCGGGTCGGGTCAGAGGCTCACCTGGCTTTGTGGGTCCGGGTCGTCTCAAGTACGTGCACTCGTGCAATCGTAATGTCCACTCAATTTTGAGAAGTGCAATTCGCATCCGCTTTGAGGTATTCAGGACCTATTTTAACCGCATGCCATCGAGAGTTGTCACGATGGCATGGGATTAGAGTTTGTACGAAGTCTTTGAAGATGGGACGATGCCCTCCGGTCTTCAAGCTTCAACTTTCATCTGTTAACCCACACAATAGTCACTCGGGATTGGTTAGCCTTGTGGGACATCGTTGCGTAGAGACGTGATGTGGCATCGTGTTGGACGAGATGACGATGTTGCCCCTCACCGGTGTTATCGCCGGATTGGGCCGATAAAGCAGACGTTGCTCAAACTTCGCTGAGATTGGACTGCTACAATTGTTGAAGGTCCTCATTGTCATCTTTGAGGTGAGCCTATCTTCCCGATGTTATTGCTGGGTTGGTACAGTGCATCTCGTTGTGAGTGCCGAGATTGAAGCTTATGGCATTTGAAACAAGCATTTCCGGGGTTATCTCCGAAACTGCATTCCTTGGGGTTATCACCAAGGTTGGTGGCTATTCCCATGGTTGGGACTGAGACTGGATACCTCGGGGTCATCTCTGAGATTAATCGGTCTTCTCCGGTGTGAGTTCCGGTGTTGTATCTGCAGGCCTCAGGGTTACATCCAAGGTTGAAATCGTTACTCCCAGATTGTGATCCGGGGTTGATGTTGCACTTCTGGTAGTATCCGGTATGGATTTGGATTGTCTTTCAGGGTTCTCTCTTAAAAGACGAATCTGTTCTCCTGCAATGTTAGTGACAGTAGTACAGAAAATTTTGAGTGTCTACAGATGCCCTTCTTTATCATACTCAGGCATGGTGATGCATAGGTAGGATAAAGAATCCTAGACACTTGAAACGCAACAAGATAATCATGGTACTATGGATAACAACATAATGCAAATGTATGATGCATGTAATGCGGGTTGTGCCCAACATGCCGGGATGATTCTTTGGTTCCTGTTACTTCAACTGGGGATTGCAATCTCGACCAGATCGATGTGCAAGTCGAATCATTAGATATTGGTGTTGGAGTTATCACCAAATTCTAGTGTTCTTGATAACGACTTGATCCTCAAGGGTATCTCTTATGTGTAAGAGATCCGGGGATAAAGCTTGATCTGTTTGAGGATGTGTATAACATATTCCATCATCTATCCTCTTTGATAATGTTGACCTCTCCTGGTTAGTATCGCCAGAATACGTCATAATTCTGTTGGATTTACTGCCAATAGCAAATGGTGTCAAGGATGCCTGACCTTCGTTGACTTGTGAACCAACGGCTGAAACGTCCTGTGGGATATGATGTCAAGGTTTCTTGACCTTCGCTGACGTGTGAATCAACGGCTGAAACTCTGTGAGGAGATCGTCAAGGTTGCTTGACCTTCACCGACGTAGATCAACCGGAGCATCAGCATTGCTGACCCCGTACCGGATCCGCCGGGAATATGAGCATCTGGGTATGAGAACCTCGAACAACTCTATAGCTCTAACAGGTTTAAACCCTATCGGCTGAAATGATGTCAAGGTTGCTTGACCTTCGTTGATACGTGTGTCAACGGCTAAGCATGCTTTTTTACTCCCGCCGGAGATATACGTTGTAACCCCCGTTGGGGATCTACTGGGGACACATGAGTACGTACGTAACTACCGAACGGTTCTCAACGCTTCGATGCGTTTACCTGCCATCGGCTAAAATAATGTCAAGGCTGTTTGACCTTCGTTGATAGAATTTTCCACGGATGAACATAACTTGTAACCCCCACCGGGATCTACGTTATAACCCGGTCGGGACTCACGCCAGTAACCCCCGCTTGGGATTCACGTAGGGTAACGACACGAGTCCATGACATCGGACCAGATATAAGGTATTTTCGTATGTGATTTGTAATAACCGAGGTCATCGGCAGAGTATACCTTGTGTTCAGGCGACTACCAATGAGTGATGTACAGATTCAAAGTCTCATCTGAGAAGACCAGGATTGTATGTTGTTTTGCTCAATTGCGCGGCATTTTTATTCCCGATTTGACCTTTTTAGCCCGTAAGAACTCTGTTTCAACTCGAACTGGACCGAGCTGGAGGGGTGTGACCCACATAGAGGAGCCAGTGCAGGTGAGCTGCGCTGCTGCGTGGATGATAAATCCCAAAGAGGCTCACTTCACAAGTCACTTTCAACTTGTTTCACTTTAGAAAAACCGCGAGCCATCTTCGATCTCACCGAGTTCGGCCGTCAAGTTCAAAATTACCACCGCACAAGTGTTCTACACTACACTATCCTCGTAACGATATGTATGTATTTTTTCCAGTTTACATCTCGTTAGATTGTGAGATATTGCATGAAATGCATCTAAACACATAGTAGTGATTATGTATGCACAAATGACTTGATAAAAAATATTCAACATAGTAAATGTTAGTATTAAACCATGCTGAACATAATGATGTGAAAAATTTTGACTTCTGAGACAGTCAAATTGGCACCTTTTTCTGCTATTTTTTGTCCTATTTGAGGTCCAATGAGCAAAAGATAGAAAAGGAAAAATACTCCTAGCATTGAGGTTGGCCTTATGCATGATAATTTTGATTTTTAATGCATATATTAGGTATATGACTTTGGGGCAGGTGTGTTACTGAATGGCCACCTAGACATACCTATGTGCATGTGGATAGTCCTATTTTCAAAGGGGACTATGGCAAAAATTTTCCAAATGTAGGCATTGGGTAGTCATGCATTTTAACTCTATTATATGTTAAAGTAAATGCATACATGCATATAGTCATATAATGCATTTTAGAAAGCTCCAAGTAAGGAAATACCACACCCTTTCTGAGGTGATTTGGAGACTTGTTGTCCAGATATTATGGATCCGGATTAGCCGAGCAGTTCCTATAGGACCACTTCTGGCGTACGGCGGAGGGCTTCTGAACTGCCTCATCCCCGTTCTGTCAGATAGCCCCGTCAGTTGGTGGAGGCTGTGATACGTCCTGTCCGGATAGATGTTCCAGACGTCGAGGATGAGGAGGTGGATATTGAGGATCCCGCTCCTGCTACACATATCCCTCACAGGGAGCTTCCGAGCATCCAGGTGGTGAACCCAGAGTTGCTGGGTGATTTGGGTAGACACCCATCGATGTACTTGCATGCTAACGAGGTATGAAGTTATACTTTATCTTCCTTCTTTCCTATTGATGAGGATTAAAGGGTTCTGATGTTGATCTGCGTTTCATGCAGGTTCCAGGTTTTATACAACCCGGGAATCGGGTTTAGCATCCACCCATGTACCAGCGCTTCATCCCGATATGAGCGAAGAATGCATGAGTGGGGATTTGGGGAATTTTTCTCCATCCTTCCCCGTCGTTTTCCCTGGGGTTACCTCAGGGCATTGTCAAAGCGATGGTTTCATTTGACTCAGTCACTCCATCTACTGGATTGCGAGGTGATGATGACGCCTATGGATTGGCGATTTATCACATGTATGGAGTTTGGAGGGGAGCCAGTGCCTTGCATGGCGAATATTACCCCTACTGCCGTCAAATCCTTATTAGGAGTTCCGGTGGAGGCGCTCAAAGGAAGGATTATCCGTTTAAGTACTTTGAGCTTAGATGTTATGAGTGGGCTATTGAGTGAGCCCATGCTTGATGATGTCAGGATCAGGGATCGCGTTCTGCGGCGATTGTTCCTGATGATCATTCGAGGCTGCTTCATAGCAGATACTCTTCCACGGTATCTTTCACTTTGGTCAGCGCCACACGCGATGTGGACCGTATAGGAGAGTATGACCGGGGCTCTTACACCTTTGCCTATTTCCTCCGGGGCATGCGCTCGCACCTCACAGTGGTTCGACCGAGGCTTGCAGCAGGATTTTACCCGCTTCTCGCTGGTGAGTATTTCTCTTGTCTTTTTCCATTCACGGGTTAATAGCGTTTACTGATAGCAGATGTTTTGCCATTGTGTTGGCAGTTTTGGGCCTATGAGAGGCTTCCATATTTGAGTCCCATGAGTGTGTTAGGCTAGATACCTATCCACGAGGACGACGATGGCACCATTCTATTTTGCCAGAGGTCCTTGTATCATAGGGCTTCGCTCACTGCCGTAAGCAGCTGGAGTTGCTGACGGCTGATGCCATCAAATTGCTTCCATACTCAGGGGATCATTTGACCATTGGTTTTGAGGATGGACACCCTACTGGAGTAGAGTATTTGATTTCCACTTCCTCTCTTCACAGATGGAGGCTGGGAGCTCTATTTAGGAGAGCGTGCTATTAGGAGCACCACAGGGGAGATTTGTATACCAATCTTGCCTCCTGTCAGGCGTCATTGGCATGTATCACAGTCACCCATCACTGATATTCCATTGTTGGGAGTTGACAATTCTGATTTATCCGAGGGTCCATGTACTCAAGAGATATTTCAAATACCGTGGCTCCTCAAGACTATCGGGGCCCACCCCGTGCCACAGCTTTATGGGGGACATGGTTCCAGGATCTTTGATGATGACAGATTGGGTGACTTGTGTCCGAGCTCCGACTCATTTGACCCAGATTGATAGTTTGAACCGGCAGTTGGACCAGGCACATGTATTTATTCGGCATTTGGGCAGAGATCCAAAGAGAGAGGCGAGTCATTTGTTCCTTCCACTTCAGTCTTGCCCCTCGGATGACCCATTTGGTTTTTTTCTGCAGCAGATCCTCCTCTTTATAGGCCCGACATCCCCGCTGATAGAGATCCAAATGACTTAGAGGAGTTACATCGTGGACAGATTGAGGATGTGGACATCGAGACCTCGGTCTTCTTCTCATGTATATTCTCGTTATATCTTTTGATAGGCCTCTCATTAGATATTGGGTGGTCGTTCCCCATTCTCGCTATATCTTTTTCGATAGGCCTCTGTTAGTAGTAGTAGGCGCCTGTGCCCCATTTTCATGTACTTATAGCTCTATAGAGCTGATGTATTAGATGATGATATATTTAGGAATGTATGCATCATTTTTCATTCCCTATATCATATTGCCATCCATTATCTTATGCATGTATCATGTTATGCATATGTATGTATGTCCGTAGATATTCTAAGATTGACCCTGGATGGTCTTATGACACTACCCCATATGATGTCTTCTTCGACGAGCTTAGTCAGATAGATCATACCCCACCGTCAGTGGTGGCATTGGGTATGCGATCGTGGTATGATAGCATGTCACCCCCAGATAGGGTGACCATAGATCAGTTGCTGCAACATACTATGACTTTATTGCCTTTTCAGGTTCCTGCAGGATTTGTAGACGGGATACTAGAGCATTGGCTACCTGATAGGGACGTATTCCGTTTTGGCACCCATGAGTTGACTCCTACTCTGGAAGAGTATGCGCACGTTTAACGATCTTTGCCTTTTAGCATGCAGACCTCGCACGCATCTAGCTTTGGGAGACATGAGTAGATTTATTCATGACTCTCACAGATTGAGGCACAGAGTAGTACAGAACGAGCTGACATCTAGCCATATGATCTCCCAGCGTTTTTTGTATGACAGATTTGGCTAAGAGGATAGCTATTCACGATATTCAGGGGATTTCACCGCACCGGAGAGGACCATCAGCGCTTGTCCGTGGTTGATGTACTCGATCTATGCGTCTTCATCATATGTCTATATGCCACGATATATGGACGAGATAGACATTGGTGTCATTATGGTCGTGAGAGCTCTTAGAGAGGGTCGCACCATTGTAACTATGATCGTGCAGAGACCCCATGCAGTCAAAGATCCTATTGTTGCACGATCCTACAGAGAGTGTTCACGGGGAGTTCGGCCATGTTATACGTGTGGTTTATGTCACACTTGAGACCAACTGGTACCGATTAGACGATTATGGGTATTGCTTCTCCCCATGATATGGCCATGTCATACTCCTTTCACCATCGGCGTGTCTGATGCTCACCCCGGTCCGCATTTTTGGCAGATATCAGAGATCCATTTAGCATATTGTTGTGCTCGGGGCTTTGCTCACCATACAGCTTCATTACTCACACTCCGGACATGGATTTCCTTCCTCTAGCTGGCTTGAGGGGTGTGACTACTTATCACCCACTAGCCATGATGTCGCAGTTCGACCAGTTCCATGATTTTCATCCTTTTGAGGGGGCGACAGGTCAGCATTCAGCTTCTCGATACCTCTCAGCAGAGGACCGATCTCGTGTATATGCTTGTTGGGATCAGCGTTAGATAGCTGCTTTTTCTGTCAGTCATCCCGATTATTCTGCAGAGTACTCCGCATGGATGGAGACGGAGGTTTTATCGGCTGCAGCAGTATTTGCAGTACCGGAGAGCGAGTTATACGATGTAGAGCCTATGGAGGACATTGATGCCTACATCAAGGAGGATACCATCATTGGGTTGCCAAAGATTTCTTCCGATTCACCTAGTACCAAAGACTTTTGTGATTCCGATTCAACACTTTCGACAAGATTTCAGAGCGAGTCTTCATCCGATGACATTTGAGAGAGATCGATTCGATCTATGATGTCAATCGCTTCTGATGTGAGGGATGCCGCCTATTAGAGAGAGAGACGAGGCATCGGCTCGTAGAGATGCCACCGTCACGAGCGTGATGAGGCTAGGTCAGCCATAGACGCAGTGGTAATTAAGCGGGATATCGCCATATCTGCCCGGGATGTGGCTGTCACAGATAGTACTACAGCGAGGTCCCTTACCACTGGTATGATCGCAGAGATGAGCGCTTATATCGATGAGCATATGGTCATCATGCAGATGGCTATAAATCTGTTGGGTCGTGTGGATATTCTCATCCAGGAGACTACAGCTTTACCTCCTTCATCTGAGAGGATGCCATGTTGGTCTTGCTAGCTCGCATGTACCTCGATCCGTAGATGAGCTTGTATTTACCTACACGCATCTAGCTTAGCCATTTTGTCATGTATACGCTTTATCATTGTATATATCAAACAACATTATATATGACAGGGAAATATATTTTTGGATCACTTCCCTTTTAGATATGCCTTGTTATTTGCTTGATATTTTGTCTGCTGCTTCAGGGCTTGTGATCTTGATGTATTCTGAATTCCTCCTTGGTGGATGGACATTGAGTTGTCTCTAGATAGTTCAGAATGGATCATCGATCTATGTATCCTTACCATCTTTGGTGTCTTGGGACTTGTTTCTGTATGGAAATGTGGAGAGGAGTGTGGCTTTCCTCTCTAAGATTGACCGCACCACAGATGGTCGCCAGTACTTTTGTTCAGGAGAAGCCTAGTTAATTCCATCTCTTATGGATTGGAATTTCTCTTAAAGGCATGACCGCATGTTAGATGGTCGTCGAATCTCCTATTTGGGAGGAGTTCAGGTAATTCCATCCCTTTGGTCTGAAGCTGAATGAAATGTAATGGATTGCAAGAGAATCCCAATACCCATTGACAATGGTTTGTGTTTTGGTAGGGGGTGAGACCAAACCATAAATGGCTGCCTACGTACTCCTATTGAAGAGGAGATCAGTGTCTGCGTAGTTCAAACTCAGTGTAAGAGGTTCAACGTCAGATATAGGTGACATTGTGTAGGAATGTTTTGGTTGTTTTTGTAAGGAGAAGAGGTAGAAATGTTTTTGTTATTTTTGTTTTATTGCGGTAAGACGGCCATATGAAATGGTTGCCTTCACGTACTCTATCAAGAGGAGATCAAAGTCGACGTAGTTCGCCCTCGTATGGTAAGAAAAGCGTAATCCATATGTGCGCGTGTCGAGTGGGGAAAAAGAAAGTTTAATCCTGGGTTGGGGTTAAATGCTTCTTAAGTCACTGTACTATACGTCAACTTACAACTAGGTCACTAAACTTTTTTTTCTTACAGTCAACTCACTAAACTACATTTTACTAACAAAACGTTTGTATTTCCAAGTTAACAATTTTGACTTTAGACTGAATTGGCCAAATAAGCTGCTTACGTGTAAAAAAATACTAATGTGGCACAGATTTGTCCATGTGGCCAACATTACGTGGACATGGAGGGAAATTCTCCCTCCAGATTACCTGTGTATGGACCCACATGTGAATTAAGAGGATTTCAATCGTCATTTGTCTAAATTTGTTCCAGACGTTCGTTCAACTGAGCCCTAACTCAACCCAACCCAACCCAACCCTTCGAAAGTGATCGATGAATTGAAAAACCTAGCAAAAAATGAGTACGAAGTTCGATCGATCGATTAAAAGCTAACAAAATTGATTATTTGGGAAATATTGGTGTGATACACGTTGGTTAGAAGTCGTTTGGTTTGACATCAAGTAATTCAATGATGTGTATGTCCCATATTATGGTCCCCTCCTGTCCCCTTTTCTGATTTTGATGTTTTTTTTGGGTTTATTGTCCAATATTATGGTCCCCTCCATGTGTTATTGTCGTATTGTACTTTTACTTCTAATTTCTAGAGTTCAAATGTATTATTCAATGTTCAGTTTTGTCTTTTTCTTTACTGATTCTTGTTTTAAGATTAACAAAATCATTATTTACAAAATCATTATTTATTTTGGACCTCTTTTGTCCCTACATGCATGCTCTGTAATTTAGAATATTCCTTCAAAAGTTTATTGCTTATGCTCTGTTTTGCATATGGTTTCATTTGTTACAGATGAATACTATTGTTCAAGTTAATGTACACCATGGTGGGAGGTTCATTTATGCTCCTCTATGTGACTATGTAGGAGGTACAGTTTATCATATGCCACGTTTGGACACTGATTATATTTGTATGGGTGCTATAAATGAGTTAGCTACAGAACTTAGTTACCATCCTCAGTCAAGTGTTTATTTTAAATCTGATGGAGTAGATATAAATAATGGGGTTAGAATTGTTTATGATGATGCTAGTATAAGAGATATGGTTAATATTTGTCTGCCACATGGTGTAATTGATGCTTATGTAGACCATGTATTACCATATAATCTTGATCAAACCTCTATATTGGATGAGCATAATAGTAACTATGTGACTGATAATGTATGTGATAATGTGGTTTCAATTGTTGATGAAATTGTGGCTGATAATGTGGCTGGTGGTGAGGCTGAGGATGACGGTCAAGGTGAAGGTGAATGTGAAGGTGAAGGTGAGGGTCAGGGTGTTGGTGATAATGAAGTTAATGTGACAGTTGACAATGTTAGGGGTAGGAAGAGGTCCAAAAGGGTAGTTGAGGATGATAGTTCTGAAGAAGAGAATAGTACTGATGATGAGTGTAGTGATGATGAATTAGTAGAGGCTAGGAAGAAAGCTAGGGAATTTAAGATGGATATGAGAAAGAATGTAGATGAAGAAGGTGGAACTGAGGGAGAGGAAGGAGGTAATGATATAGAGCAAGGAGGAAATCAGGGAGACAATGTGGAAGCTAAAATTGCAGATGCAGAGGATGATCAAACAAATACTGCTAGGGGCAATGAAAGGCAGGTGCAGGGTGAGGGTGATGGCAACCAACATGATAGTGGTAGAACTAATTCAGACAGTGAAGAAGAAGACAAAGAATGGCATAGTGACTATGAGAATAGTGATGTCCTTAGGTCACTTTCTGAGAGCAGTGATGAAGAAGAAGATGTGTGCTATTTGGGGCCTCCTCGTAGTAAGAAAAAAGAGAAAATGGGTAAGGCTTACAACCCTAAGATAAAAATGAAATTGATTAAGTTTAAGTAGTACATGACATTTTGTAGCATTAGGGAGTTTAAAGATGCCATAAGAGACTACTCTATTGCTAATGGGAGGAAGTTGTGGTATCCAGTTAATGACTCCATAAGATGCCAAGTGAGGTGTGAGAAAGGATGTCCTTGGAGGTTGTGGGCTAGTTACATGCAAGGGACTGATATATGGCAAGTGAAGTCTATTTTGGACACTCATAATTGTTGTAGGAACTTCAAAAACAAGTTGGCTACAGTAAAGTACTTGGCAGAGTACTATGGCAGTAGGATTAGAAGGAATCCCAGCTGGAAACTAAGGGAAATGCAAGAAGAAATAAAACTTAAACTAAATTTGGATGTAACAGAGGTTAAGTGTATGAGAGTTAGACAGTTGGCGTTGCAAGGGATTCAACAGGTGATGAAGGACCATTATGCAAGGGTGTGGGACTTTGGTGGTGAGATAATAAAGAGCAACAAAAACAATACAGTTGATATCAAGACAACTTGATTGAATCCAGAAGATGTTCCTAGATTTAAAAGGTTTTATGTGTGTTATGATGCTTTGAAAAAGGCTTGGAAAGAAGGTTGTAGACTTCGTTTCGGATTGGATGGTTGCTTTCAAAAAGCAGGTTGTGGTGGTCGACTTTTTGTCTGCAGTTGGTAGGGATGGAAACAACCAAATGTTTCCACTAGCTATGGGGGTGGTGGAAAGTGAAAACTTGGATAGCTGGAATTGGTTCCTCCAATTATTGGTGACTGACTTGGATTTGGGGGATGGGTATGGGATCACTCTCATATCTGATCAACAAAAGGTAACTGTTATCAATTTTTTTATTGCATTCAGTTTTTGTTATAACAAGTTGTGCATTTTTTTAACACTCTCATATGATGACTGTTGCAGGGACTGAAAGCAGCTATTCAGGACCTTCTTCCTCATGCAGAGCATAGAAATTGTGCAAGGCACATCTATGCAAATTGGAGGAAAAAATATCCCTCACAAGCATTAAAGCAAACATTCTGGGAGGCATCCATGGCTACACACCCTGTAGCCTTTAAAAGGGCAATGAATGAGGTAAAAAGGTTGTCTACCCCTGCACATGACAAGCTAGTTGAGCAAGATCCAAAGGTATGGTCCAAAGCATTTTTTGAGACTCATTCAAAAACTGACAGTGTAGAGAACAACATGAGTGAGTGTTTTAATGCATGGGTTATTAAGGCAAGATATATGCCAGTTCTTCAAATGATATCAGAAATTCATGACCAACTTATGGTGAGGTTGCACCAAAAGAGAGATGCAATGCTAAAGACTGAGGAGTTAATATGCCCAAGAATAAAAAAGAAACTAGATGCTAATATTTTAGAATCTGCACACTGTGATGCTCTATGGGATGGACAATCAAAGTTCCAAGTGAAGGAGAGAGGAAAAGGAGGGTACACTGTTGACCTAGAGCAGAGGAGTTATGCATGTAAGGTGTGGGATTTAACAGGAATCCCTTGTACTTATGCAGTTAGAGCCATTCATTCTATATATGGAAACCCTATAGAATATGTTGCTAAGTGGTACACTAAGGATACATTTATTAAGACTTATTCTCACACTCAAGAAGTTCTAAATGGGGAAGACTTTTGGGATTTTACTGAGTGTGATATAATGCTGCCACCACCTATGAAGAAAAAATTAAAGGGAAGGCCACAAAGATTGAGAAGGAAGGATCACTGGGAAGATGGGGCTACTAGCAGTAATGTGGCTAGGGTGTCAAGGAAAGGGAGGAAGATGCATTGTAGCTTGTGCAAAGAAGAGGGTCACAATTGAGTTAAATGTCCAAAGCACCCAACTCTGCCTGGACATAGAAAGGAGAAGGAGGTTAAGGTACACTATATACTTTATATGTTTCTAAATATATGTTTGTCTCAGCAGAACTTGATATATCCATTATATGTTGTTTAATAGGTTACTGCCATTGAAAAGGGAAAAGAGATAGTGGTCCATAGCACTGCTCAGGGCTGCAAGGAAGATGCAAGTGGCAATGTAAGTTTTTTACAACTGCATCAATGAAGGAAGCTAATATATCAGTTAAATGTTATTTTTGACATGTTGCTTTATATAGGCTACTAACATTGAAAAGGAAAAGAGATGGTGGTAGCAATCACTAAGGGAAGGAGAAGGTGGTAAAGACTTTGCTAAGGGAAGGAGAAGGTGGTTGACTCTGCTAAGGGAAAAGACAAAATGCTATTTGTATGTACAATTTCTTTCATTCAAAATGTTGTATTAATTTTCACTTAGGGTTACTAATAATGAGTTGTATTGTAGATGCCAACTCCTAGACTTATAAGGAAGAAGAAGTCTTCACAAACAACAGTTCAATGCTGCACTCCACCTACTTCTACACCACCAACCCAGATAAATACAAGAAAAAGGCAAGCAAGTCAACAAAATTCACAGCATTCAACTAGTAGGCCATTCAAGGCACCAAGGAAGAAGGGTGGAACCCCTACTAAATAGTTGCATTTAAGTTTTTTTATAGCCCACTAGTAGTTCATCAATGGTACTTTAGTAAGTATTTGGTATAGCTCTGTTTTGGTATAAGTGTCTTAACTTTTGTAATCTTTTGGTATAGCTTCTGTTTTGGTGTACCTTGACTACTAAGGGGAAGGAGAATATTTTTGGGGCTTCAATGTGTCAACTGAGTATATTATTAGGGGCTACTTAATGTGGCAAGAAATACAGGGTTTGTGTGAATTGTATTGATACTAGTTGAAGTTATAACAAGAATGATCCACTTTTTGGGCCTACTAATTTAAGTTTCATACATTTTTTTATTGTTGGTTGACATTTATTGTTGCCTGTGTAATGGTTGTTAGCATTTCATTGTACTTTCTTCCTGCTGATGCATTTATCCCTTACTGGCTGCAAATGCAAGTTTTTGTTTTGTAAATGATAACTGCTTACATTAATACAGGATGTTTTGGGTTTGATCATGACAAATGGAATATCTCTATTTTTTGTCATTCTTTTTTCACTGGTATATACATAACTGACAAAGTCCAACAATATCTGGTACATGCTCTGTTTTGGGTTTGGGAATGATAAATGACACTGCTTTGTGAATGATAAATGGTACTATGTTGTCTTACATCATTCTTAACTCACAACTACTAGCACTAAAGACACAAAACAACCATTAGTTAATTAAAATCAAATTGCTCTGTTGCCACCATTAACTCAAAAATAACAACAATAACACTCTAGAAGTTAATGTTCTGCTGCTTCATTTCCTTTAAGACATAAACACAACAACCATACATGAATTACAATCATTCACTCATATGCCACTCTTAACTCACAAAATACAAATAACAAAACAAAAAGAGTTTCCCCAATGTTGTTTTACACTACTATTACTAAAACATACGTAAAAAATTAACCATGAACAAATTAAAATGATCCACATTTTCTTGAGTTTTCCAAATTGATCAACATTTTCCATAATCATCTCTTTTACCACTTTTAACTCACTTCCATCTTCAATCAAGCTACGCCTTTGTACTTCTTCATTAGCAGTTACAAGCTCATCCCTCAATTTTTTGATAACTTCCCTTGATCTTTCAGTGAATGGAGGATCACACCACTTGAAAAATCCACAATACCTATTTTTATCCTTGTCAACAAAACAATAAAACAAAAATTTGTGTGGGAAAATTAGCTCAAACAAATGAATCTGGTGAGGGAAAATTAGCTACAACCAAGAGGGAAAATATCTTGCTCATTGACTTACCTTGTATCTGCTACAGCCAACGAATCTTCTACCTGGATCTAGGGTTCCTTCTTTCCAAGCTTCCCACATGGGTGCAACGATTCCACAACGACAAACGATTGGAGAAGAAAACGTGGACTCGCGTTCAGAATCTGAAGATTTACTCACCGATTTCCTTTTGTAAGAAGTGTCTACTCCACTTGAGGTAGTCATCTCAACAAACGCATCAACGGATTGTTAGTAGCAATTGAGTTTTTGTTTGACTGACTGCAACGACGACTATGAACCCTTATTTTTGCCCCCTTCTGAGTTTTTTTCGTTATTTATCAGAAATCATTTGTTGGGCTGGATCGGATCTTTATTGGGTGGATCGAATCTTAGTTTTCCATGGGTGGGCAATAGCTTAGGTGTTAAAATTAATTACATGTAGGCTCCAGCTAGGATTAAATGGGACCCTTCGTTTTACACGTCAGTTTCCCGTCCAATTAATTAACGTCTGTTACACAAATTTAAATTTTTGTTAGTAAAATGTAGTTTAGTGAGTTGACTGTAAGAAAAAAAAGTTCAGTGACCCAGTTGTAAGTTGACGTATAGTACAGTGACTTAGGAAGCATTTAACCCCCTAGGTTGAGGATAAACTGCAGGTGAAAAGTTTGATCCCAGGAATGGGTAGCCAAACTGCAAACGAAAGAGGTTCAATCCGCGGTGGGATGACCTGAATCGTATGAGCGCGAAGGAGAAAGCCAGGCTGCTGGCTTGAAGAGTACGTTTCCCTGAGGGGCAAAGTGTAGATAAGTTGTATGTGGTAAAGGGTTAAAGAACCAGAATAACTGGTGACCTGATGATTATGCACTAGGGTGTTTGCTGGTTACTTCAGACATAATACCGTTTTATGGTGTCTGAGTTGATGAGTTGTGGAAATTCATCACCGTCCATTTCTTGTAATCTGAGAGCGCCTCCTGTCAATATTTCTTTGACAATAAACGGGCCTTCCCAGTTAGGAGCAAATTTTCCTCTAGCCTGATCTTGGTTGTCAAGAATCTTCTTCAAAACCAAGTCATGTTGTTTAAACTGCCGTAGCCGGACTTTTTTGTTGTAGGATCCGCCATCCTTTATCGATATAATCGACCATGGAAGATAGCATTGTGTCACTTTTTCGCTTTATTAGAGACAATTGGTGATACCTGTTTGTACCCATTGGTCTTCATCCAGCTGAGCGTCGATCAATACTCTGAGAGATTCCATCTCAACTTCTATGGGGAGCACTGCCTCCATCCCATAGGTTAAAGCATAGGGGGTTGCCCCAGTTGAAGTGCGCATGGAGGTTCTGTAGGCTAACAAAGTAAGAGGCAATAGGTCAGGCCAATCTTTGTGGTTGACAGACATCTTTTGCATAATCTTCTAGATATTTTTGTTAACCACTTCAACAGCACCGTTCATCTTCGGACGATAGATGACAGAGTTAAGATGTTTGATGTGGAATTTACTACATAATTCCTCCATCATTTTATTGTTGAGGTTTTTGGCATTGTCTGACACAATAACCTCTGGTTGTCCGTATCGACAAACGACATTGTTTCTGATGCAGGCAATGATGACTTCTTTAGTGACCCTGGGGAAGGAGGCTGCTTCTACCCACTTGGTGAAGTAGTCGATCATGGTAAAGATAAATCGATGACCATTA
Organism: Panax quinquefolius; assembly: GCA_020205615.1. Classification (NCBI taxonomy): domain Eukaryota; kingdom Viridiplantae; phylum Streptophyta; class Magnoliopsida; order Apiales; family Araliaceae; genus Panax; species Panax quinquefolius. The sequence goes on from CM035172.1 coordinate 71,805,377, forward strand.
CTAGCTTTACGCTCAATGGGCCCTATAACGTCCATTCCCCGCATTGAGAAAGGCCAAGGCAAACTCATATTGTGGAGCTCCCGTGGAGGGGCGTGTATAGCATTCCCATGAATCTGGCACTGATAGCATCTTTTGACGTGGTCGTTGCAATCGGCTTTGAGAGATAGCTAAAAATGTCCTGTCTTGAGGACCTTCTTGACAAGGAGGGGGCCACTCATGTGGGGGCCACAGACTCCACCATGGATTTCATCCATAAGCCTTTGGGCTTGATCTTTATCTAGACACCTGAGGAGACCTAGTCCTGCATCTCTTTTGTAGAGCTCATCTCCACTCAGGTAGAACTTCATAGCAATTCGATGGATCCGCCTTTTCTTAGTCGGGCTCGCCTCAGCGGGTGTAGATCCATCTCGCAGATATTCCTTGATATGTTGATACCAAGGATGTTGGATGGGAGGTAGCTCATCCGATACTTCTCCAACGTAATTCCCATAGGCTGGGGCCTTGCTCAAGGAAATTGTGATGCTTGGCAAGTGTTCCTTGTCTGATATGCGAATCAAGGAGGTCAAAGTTGCTAACGCTTCCGCGAAATCATTCCTATTACGAGGAACATGTATAAAGGAGATTTCTTTAAACTCCAAAGCCATCTTCAAAACCTGCCGTTGGTAAGGCAGCAAATGTAGTTCCTTGGTTTGATAGATTCCGGTGGATTGTCTGATTATCAACTCCAAATCTCCAAGGATAGTTAACCGCCTGATGCCCATTGAACGGGCAAGTTTTAGCCCCATGAGACAGCCTTCATACTCAGCCGTATTGTTGGTGCCGACAAACCGTAATTTGATATAGCAACGGGATATCGCTCCCCGTGCATTTTGAGATACTAGAATCGCTCCGCTCCGGAACCTTCCATATTAATGACTCCATCAAAATACATCTTCCATGATTGGCGCCGTATCGATCGATGATGTTGTTGTCTTGTCATTATTACTCCTTCATCAGGGAAATATGTTTCCAAGGGTTTGAAATCCCCTGAAGGTGCGGCGGCCAGTTCATCCGCGATTCCTTGACCTTTGATGGACTTTTGAGTCACATAGACGATGTCAAATTGTTGTAGGATCAACTACCATCTGGACAAATACGGCAATTTAACATGGGTTTGTTGAACACGTGCCTTGAGAGGATCCACATGGGATATGAGATGGGTTGTGTGACCATGGAGGTAATCTCAGTAACCTCATGGAAGCCCATTGCTGCTAAAGCACAACACGCCTTTTCGATCAGTGTACTTGTGTTCACTCATCACGAACCTTTTTTTGAGGTAATAGATAGCTCGTTCTTGGCCTCTATCATCTTTCTCGTCTCAAAGATATGACCCATGGCATTGTCACTTACGGACATGTATACATGAACAGGGGGAACATCATCCTGGGTGGTACCAAGACAGAGCTTTGACTAACTGCTTTCTTGATTGTAAGGAAGGCATTCGCACTCATCATTCCATTTCGGGGAGGAGTTCTTCCTTAATAACTTGAAGATTGGCTCACAAAGTTCTTTGTGAGTTGGGAGATAAACCCTCATCGATGAAGTTGATTCTTCCCAAAATCCTCGTATTTCCTTCTATCGAGGAATGGGCATTTCAAAGTGATGGCTTGGATTTTGACAGATCCACCAATCCTTTGTGGTGACTAAAAATCCTAGCAACTTGCCCGATTTAACACCAAAGGCGATTTAATGGATTCAACTTCAAGTTATACTTACACAACCCGTTGAACAACTTTCTAAGATGGTATATATGGTCATCCTCCTTCCGGATTTGACAATGATGTCATCTACGAGATCTCGATCTCTTTGTGCATTAGGTCATGGAAAAGAGCCATCATAGCTCCTCGATAGGTGTCTCCAGATTGATGAGTCCGAATGACAACCGCCTAGCGCGAAAGTTCCCCAAGGAGTGATGAAAGCGCTTTTCTCACGATTTTCCTCGCAAGAACCATGATCCGATGGTACTCATGCAAAGCAATCAAAGAAAGGAGTACATGTCGATCACAGCAGATTGTCAATGAGAATGTGGATAAATGGCACGGAAAGCTATCTTTTAAGCAAGCTTTATTAAAGTCCCAGAATCCACGTAAACTCGCACCTTCCTCTCCGGGTTTTAGGCATGAGTACAATATTGGATATCCACTCGGGATATGTAGACACCATGATGATGCCGACTTGAAATTGTTTCATAATTTCTTCTTTCACCTTTAAACTCCACTCGTGTTTCATCGCTTTGAGTTTCGCTGACCGCTTAAATCCCTATTTAATGGGAAGGCGATGAAGGACAATGTCGGTGGACAAACCCACCATGTCTTCATGAGACCATGCAAACACATCCTCGAATTGGGTTAATAAGCGTAACCATATCATTCTGCTTGGTTTGGGGTAAGGTCCGAACCAACTGGATTAACTTAGGGCTTTCTAAGGTTCCAAGATTAAAAGAAGTGGTTTGATCAAGGTTGGGTTTGGGTTTGTCTTTGACCCATTCTGAATTTCTCTCGAGGCACCTCAATGTCATCCTCGAGATCCATCAAGGTGAATTCATCTCTACATCAAAGGTACAATCCTTGTGTAGGAGAGGCATCGTATCGACAAAATCACAGCACATCTAAATTCGTAGTCCCGAAACAAAATATGCTTTCACTTAGTATATATGAAATGCATTGATCATACACAATGTTAGCATATACTGGCAAAATAAACTGCTAATACTGTACAGAAAAGTAAGCAGTTATTATATCTATAGGGAATAAAGAGTTTCTGCCCGCTTTACCCTCGTCGACCAAAGCAAGGAATGATGTCCCAATTGGCAAGGGTAAAGTCCGGGTGGACAGCAGTGATGGAGGGATTGTCATCATCCTCCCTGTCCCGAATGATGGCCATTACGTCAGGGCAATCATTGTCTGGGGTGTATCTGTTAGTATGTTCATCATGAACGATGATGTGTATACCGGACATCATCCGTATGACGTCTTGTTTGATTCTTCGTTCCTCTTCCTCCACTGAGGGATTTGGAACAACGATTTCTTTCTCCTTCACCGGTACCGGCTTGGGAAATAACATAGCCATTACATTGGCTGGCACCTTTACTGGAGGTTGTGCAGACTCAGAGTTTGAAGGCGAAGATAAACGCCACATGTTTGAAGCTGGAGGAATTTGCTGATGTTTATGAGGATTCCTGTGACTAGAGCTGGCAGAATAGCCTAGTCCAGCTGTTCCAACTTGCTTGGTTAATCGAATGGGGTACTTGATACCCTGGCAATCTTTACCCAACCCTTGTCCCGGTTTATGACTTAACGACATCATTTCTTGAGTGGCTGACATCACCTCGGCAAAGATCTTAGGTTCGGGCAATGGTGCTCCAATAGTGTGGTATTGGGTGTTGCTTATTGCCAAAGCATGAAAACTGACTGGTTCTATGTCTGTATTGGCATTGATGAACGGCATGTCCCGTCTTGAAGGAATCTCTCGTTCAAGCGATTGATCGTGACCAAAGCTATTATTGATGATGTATTTCAACTGTTGATGAAGAGTGGAGGGGACTGCCCCAGCCATACGAATCCATGGTCGTCCCAAGAGCAGGTTGTATCCTGAATCTATCTTGAGCACATAGAAAGATATACAGAAGGTGTGAGGACCAATTTCGATTGGCAGCTCAATTACTCCGACCGAGTTACGGCGGGCTCCATCAAAAGCTTTGATGATAGTATGGCTACTCCGAATTCTGTTGAGATTGATATTCATCTTCACCAAGGTAGCATATACGGGCGATATTCGAGAGAGGAACCTCCATCTATTAAGACTCTCGCTACAATGTATCCGGAGGATAAGACCGCAATGATGTGTAACGGTTTGTAATGACCGGTCCTTTCCAGATGGTATGTCATCATCGAAAGGATATCACATTGTTGTTGAAAATGTGATCAACCATATGTTGAAATTTTCCGTATCCACTGATGTCGGGAGATAGGCTTCTTCTAGAACCTTTAGCAAGACCTTCCGGTGATTCTCAGCGGCTAGGACCAAGTCCAAAATTGATATTTGTTGTGGAGCTTCTTTCAAGCTTAAAACCACCGTAGCTTCATTATGACCCCCAGCGCGGAGGAATTTTTCAACCTTCTCCATGGGTATTTTCCCCTTTGATTTGGTGGTGGGCTTCATCACCCGATGGGGGAGATACAGTGGATTTTCCTTCAACACTGCAGCAGTTGTATGTGAGGTGGATCCTTCACCTTCTCCATAATTCCACGGAACCTTAGGCAAGCTAAAAATAGGATATTGTGCTCTACATGGCAAGTTGATTGGCTCGGGAGCGGCCACTTTCAAAGGATTGTTTCCTCCTTTGAGCTGAATGATCGGTGTTATGAGTAAAGTATTAATCCCTTCAACTTCAGTGGATATAACTGCTACCACACTTTTCCACTTAGTAGGGCATGCATTCTCACTTGCACGTGTCTGATGTCGTTATCCGCCAAGCCGCAGACACCACCGCTGTCGATTAGATTTTGAATAAGGTGGCGAGTGCCCAAAGATTCTTCCATCTTTGTGATCATGAGATTGGGAGTGGTATTGGCACATTCCCTCAGAGTTGTACAATCCCGAACGGGGGTTGATTGGAGGTAGAAAGGAATTGATCCTTCCTTCATTGATTAACATGTGAAGGATTTCTTCCATGGGTTGGCCCAAATAGGTGGATTCCTTTTGTTGGTGAAATCTCGACGAGCTTTGGCATTTGCTCTCTTCGTCACTTTGTCTTCTAGCATTTCATTTTCTGAAAGTGACGAGGGAATATTCATGACAATAGGTAGGAGACTGGCATGCTCCTGGTTGATTAATTGCCGAGTCGCTTGATGCTGATAAGTCACCAGTTCTGCCAATTGTCCAATTTATCTACCGAGAGCTTTAATCTTTCGTTCCATTGTGAATTGGAACTTGGCATAATCCCATCTGTCATCACCGTCTTTGAGGGTCTGGGAAGATTCACAGCTGAAGTTGGAATTTTGTCCATTGCTCCAATTGATCATGTTGACCTCTTCTTCTTTGTGTTGAGGAAGAGGGTTGTCTTGTACATGAGGCTGATCGGGTTTGGTGACTACGATCTCCCCGTTGTCTATCAGGTCCTAGATCTTGTGTTTCAGGGCCCAACAATCTTGAGTATCATGTCCAGGTGCCCCGGCATGATAAGCACATTTCCTAACAGCATTGAAACCCCATCCATTAAGGCTGGCTAGTGGAAGAAGATGCGTGATTTTCTTCTGTGTTGTTAGAAGATTTAAAATGTTCTTGAGGGTATCCCCTAAGGGTGTAAACACTTTCGATAAGCTTTGACTTCTCCACCTTTTGGTAGTCTTTGGAGGGTTTGCAGATCCGTCTTTGGAAAGGGAATGTAGTTTCTCCTTTGAATAGGCATGTTTTGATTGCCTTTTTGCCCTCGTAGTATCGTGGAAACATCTTCCTCTTTCTTTTTATGGATTCTCGATTTGTTCCCATAATTTCAGATTGGATGTGATCAAGAATGACTTTGAGTGTGGCTAGGTCTTGAATCTTTCCCGACTTCAACCCCATTTTAGCCATTTCCCATGTTTAACCATTTCAGAAACGGTTTGCCATCTTATTAAAACTCTCTCATAGAAGGGAGCTTCTTGTATGTCTATGAATGTCATGACCATTTCTGATTCTGTCATGGCAGGACTAACTTGGGCAGCCAGGTGTCTCCACCTTTGAGCATACTCTTTGAATGACTCATTAGACTGTTTTTTGATCTTGGTAATTTGATACCGATCAGGAGCCATCTGAGTTTGAAAACTATATTGAGTGAGGAAGGCATGTGCTAGCTCTTCCCAGCTGTGGATTTTGGAGTTGTCTAATCTTGTGTACCACGAACGGGCTTCTCCAGTTAGACTCTTTTGGAACAATTGCATTCTGAGCTTTTCATCCTCTGCATAGGATCCAAGTTCTCCAATAAATACTTTTAGATGTGTGTAAGGATCCCCTAACCCATCATATTTTTTCAAAGTCGAGTTTTAAATTTTTCCGGAAAGTGAACACCAGAAAAATACATAGATCAAGATATGAAACACTCCCTGTGTGTTCCAATTCCTTTGATAAAGCCTTGGGGTCTCTTCTATTTGGAGGACTTTCTTTTTGATGTCACCAGTGTCTGGATCTCTAGTAGGATGGGCAGCATCATGAATTTTGTTAGTTGTATCCAACTGTAGTTCAGGCATTATAATGGCCCGGTTCCCCTCAGTATGGAGGATTCAAAGATGTACGGGTATTTTCGACCTCAGTGTAGATCGGTGTAATTCTTTGAGTAGAACAACCAAATCTGTGATTTGTTTGCTTAATCCGTCGAATTCTTTGCGAGAAACTGGATTAAGTTCAGTTTGGTCGGATGACGACATGATTGACTGTAGGCCTGTTGTCTTTTTGGACTTTGAACGGGTAGTAGGTCCGATTGATTCCCTGCGAAAGACTGGCATATTTTAGTCCTTAGGGAAGGTGTATAATAACATGATATGTGATGTGTCCATTTTAGGAATTATCCTGCAAAACGGATGTCAGCTGTTTGTAGCATGTATGTGGACACATTGCTTCATATTTCTCATTACATGGAGATAGATATGGAATGAAATTACAAGTAATTGTGTTTACAAGTAATTGAAATGAGAGCATGAAGAGACTTTCCTCCGTTTGGGTTTATCGAGGTCAATTTATCTTAGGTTACTCTCATGCTTTTTTGGCATGAAGGTTCCCAAATCATCGCAATCTACTTGACGGGAAGTTAATCCAGTCTTTCAACTAGAGCGAATTTGGGTGGTGCCTTTCCTGAGCCTCGGAGAATTAGTCTTCTCACGAGTCTAGTAATCAAACACCAACGGGATAGCCTCCTGGTGGAGGGACCACACAACATACATTCACATACATCGCGTCTCACCGTATGAAATGATGACATATGTGAAGCACTAATATCATAAGCAGTTTTTAGTGCGAAGCACTAACATCACACGCAGATATGATGCGAAGCACTAAGCTCAAACAAGACATGCATTCGTACACATTCATCTAATGTAAATGCAACATCCACACACAAGCAGATAATAGTTTTTGAAAAGATTGTAGTAGCGGCTTAAGTCCTCTTACTGGAGTCCCCAGCAGTAGTCGCCACCGTCGACGCTTGGATTTTTGGATGTCCCTTTCCGCACTTGTTCTTTTTCGTGTTCTCATTTTAGGTGAGATTTGTTTGAAAAAACAAGTGAAAAAGGTCCGACTTGTATAATGTCGACGATGGGGGATTAAGAGTCGCCATTGGTTTTTTAAATGGTTGTACCAACACAACCGAGAAAAGGTTTACATTGACCCAAAGATGTGACACATTGATATACTGAGTCGGCGAAACCGAGATTCATTTAGGGTCCGGGGACTTGGTTATCTTGGGAAGGTGTTAGGCACCCCACATCCGTGTTACCACTACCGATACCCACTATTATGGGTCAATGTCTTTGTTATATGAAAGTTGTGTGAGGCCTCGTTCAACCTATATACATGGATTTGAATATATGTAAAAATTCGCCAGAAGATATGGCTTTGATGTTTTTATAAAAGAGGTTTTTAAACCTCGATGCTCAATAGAATTAAGACATTTTACACTCCCATTTTATTAAGTGATCGGCTGGATTGATTTTATTTGACGGATGCGAGGCATCCGTATGAAAATAATATACAAAAATAATGTCGACTTCCTCGTGGGTATGGAAACCATCTGAGGAAAATCAGACATCGCAGAATAATTTACAAGTCGCCATACAAATTAAAAATGTCCATCACGGGAACCTAATCTAGATCCAATGGGATGAATCTGTGATCACATGATTCCTAGGCTCACAAAATACTGCAGTTTATATGAAAGCAGTAAGCAGGTATATATATAAAAGCTGTAAATATATATATATATATATATAGACAAGATCACCAACCACGAAGCACCTTTATGGGGGATCAAAAATGTAAATAAAGTCATTAAAGCTATCAACCACCACGGAGGAAACTCCAAGCGGGACGAAATGTAAATAAAGTCAGAAAAGCGATCAACCGCCACGAAGGAAACTCAGGCAGATTTAAAAAAATATATATATATATATGTATATATATATATAAAAGCGAAAATGCACGAGATGTAAAATTGTGCTCATCGAACGAGTTCGACCACGCTCATATATATAAGTATATATATATAAAAGCGAGTAAACGCACTGGATATAAAATCTAGGCTCATCGAACAGAGTCCGACACATAGTTAATATATATAAATGTACATATATATATTAAAAGCAATAAACGCTCGAGGCATCAAGTTTAGGCTCATCGAACAAAGTTTGATACATACGCTATATATATAAATATATCCGCATCAAGTTCAGTGCAAATCGATCGAAGCATAACTCGATAATGTTAGTCAATATATATAAGTATATATATATAATATATATATATATATACAGACTGGAATGAAACCACAGACCAAAGTTCGGGCAAAAGCAAGCAACACGACTCTCAACGTGTAGAAGGGTGTGTGTAAAGATGAAGAGAATGACTCTAAAGTGTGTGAGAAGGCTTACAACTGACTACTAAAAAAGGTTTCTATATCTTTAGAATGGGTAAACACTAGGCTTTTGTGGGTACAAAAGAGGCTATATATGAGCTCACAGGTGTTTGAAAGTAAGAAAATACAATGTATGACGAGTGTAGAGAAAATTGTGCAGGGTTTCCCCGTCTTTTTTCTCTTAAAAATCAGCACCCCAAGCCCTCTATTTATAGGCAATATGAGCCGCTAGGTGTACTGCTAAATTTGCCACAGTGTACCAGAGGCGGGTCGGGTCGGCCCGAGTTTGTCGGGTTAGGTCGTCTCGAAGTACGTGCACTCAGGCACTGTAATGTCCACTCGGATTTTGAGAAGTGCAATCTGGGCATCCGTTTTGAGGTATTCAGGACCTATTTTGGACCGCCGTTGTCGAGAGTTGTACGATGGCATGGGATTAGAGTTTGTACGAAGTCTTTGAAGATGAGACGATGCCCTCCGGTCTTCAAGCTTCAACTTTCATCCGTTACCCCGCACAATAGTCACTTGGGATTGGTTAGCCTTGTGGGACATCGTTGCGTAGAGACGTGACGTGGCATCGTGTTGGACGAGATGACGATGTTGCCCCTCACCGGTGTCATCTTTAAATACCTCAATCAGAGTTCGTATGAAAAACTAATGGCCGTTTTACTATAGGAGGTCAAAACTATCCCGACTCGCATTACAATTCCAAAGACCTTTGGGGCGAGGACTAAAGCTAGCCCGGATGGTATTAGGGCGTGAAATTTGGTCTTGGGTCGTGAATTTCGATCTTTGGGCGTGAATTTAGCGCTGAAGCGCGAATTTGGCGTTAGGCAAAAACTTGCAGAACCCAACCATCGGAGAACAGAACAACTAATTTTTTTTCTATTTAACACTGCTAACATCTAAATTAACATGCTAACTTATATAAATTACACATACACACACTACCCAATGCATATACTAGTTTAAACCACTAAACAATAATTTTAGAAAACTTAAATCATTGTACGCACTATTTTAAAACCAAAACTCCATTATCGATGTTTGACAAGGTTTAACACTGTAAACCACAATTAATCATCACATTCATTCCTTTGAACTAAGTTCTCATTGACTTCTTTCCCAACTAACATACATAATGTTCAGTAAGTTCATAAACAACCAATTGCATACAATTATATTATATCAATTTTGATACTCTACAACCCACGTTCCTACATGTATGTTCACTGTAAAAACTCTTTTCTTGTATACGTAATTTACCATACAATCTTATCTATATATTAAACATACAATCATAATATATATATATATGTGTGTGTGTGTGTGTGTGTGTGTGCTAGTATAACAACCACAATTACCAATACACATGGTTTACTGAGAATTTTGTAAAAACTCTATATATACTCTGAAATTCAAGAACACACAAAGTTTAGACATAATAACGTAAAACACATATTGGTACATATATTATAGACACATACCTTTTTGATGATTGGTTAATCCTTGTTAAATACCACAGAAATTATTTAAAAAACCTCAAGAATTTGCTTTGGGAATTCTAGCCTTTTCTCTCTCAAATTCTCTCAAGTTCTTTTCTCTATATTCTTTGTTCTCTTTTCTCTTAAGCCAATATCAGACCCAAAACTGTTTTATGTGAAGTAAAACAAAGGCAACGCACGCACTTTCAAAACGTTTAAAACCCAAACGTAACGGCCATATACTAATGACCCTTTTAAACTATCAGTTACCAAATATATTATTTATTCTTTATATTTTGTTTAATTTAATTTATATTATTAATAAATCAAATTTAAAAATCCAAAAGCCATAGGGCTTTGTTTGGTAAAATTATTTAAAGCTTAAAGACTTAATATACATAAGCCTTGTTTGGCAAAACTAAATTAAAACTACTTTAATTTATTTTAATAACCACTTATAATAAAGTTATTTGTCACACTTTATTTAATAAATTAAATAAAACATTATAATAATTCATTTAATCATTATAAACTTTCTAATTAAGTTATATTAGAATACTATCTCATAATTTCCTTAACTCATTAATTATTTATTAAATAATTAATTAATCAAATCAAATCAAATCAAACAAACATTTATTCACGATAAATACATCCATTAAATATTTATATAATTCAATAAATATTTAAATATTATAATTTAAAAAATTTGGATTATTACACGACACTTGTGTTGTCGTTGCTTGATGATATAGGGAATTTTGTGGTGTATAATGACACATCGCATAAAGGACTAGGTTGTGTGCTTATGCAGAACGGCAATGTTATTGCGTATGCATCACGTCAATTAAAGGATTACGAAAAAGGGTATCCGACTCATGACTAGGAGTTGGTCATGCGGTGGTCTTACCACAAGATTTGGAGACATTATCTTTATGGAGAGAGGTGTGAGATATATCTTGACCATAAAAAATGCAAGTATATCTTTACACAAAAAAGACTTGAATATGAGGCAGAGAAGATGGTTGGAGCTAATCAAAGACTATGACTGCGAGATTTTCTATCACCCCGGAAAGGCGAATGTTGTTGCTGATGCTTTAAGTAGAAAGGGACTGGAAAAGTTAATGATGTTGACTGCTTAAGAGAAGTTAGTGTCGGAAATGGCTAAGACGGAATTGGAAATTAAATATCCGATAAAATCCGACGAGAAGTTGTGCCAGATAGGAAACGGTTTAACGTTGGCCGATAAAGTGAAGAATGCACAACTTCAGGATGGAGACTGCAAAAAGATAAAATAGAAAGTATCTGAAGGGGAGAAAAACAAATTCAAAATCGATTCGGAAGGGTAACTTCTATTCGAAGGGAGAATTTCGGTTCCACCAATACTGGAAGTTAAAGAGAAAATTCTGAGTGAAGCTCACAACTCAAGATATTTGATTCACCCTGGAAGTACGAAAATGTACACGGATCTTAGACATCATTTTTGGTGGCCGAATATGAAAAAGGATGTGGTTGAGTGTGGGGCGAAATGCTTAATGTGTCAGAAAGTTAATGCTGAACACCAAAGGCCAAGTGGATTATTGCAACCATTGGAGATACCGGAATGGAAATGGGAGCATATCACAATGGATTTTGTGGTAGGTCTCCTAATGACTCAGCAAGGTTATGACGTCGTTTGGGTGATTATTACTCGATTGACGAAGTCGGCCCACTTCTTACCAATCAAGATTAGATTTAACCTGGATCGGTTGGAAAAACTATACGTTAAGGAAATTGTTTCAAGGCACGGTGTACCTCATCCATTGTATCGATGAGACCCGCGTTTCACATCTAATTTCTCAGGCGATTACAAGAATGTTTTGGAACTCAGTTGAGAATGAGCCTGACGTACCATCCTCAAACAGATGGGCAGTGAGAGAACAATCCGGACACTTTAGAAGATATGCTCGAGCATGTATTATGGATTTCAAGGGAATTGGGATGATCATTTCTTTGTTAGTTGAATTTTCCTATAATAATAGTTATCACGCAGTATTGGCGTACCGCCTTATGAAGCGTTATCTGACGAGGAAGTCTGAGAACTCCGTTATCTTTGGGATGAGGTAGAAGTGAACGTCAACTATTAGGTCCAGAGTTGGTACAACAAACCATCGAAATCATCAAGGTCATTCGAGCAAGATTGATAGGCTTGCACAGGATGATAGCGGAAGAAATATGCCGATCAACACCGCAGAAAAATCGGAATTCGATGTTGGTAGTTATGTGTTCTTGAAAGTATCTCCTGGAAGGAAAAATTCGTTTTAGCGAAAGGAAATTATGCCCTAGGTTTATAGGACCTTTTGAAGTGCTTCGACGCGTGGGTGAAGTGGCATACGAGGTAGCTTTACCTCCGAAATTGGTGCATATCCATAATATTTTTCATGTCTCGGTGTTGAGATCATATAAACATGACTATAAACATGTTATAGAATATGAGCCCTTACAGTTTGAGAAAGATTTGTCCTATGAAGAAGTCTCTGATCAAATTATCGACATGAAAGAACAAGTACTAAGGAATAAAGTGACATCTTCTGCTATGGTAATCTGGAGGAACCACAACGATGAAGAAGCTACGTGGGAACTTGAAGATGTTATGATGAAAAATTATCCTCATTTGTTTGCTTAATCTTATATGATGATTCTGGGGAAAGAATCCTATTAAGGAGGGAAGAATGTGACGAATTTATTTATTGAGTTGTGATTCTGGGGACAGAATCCTTTTAAGGAGGGAAAGATGTAACGATTGAGAAATTTATAATTTAATTTAAATATTTATTGATTAAATAAATATTTTAAATAATTTATTTATTGGAAAAAATAAATAATTGATGAATTGTGATGCATTAATTTAGTAACTAAATTGATTAATGTTAATTAAATTAAATAATCATAATTTTTATTTGAAAGATTTAATTTAATGAAAATAATTAAATTAAATAAATGGTTTAATATTAAAGAAAGTAAATAAATTAAATAAAGTAATGTTTAATTCTAATTTATTAAGTAAATTAGATATATGTAATTATTTATTAATTATAAGTATAATTATAATAAAAATTATAATTATTACTATTATAAGTTATTTAAATTAACTAAAGTGTGACTAGTGGAAACTATATAATATAAGATTATTAAAATAATCTAGTATGGGAATTATGTGGTTAGCCAAACAAGGTCTTGTGGCCTTTGACTTATTCAACTGTCGTCTTTCATTTTTTTTTTAATGAAAGAGTACGTGGGAGAGTGGCCATTTTATTTCTACGCATCTTATATCTCTCCTAAGGCCTAAGAGTAGTGAGTTGGGTGAGAAGAGGAAATACAGAGAGTTTGCAAGGGAAAAAAACACTGAGTTTTTGAGATTGGCAAGAGGAAGAAGGGGAATTTCTAAGCCCTAACACTATCTTTTGCTAGCATACAATCACAGGGTTTAAGGTATAAATTTCTTTTAATTTATATGTTTTGATTTCTTTGTGGTTGTTCCTATAAATTTATAATTATGATTAGATTGATATATATATATATATATATATATATATATACTTATATATATATGGATTATAAATTGATAATCATCATATATGATTGATACTTGGTTGTTAAATTAAATGAAATTTGGGTTTGTAGGAAGAAAATTATATAACGGTGTTTATACATAAAAAATGGCTTAATAAAGTACAAGGTTTCATGTTTAATATATATGAGAATTTGAAAATTGATGTTGGATTATGTTAGTATGTTATGAAACAAAAGCGGCGTAGTTTGAATCACGTAAATTGGTTAAAAAAACGAATTCGTGGCGATCGAATTTGCTAAAAGTGTCAAAATTGGGGAAATTTGGAAATTTGGAAATTTGATTCTTCAAATTCGTGTATATGTGATGTTTATGTGGTTAAAAGGGTGTGTAGCATGCTTAACTATGTTATTATAGAGTTTGAGATGTTTTGGTTTGTGAATTTTGTGGTTTTGGGTTGAATTGGGTGTCCACTGTGTGGCGGGCGCTCTCTCGCGAGTTTCTGTTCGTAGCGCCATGCGTAGCGCTATTATTACTGCGGCGAAGCAACAGCGATTAACGCTATAAATTTGTCTGCTAATCTGCTGAAAGAACGTAGGCTACTTGTGGGATTGAGACGATAGCAAATTGGCCGATGCCTTCCTATGCCAAGCGATGAAATGCCTTATTTGTAGGTCATGAATAATGGACTTAAACTAGTTTGGTATGCATGTTAATGATGTTAAAACATAGTGTGGACTATAATAACATATTGTAATGTGTTATAATACCAAAGTGTTAGATTTTAAGTGATTGTTTAAGTAAGTTATGAAATGAAATCAAACGTGATGTTTTCAAAAATTAAAGATAAATGATAAGGTTTATGTTAGGTTATAGTGTGATTTCAGATTTGTTAAGGATGTTAACCAACATGGTTAGATGTTAGGTTAGGGTTATGACCTAAATGATGGTTTAAACCCCCTAAAGCTAATATTCATACAACTAATTGTTGTTGCGATTTCAATGATATATGTAGGGTAATTGGTGAATATTATACTTGTGTAGCTTACATACAAGGCAAGTTTTCTAACTCTACACTTTCGTTGAGCTAGTTCTATTATTACATTGTGTAACTTTATTCCTATAATTGAGAAAGTTCTTGTATCTAATTTGTTTATGAGGATGCAAGTTTCTAAACCTTACCTCTTTACACTGAGCAAGCTTTCTAACTTCATTCTTTTCATATTGAATGCAAGTTTTTATTCCTAAATTATCATTGTACAAGTTCCTAAAATTCTATGTAAAGTTGAGCAAGCCTAATCTATCTTGCGTATGTTTGTATAAGCTCTTGTAACCTAATTCGTTACCTCGAGCGAGTTCTACTTTTCTGCGTCTTGATATTATTATTCAAAGCATATATTGTTCTAATACATTGATTCAAAGGAGATTGTTCTAATTCTTTGAATATAGTACTTTGCATGTGTATCATGTTTATTCAAGTGTATATTGTTGATATCCGATCTTTGACTTTGATAGCCTTGCTCAGTTATACATTCTTGTATTAAACCTTCAAGTAGTACGCAAACTCTTTTAGATTAAATTAATCTATAATTGAATAGTGTTCTAAAATTCTAGAAACAACGATAAACTAGTTCCAAACTAAACTTTCTTTAGTCTTGGAAGTTCTAAATCAAAATCGAGACGAACAACCTAACATAGGGGATTTTGTACGTATTAACGTTTAGATGTTTGTGCACAATACATGGTCCAAAGGGCTTATCCCCCTAAGTACGTTAAGAAGAGTCTATATAGTCTAAATGACTGTTAAGGTTGAGGTAATAATACCTAAATACCAAAGACATAGTTCGTGGTCTTAAGACCCTCAGATATTAAATTCGAATTTGTTTTCTATTTTTGGATTCGTAGAACAAGTTCATTATTGTTCAGCATTCGTTGTTCATTCTTATGTTGTTATTATTACTACTCTTTATATCAGTGAGCAATTGTTTGCTCACTCTTGCAATTAACACTACCGCTAAAGCTGAAAGAGTCGATGAGCCATCTACTAGCAAAGGAAAGGGCAAGATGTCCAAGTGTTGAAGAATTATTTAAAATTTATTTAAATGCATGATGTTATAAGACTTGTTTTCTTTTAAGATGTTTTCCGCAAACTTATGTAATAATTTAAGGTTAGATTACTTGGGATTGTTTATGACAGAATGTAACCCTTTAATGGGGAGGATTATTGTTTAAATTGATTGATGTTTTATCCTTTATTATGCGTAGTTAGATGTAATTATTTTGATAGTGAGCACCAAATCCTAGGGGAATGAAGTACCTGGATTTGGGGGTATCACATTCCACATGTTATACTTCTAAGAAAGAAAACTGAGGTTTCAAATCAAGAACTATGCACATAGATGAAACACTAACCAATCCAACACATCAATACAAGCTAAGATTCAACAAATGGTTTATTCTACTTTATTTTACTCACGAAGGCGATTTTCGCACTTTCCCGCAGTATTTATTGAGTTTTTTTCTATTTCCCATGACTGTGAAATGTCTCATTCCATTAGGCTAACAACGCTACACCTTAGCGAGCTTTCGACCAACGACTCCCAAACCATTAAGACCTTGGGGCGTTAGGTGTAGAGACAATCCCCTCAGGCGTATTTACTCAAGTAACAAAGACCCCGAAACAAGACTAGCCACAATATATTTTTTCTTTTTTTTTAGCATGCATACCCAATGTGTTCCCAAAATTTGACTTTTTGTGTCTTTATAGTCATTACTCACTTTCTACAAAATTCTATCATTAAAAAAAATTTCTCCTAGAAGACAAGCATGTGCTAATCTAACCAACAAGCAAATAATGACAATGTCGTGCTACCTGGTAACATCAAAGCAACATGTAAAGGTTACATCATGTATGAAATTATAACTAAGCTTAAATTATCAACTGAGTTCAAAAATCTATCACATTTCTATATCATCAATGGCCATATTGGAATTTAACCAAGTAAAAACATGGGAATATGCTATGTAATGCAACTAAACACATACTAAGTAAACAAGACAAAAGAAAACTGAAAAACAATTTATGCCAAAAATTTAACTAGCAAGATACTAAAATACCACTACTATGCAACCTAAACATACAATAAAACTATATGCAGCTATCTATATGCAATAACTACTAACTACAACCCAATACCCCCAAACTTAAAATGAACAATGCTCTCATTGTAATTAAAAGTGAAAGAATACTCCCCTAAGTGGCAATGTCATCTCCGTTCGCCTCCTCAAGATCCAATGGTATATCAGGCGATGGATAAGTTTGAGATAATCTAAAGTTGGAAACTGAGTGTGGACTTCTAACTGTCCGAACGCTTGAGTCAGAAATTCTAAAAATTGAGCAGTGTTTGTTTTCTATGACTGAGATATGGCGAGGCCGTGCTATGTTTGGCTTATGGTTGGTAGTGAAGTCGTCAGCTACCACCATACTACTGGCGACTTTAGTATTTTAGACTTCTATTTTATCCTGAATGCTTATAGCAATTGGATTGAACCTGAGAGGAGAAACAATCAAACTATTATTAAGACTTACAACTAACAAACATCTACTAAATATGCAAAGTATGAAGAATTAAACATTGCAAAAGAAGTAAATGGAAATGTAAATAAGAATTAAACAAGGAGGGAGAAAGATTGGATGGGGTGCCTCCCATCTAGCCCTCGGTTTATAATCTGTTAGCTAGACTCTTTTCTTGACACCGCTATCCGATTTCTTTACGATAAGCTAGGAACCCTCCGTCCATTAGAACTGTAGTGTGCGTTGGTAGGTTCCCCATTATGAGAGTCTGTGAATTGAAGTCACCTAACATATTTCCTATACATGTTGTCCCCATTGCTATTGCATAGCTAGGTGTTTCTTTCGTTGTATTTGCGAGAAATTTTTTTCATTGAGGCATGAAAAATATAATGGGCTTTTCTTCTTCAATTATTTCTTCCTCAGCCTACCATGGTGTGTAAGAGGCCTCATAATCGTAGAGATCTTTGCTTTAGATGTGGCTACCAATGGGACATGGGTGTGCAAAGTTCACTGAATTTTTCAACTCTGATTGAGAAGGCACTTAGGGTATTATACAAGTCAGCTCATGTTCTTCATTTTTCATATCCCCAATTGTCTCCTCAATGTCCACTTCTTTTAGTTCATCCAGGGGTATGCACTCTTCTGGCTCTCCATCAGTTTCATCACCCATGTCATAGCACCAATTATTTTGAGGGCGATTGTTCAAGGCTTCGAACATTTGATCCATCTGATTCTGAAGATTTTGAATTGACCTCTCTTGCTCAATCATCTTATCCTTAGTTGATGATATAAACTTAAACCACAAATCCTCCAGTCTTGAATTATCTTTTTCAGTTTCAAAATCTATGTATTGAGGACCATTCATTGAGGGATTAACGAGTTGTTCCATCTGTCTATTAAGATTTTGGGTTGATAACTCTTGACTCATTATCATCTCTTCATGGTCTGCTATAATCTTTGACATTAATTCCTTCAACTCTGAATTTTCTTCTTGTTGCATTGGAGGTAGATATGAGAAATTCGATGGATATGTTAGACTTGGGACGCAGTATTGGTCTTGATAGTTATAACTCCATGTAGAATCTGGGTGATTCCCCTAACCTTGATGATAATTAGGATAAGCATAGTTGTTGAGGTAATCACCCCCATACTGTACTTTTCCAACACTGATGTTGCACTGATAACTCGGATGCTCGCCAGCATAATATTCACATGTAACTACTATCTCTCGAGTACATCGGGCTACAAGAACATCCAACCTCTTCGAAATTGTTTCCATTTGTGTTGACAATATAGAAAATACATTGAGTCCATCAATTCTTTTGTCCCTTGGTTGAGTCATATTCGCATATGGCCATTGATAAACAAAGTCATCCATGATACCTTAAAAGAGAGAAATAAAAGAAAATAATTAAAATAAAAAAATATTTAAATTAAGACGAATTTGATTGAAATTAATGTTGGCAAAAATTATTAAACTAATTCCTCGACAACGACACCAAAAACTTGTTGGGTGATTTCGCAATCAATGAATACGTGCAAGTATACACGGTCAACAAGTAATAAAGAGTAAATAAAGTATCGTTCCCACGGAGAATTAACTAATAAAGTTCACCAAGCACTAGCCCATAAACATTTCAGTCTTATTTAAACGAATAATTTAATATTTTATATTTAAACTATGAAATTAAATAATACTAATTACCCCTAGAATGAGACTAGATAATGAAGACATGAGATTAAAATTTCCCCTATTGAATCATTTAAATCAACACACTTTCAGTTAAGCCAAATTAATTATATCAGATTGTTAGTCGAGAACATAAAGTAAAATATAGTCATCTCTCGATGTACCATACACATATCACATATAATCCACAATTGATAGAATACACATGAACACCCACATTACCTAAACCACTATATGTCTATGTGATTTACAAATAAATAGGGTTTAAGCCCAAGTCCTCAATTGACTACGAGTGGTGCTTCGGTATATGTTTATCCTAAGCACGAATCATACATCCCATCACCATGTAGAACATACAAACACAAGCTATTAAGATCGGATCTAAACCCATAATTCATCTTTCAAGTTCATATGTATTATCATAGTAATCGATGACCAATCAACTAAGTAAATAAGCATGAATCTTAATAGACAATCTCATAACAATCAATAAGGCTAACAATGAAGTATGTCAAAATAAACTAGGCAATAGATTCCATTGCAATCCCAAAATAGAGTTTAACTCATAGTTGAATTAGAATCCATGATCCACAATTGAATATACATTTAAAGATACAAATAGAAGAAAAGAGAGTTAGGGATTAAGAATAGCAAATATGAGTTTCTTCTCTTGTTTCACTTCTGAACTTTCAAGGATCTTCAATTGCTTCAATCCCCAAATCTTAGTTAATCTATGGTTCTAATCTAATTTAATCTAATAATGGAATTAAAGAAAAGAAAAGAGCATATGTAATGTAAAAAATGATCCCCAAGGGTGGAATCCCCCTTTACATACTGATATCTCTTCTATAAATAAGTCATAATTGAACCCCTCTCTAAGTTACACTCCAATTGCACGGTTTAGTGAAAAAGTCATCTCTAGTCAACTTCCGAAGTGGCGCGGCTGCACTGGAAATGGCCTGAAGTTGGACGTGCCCGAGCTCAAGTAGTAGATTGCATTTTTTTTTGTTTAGGGAATTTGGCGTAGCGTCAAAATACACTAGAAATCCAGCGGCCTTGCATGGCTGTAGGTTTTTCTATTGCAGAGTGTCCTCTGGTAAAACAGCCATTACTTTTGATCGGGGAAGAGTTACGAAGCCTACCACCAATCAAATCAAAGCTCTCGACGAGCTTTACAACTTTCATTCTTTGAGAATTGAGAAAGAATGGACGGATGAAGGTTGAAATTGGGTTGGAAGTGACAGCTATGCAAATGGCCACCCAAAACAGTGACGTTCAACGTCCGTTGGTACAAATGTCATAACTCTTGCATCCGAACTCCGATTGGAATTATTTAAGATGTTCTGGAAAGCTAAGAAGAAGCCAAGAACATGAAATGAACATGAAAGCCCAAACGATGTCTGGATTGCTTTTCTTTGCGTTTTCATACCAATAGTCGCTCACATCGTTCCCAAGCATAAGATCTACAAAATGAACACAAAATGCATGAAAAGTAACTAAGAAACACGAGTTTAGACAACTAATTCAAGTAACAGATACCGGATAAATAGGTATAAACCTACTTATCATTACAGCACCATTACACATCAACATGTACTTAAGTGGCGATGCAGCGCTAGAATTGTACTATGGGACAACGTTGCAGTGCCGAAGTACAGTTCTAAGCAGACAGTGTTCGCGAAGAACACAAAATAAAGCAAATTTGGCCTACAAGCTAATTTCTAACAACCAATTTAACACATATAAATTACATAAACCTCACAGAAACATAACTTAAGGTTTTTAACTATATAAACAACATAAATATCAATATCATAACCTTTAATTTCATTATTTTTATTACTTCTTCACCTTTTTACATTCATAACGAAATTCATCACTGTGAATTCGTTTTACAACCAAAACAACTTATTTAACCCATAATATTTTCGTTTCATCATGTCTTTTCACAAAGAACGAACTATTACTAGTTTATTAAATGAATTGAACATCAATTTTAATTCTAAAATAAGTCATATTACATATATATCCTTGTAATTCAATTTCTTCACTACTAAACATAATTTCATGAAATTGATTACTCTAACATATGAATGAACGATATAAAACAGTTTATAATCATCTACTAACACATAAAACACATAATTTCCACAAGTATTCATAAACATCAATCATAGAGAACTTTTCACAAATTAAAAATAAAACCTTAGAAGATAGGATTATACCTTTGCTTTCTTGTTTAGGTTAACTAGAAGATGATTACAACTACCCTTCTTGTTCTTGTAGAACTTCTCTTCACAATTTCTCTCAAAAGCTCTCTCTTTCCTCTCTTCTTTCTCTTCTTTTCTCTCTGTTTTCTTATGTTCTTTCTTAGGCTCTCTTTCTAACTTAGCGTAAACAAAATACAAAACTGATATACGTATATAATATTAACGTATATAACTGATAATACATAACTCCCCTCTTTAAATATATATCAGTTGTGTTTTATTTTTATTTATTTTTATTACTATTATTATTATTATTAATTTTATTATTATTATTAATTTTTATTATCATTATTATGTTTTAAATTCAAAGCTCTAAGGCCTTGTTGGTAAAACACTTTTAAAATAAAGACTTGACATTTATTAAGACTTGTTTGGCAAAAAGTGAATAAAAACTCTTTTAACTTATTTTCATAACCCATTTATAATATAGTTTATTGTCACACTTTATTCAATTAAATTTCCATATTCAAATTTAATTAAATTAAAACTAACAACAACTTATTAAATCAATTTACCACATAACTCAATACAACAAAATTATAATTTCCATTATAATTTTATTTAATAAATTAATACATCACTTTAATTACTAAATTAAATTAAAAGAACATTATAGCAACTCATTTAATTTTTATCAACTCTTTAATTTAATTATTAAATTAAATTAGAATATTATCTCAAAATAATTAATTCATCACTCTTTTATTTTAATTAGCTTCAAAATACCAAATTATCAATTATCAACTTAATTATCATATTACCTTAATTAAGCTAATTCCCACAACTAATAAATTATTTATTTAACAACAAACACATAAATTAAAATATTTATTTAATTCAATAAATGTTTAAGATTACAAATAAAATTTTGGATTGTTACATATAAACTGTTTTTATATGATTTCTATATGATTTAGAGTTGATTAATCCGTGAAAACATGATATATATAAAGAAAACATGTTTATAATGAAATAAACATGTTTATCTTTGTCTTAGAAGCGTACTATGTAGTGCGTGTGATGCGACAACAACGCCTATCAAGGGCACGTGTGGAGCGCGACAACGCCATACCGGCGTTACACAGGATCGGCTTCTACAACGCTTGGTATGGCGTTGTCGCGCTCCTACAGCCCTTGAGGCGGCTACTGACACAAAATGGCAGTTTAGCCCAGAAATGTGATTTCTAATACACAATCTTGTAAATGCTAACATAACATGATCTTATGATTATAAAATATGCTTAATCATTTTATATGATGAAAGGACAGATTATGGAGTGGTATAATATCAAATGAGTTATATGACAATTGTCATTAAACTTTTGATTCAATTGTTATATGACAATTGAAGTTGTTGTTGATAAAAGTTAGAACTGTGGTTTGATCATGTGATTAAACCTAAGACTAAAGGTTGTAAGTTAAGTGAAATAGATATTTAATTATGTAACGTGATCATGTGGTAACTAATTGTGTTACGATTTTAAATGACATGTGTATAGAATATTTGGGAATCAAGTTATATTGTTTAGCTTATGCGCAAGGCAAGTTCTCTAACCCTAAACTTTCTTTGAGCAAGTTTCCTATCCTACTTTGATTACAATTATGCAAGTTTCTTACCCTACCTTGTTTATAAATTACGTAAGTTCTTGAATTCTATCTCTTTTGTATTGAGCAAAGTTCTTAATTATGTTTCCTTATTTGAAAAGACTGTAACCTTAGCTTATTATTATTGCTCAAGCAAGGTTTATAATACCCTTCAATGCTTTAAACTTTATTCCTAAAGCACGAATTTGATGAATTATGTTATTCATTTATGATTCATAACTATTCTGTACTATGTCATTATCGAACCCTTGAATTGCCATTAAACTTATGATTCAACTAATCCTTAGTTGATGTACATTGAACTCAAAATTACCTTGAATCTTATCCAAACCAAACTTCCTTTGGTGCGGACTAATATGTTAAAACTAAGATGAACAACCCTACTAAAGGGGATTATTTATACGAGAGCGTTAAGATGTTTGTGCACAATACATGGTACGAAGGGTTGATCCCCCTAAGTACGAGAAGGTAAGTTGTTGCCTCTTTTTTAGTCTTAACAAAAGAGCTCTAACTCATGCAAGCATACATGCGTCAACAAGTAATACAGAGCAAGTAAAGTATCGATCCCACAGAGAAATTTGTTTAACTTAGATTACTATTCATTAATTAAATCACTATATTTATATGCTCAAACTAATGATTAAACTTGGTTTGTTCTCGAATTGCAAAAACAACTAAAACAATAATAACGATGGAATAAATGATATTGGAACTAATGGGATCCTAACGTCATATAATACTTCATTCAGTCACCACTATCATGCATGACCCATTCACATATCACAGAAAAGTAGCCAAGATCACTAAAATAGTATTAGCCATTTTTCAATGCACTAAGACCTACTTACACATGATCCACAGATGATAGACTTTATGTAATCATCAATATAACCAAAATCACTATATGTCTATGTGAAATTACAACTATATTGATTTTAAGTTCAAGCCCTTATTCTAACTTATACGGTGAAACAGTATATGTCTATCTGGTTCACGAAATACATAAGCCATATAACACAGCCCTATATACATATACTATCATCATTACAATCCATATTTGCATGTTCATTGTCAATTCCATACAAATACTGAAACAAATGGTGATCAAGCATTCATACATGCAAAACAATCATGATAGACATCCCATATGATATGCAAAACAATCCAGTATTTAAGCATGCAATCAAACTACATATTAAAATCCGTTAGAATCCCATAATGGAGTTTAGTTCATGACTGAACCAAAAGCCATTATGGGATCAAATCTAAACATGACTAATAAACAAGCAATTGAAAGATGAAGGGTAGAAACAATCAAACCTAATTGCTGAATATAGATCAATATTCAAATCCTCATAAGATTCCAGCAAAATAATAATAATAATAATCCACTCTGGTAGAAAATCCTAAGGAGGAGTAGAAAAGTAGAGTTGTGGCCTCCTTCTACGTTGGAATCTCTCCCAGAGCATAAACCCTAATTACGACGTAAAGAATATAACTAAAGTTGAATAAAAAATGTCAAGTGATACCCCTGACACCAGTCAGCAATCATTTTAAAATAATTACAACCCTTAAAAATTGGAAAAAAAATAAAACAAGTTAGCGACTTGAGGGCCTCGGCATGGCCGCGCTCCTCCTCCAGGCTTGTTATGCTCATGACATGAGACTTGTAGTAAGTTTTGTATGTTCGGTAGGTCTCTCGGCGGTAGCCTCCTGGGCTTGTCCATCTCGCGACCCACATAACTTGCGATGGGTTTCTGGTTTGGTACTGGGTACTCAGCGGCGCCGCACGCCTCAAGCTCTATTTATCGCGCGACTTGCGATTCTTTGTCTTCGATCCTACTCCCCGAGCTTGGTTCTGCAATGTTGTTACTGCTACTGAAATGTCCTATGTTTATCCATGCTTGTCCATCCATGCTACACTCAATCCTAGCCATGCACATCCTATCTTTTGCCTCGTCTCAAGCATCCATTAGCCTTGTGCTCAATAACACCACCAAAATAGGCCGATTCTTGCACTTATTCACCAAAAGGAGTTTTAAATATGCGAAATACAAATTAACATGAAATGCAGCTAAAACCTACTAAAATGTACTTGAGATGGGCATAGTTCGCATGAATTGGTACTCTATAAGTAGGTGTAAATCCTACTTATCAAATACCCCCAAACTTGAACCGTTGCTTGCCCTCAAGCAATGCACACTAATGAAAAATGAAAATGCAACTATATGATGATGCAACTAATTCTCACATTGTCTCAACTATCATAGAAATTCAGTCCAATTTGCCTCAGCGAATTCTTTTTCTAGATTCAAGAATACAGATTCAAATCAAACTGCATGCATAATGTCATACACTCAGATAATTCAAAAATCTTTGTAGAGATCTTTGTGTGTGTGTGTGTGTGTTAAGCCAACACTTGATTTAGGTACAGAATACTCATGCTATATTGCTCACAACAAAAAATTATAGCTTAAATCAAGACTTATGTATATATATGCAACCAAGACTATTCCAACATCTTAAAATAAACTAAGGTTCAACAATGGGCTTAACTGCTTTATTTCTACCCACGAGGGCGACTTTCGCACTTTTCCGCGGTGTTTATTGCCATTTTTTATCTTCTTTTTCTTTCTTTTTTTTCTTCACATGATCATGCAATATCTTACTCCATTAGGCACACTACTACCCCTTAGCGATTTCGACCAACCAATTCTCCCGACACCATGAAAAGACCTTAGAGCTTAGGTGTAGAGACAATCCCCTCGGGCGTACTTACTCAAGTAGTCAGGGCCCCGAAATAAGACTAGCCATGTTATTTCTACTTTTCTTTCATTTTTTTATACATAGATACCCATGTTTTCCCAACGTTTAAAAATCAATGTTTTATATAGTCTAAAAATCACTTTTCACATATTTCTCTTTTTAACACTACATTTTTCTATCGAGCAATGCAAAACGTACTTCTTATACCTACAAGTGCTTGTGAACACATTTGTGCAAACCAAAAGCAGTTAAACAGCATTATAAATTTCATTGTGTCAAACATTATATCTCAGCTCAAATTATCCAAAATACTCAAAAATCATTTGATAAATTCACTATCATCATTGGCTAGACAGAAATTTCTATATGGCAAGAACGGTGATAAAATACAACTATAACATGCAACTATATGCTAAAATGTAATCTACACATGCAACAACTATAAAAATTAACTAATCATGCAACACTATATGCAAACTAAAAATACTACTACCCAATACCCCTAAACTTAAAATATTCAATGTCCCAATTGAATAAAGGTAAAAGGTACGAAAAACTCCCCTAATTATCGGTGGTTCCACCCTCCTCGGGTGGAGAATCTGGTGGTGGAAATGGTGTTGCGGTTCCAAAACTGAGGTCATTCTTGTGTTGTTCCTTGTTGCGCAAACGCTTCGGCTAAAGCCCTTGTGAGTCCCGTCGTAAATGTGCCCAAATTATCGTACATGGCATCGACCTTGCGCTCCAACCTTGAGTTGGCGATCGCCATAGTGGCGTCGTCGTGCGTGCGTGGATTCGGACCCGCCTCAATCTGCATTTGCGAGGTTATTGTGATAGCTTCGGAAAAATGGGTCAAGGATGAATCTAGTCCGCGTGGGTGCGGGATACCACACCCCGATCCTCGAATTTTTCTATCGTGGCATAAGTAATGTCCTGGCTTGGGTATTGCATCTGCTTATTGTCCCAGTTGCATCCCTGATTAGCATAAAGCATGGAAACCACGGATGCGTGTGGAATGCTCCCAATCGTTCCTCCCCATAGATAGCGCATCATATTCTCGTGAATGAGATGACCAATGTCGATGTACTTTTCGGTGATTATGCCCCACAGAAGACGTGCCCTCTCCATTTGTTATTTCGTCTTTGATGGGCGGAAGGCAAAAGCTTGCACATATGAACAAGTTCCACGCTTTTGCATAGCGATTTAGGGTTGCAGCTGGGAATATACGTGGCTGTGTCGTGCCAACTTTATATGTCCACTTCGTTCCCGACACACATAACTCTGCAATAATCAACTCCATGTCGGTCTCCAAATGAGCACCGGTTACCCAATTAGCAACCCCCACTGGTGGTGCATCAGTAATTTTGAAAATTAATCGGATGGCACGGGTTCTGTAATCTACCTTGATACCATGAACCAGAGATATCCCGCTCATAGTGCCCTTGGCATTGGCATAGAATTCACGGACTACGCTCATAGGAACAGGTATTAGAGTAGCTGTCAATCCACCCCAGCCTCTCTCTCGAATCATAGCGCACAACTAGCCATCCTGCCCCTCCGGCTTGAATCCTCGCTCCTTGACGAACGTCTTCGCCACAATGCAATAGTATTCTTATTGAGCTTCCAAATTGAGGAATTTGGTGTGATCCACAATATCAGCCTCTTGACTGCCCGAAGAAGATGAAGAAGATTCATGATAGACGCGTGCTAAGCTTAGGCCCCATTTATATTTGATAGCGATTGCACAGATTATATGATGGGGAATGAAGAAAAGCTTGAAGAATTGATAACCCTCAAAACTCGTTTCTACAATCCCAAATAGGAACCCTAGCTTTATATTGCACTTGGAGAAGTTGAGGAGATATGGACTTTAAATGAGGAGAGAATCGTGGCTAATTGATTGAGGAATGTATGGCACAAACTTGTATCTGATAGGTAGATAGCGACGTGAGTTATGGAGAGTGAGAGAATTTCGCATCTGTTATTATTCCAAATGAGAGTCCAAATGGTCCACAACTCTTTTTTTAACTATTCAGATCTATTCTAATCCGGTGTCGCAGCAAGCCGTGCGAAGTTTTCTCTTGGGCTAAGTGGCGCCTTGGTATGAGACTTGCTGAGAATGCTTTGGTGGCACCTTAACTTGCGCTTGCGTAGCGAGTTTTATGCTAGATAAGCCAAGTCACACGCGATCTTCGATATCTGCCGATGCTAAAATTCAATTCCACTCTTCCTATCAATGATACTATCCAATAATGGTTCCTGCACAGACATTAATGCACCTTGTTAAGGCATGACTTAGTGGCCACATAATGCTAACATCTTGCAAATATTCGCAAAGCAAGTCTTGCTACACACTTAAGCATACACATCTAATATCCTATTAAAATGACTTCGATATAACTACTGAAATAATCCAAAATGAATAACTAAAAACAAATCAATGGGGATAGAATTAATGGGTTGCCTCCCATCCAGCGCTAAGTTATAGTCAATTAGCTTGACTATCTCTGAGTTTCATGTCATAGATAGAATTGAGGTGCCTTCCTTCTTATCCTCTGCACCCTGAAATTTAATGACTTCATCTTTCGTCAATGGTTCTTCCTTCAACTCTGAATTTTTACCCGTTGCACATATTAATGGTCCATAATCCCTCGATTTCTGTACTTCATCCTATAGGCACCAATCCACCACGTCAACCAGGAAGCACTCTTCTTCTTCTGTTGGTAAATTGATTGCTTTAAAGATGTTAAAGGTGATCTCTTGATCCTGGACACGCATAGTGAGTTCACCTTTTTGCACATCTATTGATGTTCTGTCTGTGGCCAAGAATGGCCTTCCTAGTATTATTGGTATGCTTTTGTCCTCCTCGTAGTCTAAAATGATGAAATCAGCTGGAAAAATAAACTTGTACACGTTAACCAACACATCTTCAACAAGTCCCCGTGGATATGTGATGGATCTGTTAGCTAAATGTAATGCAATATTTGTTGGCTTTGGATCCGGCAATCCCAACTGGTTAAACACTGACAAGGGCATCAAATTTATGTTTGCCCCAAGATCACATAAACACTTACTGAAGTTCATCCTTCCAATGGTGCAATGGAATTGTGAAGTCGCCTCGATTCTTGACTTTGGAGGTAATTTACTGCTGAAACCTTTGCATTCCTCTGTCAAGGCTACCATTTCAAACTTATCTAGTCTTCTCTTCCTTGACAAAGATACCCTTCATAAACTTGGCGTGGTGGGCATTTGTTCGATGTCTCGTGAAGCGGTATGTTGATCTGCTGACTTTTTGAATACCTCCAAGAATTTCTTTGAACTGTTTATCTTCCTTTTTTATTTAATCTCTGCGAGATATGGAACTTGAATGTGAATTGGTGGTCTTGAACTCTTAAACGTCTCCTCTGGACTTTTTTCATGTTTTTCTCTTCCTTGACCCTCAGTTTCTCCAAATTTTCTTTCTCGATGTTCGCTCCTCTCCTCCTCATGACCGAAGGCGCCCTCCTCACTTGCATTCTCATGGCGGCATGCGACTTACGATAGCGACAAATCTTTCTCAGATCTCAATGTGATCGCTTGACACTGTTCCTTCCCTTCTCTTCTTAAATTTGTCTCCGTATTACTTGGAAATGAACCACAGGGTGCACATTAGTAAGCATATTAAATCATCCGCCCCATTTGAGTTTCCAGTTCTTTATAGCCATCGCTTGGCTCTTGATCATAACTTCTGTGTTTGCCATGTATTTCATCATCATCTCCTCCACTTCGATTTCTTTTCTTGAGGTGAGTGTGTTGGAGTGTGATGTTCTTTGTTTTTGTTGAGAAAATCCGGTGGAAAGGGTGGTCGAGGATTGAGCTAGCACATGCTATTTGGTTGTGCACAGTAATTGATTATTTGGTTGAAACTGATTCTGCTGATTCCCTTGATTATTCGACCAACTAAAGTTTGGATGATTTCTGTTGTTGGGGTGGTATGTGTTCTGAAATTGACCTTTGTCTTTTCTATAGTTACTCATATACTGCACTGATTCTGAGTTGATAGCACATTGATCCGTCGAGTGTGACCCCGCACAAATCTCACATACGAAGGCAACCGTCTTTACTTTTCCTTCCGCTAAAGTATCTATCTTCTTTACCATGGCTGCCATCTGTGCTGACAACTGAGTAATAGCATCAACCTCCAACACACCTATAACTTTGGTTTGTGGAATTCGAGATGTAGGATTTTGAAAATCATTCCATGTCATTGTCTCGATAAGGTCATAGGCTTCCTCATAGTTCTTTGCCCATAATGCCCCTCCTGAAGCGGCATCTACAATCGGTCTCGACTGCCATCCCAATCCATTATAAAACGTGTTGATTACCATCCAATCTGGCATACCGTGATGTGGACACTTCCTCGGCATTTCTTTGTATCTCTCTCATGCTTCATACAAGGACTCACCCTGTTGTTGTTCAAACTGAGAGATAGCTGTCCTCATCTTTGCAGTCTCAGCCATTGGGAAAAATTTAGCTAAGAACTTTTGTGCTAGGTCCTCCCATGTAGTTATAGATCCTGTTTGCAAGAATGAAGCCAACTTTTCGCTTTATCCCTCAATGAGAATGGAAACAACCTTAGTCTAATAGCATCTTCCGTCACAGTTTGTATCTCGAATGTATCACAAATTTCGATGAAACTTATTGGTGTTCGTTTCGGGATCATTTGTAAGACACCCCCAAACCGAATCGTATTTTGCACCATTTGAATAATACCGGTTTTTTATCTTGAAAGTATTAGGTACGCTATCATTTGATCCGACTATCTTTGGATTATAGTCCATTAATATTAGGCATGGAATATTCTTTGAGCCCTATGCTCCTCTCTTTGCTCTTCTCCTTGCACCTCGATTGCCATATTATCTCGTCATTATTTTCCAACCGGACTTGTAAATTTCTCTGAACACCCGCCTTCCAACCTCTCCCGTTTATGTTATCCCGAATAGGTGTCCCCAAAATAGGTATACATCACCCATTCTCGAAAACAATTGTCAATACATGGTATGTAAACAACTACAACTTTATTATTACAACAAGAAAATCTGTGAGTTTGAATACAAATATTATCTTCTTACATAATATCTATACTCAAATAAATCCTCATCACATTTATTGATACATTATTTTACAAAAATGGTGAGGACTACTAAACAACTCTCTCTAAACCTTCATTCCATACCCCGACTGCACTCGCTATATTCTCGCCTCCCGAGAAGAAAAAATGGAACAAAAAGGAAAAGGGTGAGCTCAACTAGCCCAAGAAAGAATATTATGACTAAGATAATATACAACAAATTATCATTAGTCTTCAACAGGAAAAATCTAATAGAATACAATAGACAACAAGTTTTAAATCAATATTCAGGCGGAATGAAATAATAATTCATTAGAAGAGTTAAGTAGAGAATGCAAACTACTATCTTCTATGTATGAATTTAAAAGTTCATCGCCTATCTTTTATCCCCGTAATATCAATCAATATATATCCGAATCAAATATTCATCTTTGCACTACAGGCCAAAGATATTCATCAGTTGGTCATGTTCATCTAAACACCTGTTCATCTTTGCACTACGGCCAAAGATATTCATCAGAAATCATTCATCTTTGCACTACAAGCCAAAGATATTCAATAATATCATCATTTAAGACTGAGGATGATGAAAAATATTTTTAAAGAAACGAATCCAATGAAACAAAATGACAAGGATTAAGGATTAAGGATTCGTACTTTGTTTTATCCACGTCCAAAAATACCTCAAAAATAATCATAGTGGTGTAAAATTCAAGAATGATCAAAACATGGATACAATCAAAGCTAGTATCCGTAATAGATATTTTGACTTAAAAGAAAATTTTTCATTTTTGATGAATAAAGGTCGATTCGTGAATAAGATCAGATACGTGAATAAAGGTCGTATACGTGAATAAGAATCTCCGACACCAAAAGTTCCAAATTTGATAAAAAACTTCAGATCAATATTTCAACATAATGATATTGAAGAAATAATATCATTACTGAAAAAAATAATATCCCTTACCTCACAAAAATCAAGATTTAAATTGAAACACCTGATATAAAGCTATGACTTGAACTTGCACCCGTATAGCAATACTCAAAGTATACTCAAAATACTCACAAGAATACGCCGATAATATAGAGAGAGAGAAAACTTCAGCTTCGGTGTGATTTTCAATTCTAACCTAAGACCCTATTTATAGAAATCGCTAGAACACCAAAGCGTAAAATTTAATAAATTAATAATATATATATATATATTTTTTCCAACGCACACTTAATTTGCCCAACATCACCCACCAACACACATGTACTACACAAGACTAACAACACAAAAAAAAACGTTTTTCTAATTTTAAATATTTTAAACTTCCAAAAATCAATTATTTCGGAGCTTCGAAGCTTCAATAATTCATAATAAATAGCCCTTTTGCCAGAAAATTCGAATCTCGCGACTTTTTATAGGAAATTCAATTCTCTACAACTTTATAGTAAGAAAAGTTTTCCAAATTCCAAACAAAAATTGACCAAAATCCACAAACCAAGCAATTTTATAAAGCTATAATCAAATTTCAAATAATAAATGGGGTCCACCGACATGTTTAACATGTTTTAAACATTTATTGCAACAAAATACTACTCTTCCTCCTCAGTATACTCATATATCCCACATTCGTTGTAAAAATATCACCATTATTATATTATTAAAATATAATAATATATTTAAATGAATTATTTTATCGTAAAAAGATAAAATTTCAATTTTCAACAATTGTCACATTAAAATTTTTCTCCATCTATATCCACATAAAATCAATATTTTCTCATCATATGAATCAATAATTAATTATTCACAAATAATATTACGTAATCACAATATCGACAACCAGCGCAGCTCCTGTGAAAGCAGGGGCTTTCCAATAAGAATTTCTCCTCATCGCGCCAAGCAATTAGGTGACCAAACCTCTCCTTAGATGTAACTTTCTAGACATTGCCAATAATGTTATCTAATAATATTATTCGTATAATATGAATTATTGCTTCGATAATGAAAAATACTCGTAAATGACAATTATCAAAAACAACAAAGATATAAAATATCAACGCAAAGAATTATTAAATCAATAAAATAAAATATCGAATAAGAATTATCGTAACCATTATCGAGTAGTGCCTTCTTCACGTAAGAATCAATAATTGGTGCAATACCGCATAGCTACCGTGTTTTAACCAATTTAGTATTTTAACAAGATTAATCTGTAAATAACTACGCCAAGTTATTTTTAAACAACTTATATTTGTCGCTTTCTTCATCCAATCGCTTTCACATGGGCCCACATTGGGCTCATACTGTCGTGCATTTAATATTCCCCGACAAAGATTTAATATTCCACGACCAAACGAATATTCCCCACAACAATGAATATTTTATAACCACTTGCTTATTTTGAAATATTTATGATTTTACCCCTAACTATCCACATTAATCAAATCAACCCTTACTATTTCAAAATAATAAATAGAGAAAATTAAATTTCATTAATAATAAGTTGGGGTCTTACAACCTCCCTCCTTATGAAATTTCGTCCTCGAAATCGACGACGACTGACGTGTTTTCAAAAGGTGAGGATACCTCGCTTTCATTTCGCTTTCCAATTCCCTGTGTCATTTCCTCTATAAAGATGATTCCTCCACAAAACTTTAACTTGTGGTATGACCTTTCATAGCGTAGGAGGATGCTCCTTCCTATCCAAGATCTTGACAG
Source organism: Panax quinquefolius (assembly GCA_020205615.1). NCBI lineage: Eukaryota > Viridiplantae > Streptophyta > Magnoliopsida > Apiales > Araliaceae > Panax > Panax quinquefolius. Next base: position 71,838,771 of record CM035172.1, read on the forward strand.
TACCTCCTCATACGCTAAGTCTTCTCTATCTCGTCCTGGCTTCTAACTCTATAACGTGGTTCGGTCTTTTTCACATATTTACGAAGTACGAGATATGTGAAACACATTATGAACACGAGACATACTCGAGGTAACGCGAGTCTATAGGCTACATTTCCTACTCGGCCAAGAATTTGAAATGGACCAATAAATCGTGGATCGAGTTTTCCTCTCTTCCCAAATCTTGTAACTCCTTTCCATGGAGCAACTCGCAACAATACACGATCCCCTATACTAAATTCCACGCCCTTTCGATGAAGATCCGCATAACTCTTTTGTCGATCTTGTGCCGCTTTGTATACGCTTGTCGAATCATTTGGATCTTTTCTAGAGTCATACGATTAACTAACTCGTCCCAACAATGTTGCTTCACCCACCTCATCCCAACATATCGAGAACGACATTTTCGGCCCATATAATGCTTCAAATGGAGCCACACCTATACTTGCCTCGATAACTGTTGTTGTAGGAGAATTCCACCAATGGTAAATACTTATCCTAACCGCCTTTGAAGTCTCAGGACACAGTAGTCTTAATAGATCTTCAAGAGTTTGAATAGTCCTCTCTCGATTGTCCGTCTGCTTGGGGATGGTATGCCAACTAAATCGCAAACTGCGCTCATAGCTTTTTGCAAGCTAACCCAAAATCTTGAAGTGAATCTTGGGTCACGATCCAAAACTATGGATACCGGCATGCCATGCAACCTCACAATCTCATTCACGCATATACTACTAGCAAGACGCTCAAGGAATAAGTCTCCCGACGGCAAAGAAATGAGCAGACTTGTTAATCTATCAACAATAACCCAAATAGCATTGATGCCTTGAGAAACCGTAGGAAGACCCGTGAACGAAATCCATGGTAATGTGTTCCCACTTCCATTTCGAATCTCAAGTGGTTGCAACGGACCTTAGGTACTAGATGCTCGCTTTTACACGCTGGCAAGTTAAACACATCGAGATAAACTTTTCAATCTCTCTCTTCATATTGTTCCACCAAAATGTATGTCAAGATCACGATACATTTTGGTACTTCCAGATGGATTGCAAATGGTGTATCAGTGTGCCTCCATCATAATCTTGTACTTCAAATCGAGTCGTTAGGGACACAAAGTCTAGAGTGGACTCAAGTATTCCTTCTTCATCAATTCTCGCCTCCTAATAGCTCCTTCTTGTACTTTCTTCTTCATACGCACGCACTCCGGCCTGGCTCTCGAAAGCAACCTTAACTTTTTCTATTAAAGTTGGCTCTATGCGATACTTGACATCATCGCACTCATTCCTCATATGATCTTCTACTCAACGCGTCCACCTACCACGCTCGCTTTTCCAGATGGTATCAATAGTGTGGTCGTAGTCTTCAATAGCTCGAGCCAACGTCACCGCCAGATGTTGAGTTCTTTTTTTGAGTGAAGAAATATTTAAGGCTTTTATGGTCCTAATATATCTCCACTTTCTCCCCATATAGATAGTGCCTCCATATCTTTAGCGCGAAAACGATCACCGCTAACTCTAGATCATGAGTAGGATAATTCCTCTCATACTCTTTTAAGTTGTCATGAGGCATAGGCTATGACTTTCCCACGCTGCATGAGAACACATCCTAACCTTTTGCCTCAAGCATCATCAGAGATAACAAATCCATCCGAACCAGATGGTATTGTTAGAACAAAATAAATAAGTCTCCTCTAAGCTCTTGAAACTCTTCTCGATTCTTCGCTCCAAACGAATTTTGTATCCTTCCGAAGTTAGCCGAAGTTAATGGAGTAGCGATTCGAGAAAACCCTTCCACGAATCTCCGATAATAACCAAATAGACCCGTAAAGCTACGATTTCGGGCCACCACCGACTTCTTTGCTTCCCAACTTTGTAGATTGCTTCAATCTTCGCCGGGTCAACGGATACTCCATGTTTTGACACCACGCGCCCAAGAAATGCTACTTCCTCAAGCCGTAACTCGCATTTCTTCAATTTGGTATATAGTTTGTTTTCACGAAGCCTTTGAGTACCAAATTTCAAATGGTGCTCATGATCTTCACGACTTTTGGAATATATGAGGATGTCATCAATAAAAACAACAACGAATCGATCCAAATATTCCTTGAATACTTGGCTCATCATATCCATGAAAGTCATAGAGCATTAGTCAATCCGAAAAGACACGACTAAGAATTCATAATGCCCATACCGAAGTTCTCAAGGCGCTTTTGAATATCCTCGCCTAATCTTCAAATCGATGATATCCGTAATCTAAGATCGATTTTTGAAAAGAATTGTGCCCTCAGAATCGGTCAAACAAGTCATCAATACGAGGTAGAGGATACCTATTCTCGATGGTGACATGGTTCAATTCCCCGATAGTCAATACAAAGTCGCATACTCCCGCCTTTTTCTTCTTTACGAATAAAACAGAGCACCCCAAGGAGATGTACTAGACGAATGAAACCGATGTCCAACAATTCCTCGTAGTTGGACCTTTAACTCCTCAAGTTCAATAGAGCCATTCGATATGGGGTTTTAGAAATGGGCTTTGTACTGTGTTCAAGATCAATAAAGAATTCAACTTCACGCTCGGGGTAGACCGGAAGTTCTTCAGAAATACGCCGTGAAAGTCAATAACAACAGAATATTATTCAAATTTGACGTGTCTTTATTCAAATCCATAACATGGGCTAAGAAAGCTTGACATCCGCTTTTTCAATAAACGAATAGCTTTATGATTAGATATGATGTTGATTGATTTTAATGGTTTAGTTGCTTGAATTGCATAAACAGTCAAGTTAGAATATGAAAACTAACAACCTTACGAAAACAATCAATTTTGGCATGATGAGTAGTTAACCAATCAATCCCTAAAATCACATCAAAAGCAAGTATCTTTAAAGAGATAAGGTCAATGTAAAGGTGATGGTGCCAACTTGAATCAAACAAGATTTATAAATAAAGGATGTGATGAAAGTTTCTCCTAACTGAGTTTCCACAGATAGGTCAAAGTCTAATTTCTCCTGAGTCAAGTTTAAACGCTGAGCACATATAGAGAGATAAATGAATGGGTAGCACCGTATCAAGTAAGGTATAAACTTCGCAAGAATTTATAAATAGCTTACCCGTGATCACCTCGCTTGGGTTCCTCGATTTTGACCAAATACAACAAACGCCTTTCCTGAATCGCTGACTTTGATTTTTTCGGACAGTACTTTTCGAGTCACCGTCCCTCACGAACTAGGTTTCGCTACCGCATAATCTCGAGCGATATGTCCTTCCTTTCCACAATTATAGCATACCTTGAACTGCTGTGGGCGCTTGACCGATATGTCCTCTTTTCCGTGATTTGTAGCATATGACCGGTGGTCGTTTCTCCTCCCTTAGAACCATTCTTGTCACGCCAGACCGCTGCCTTCATACGGTCGCTGTTAAATCTCCTCTTTTAAAATCTCCTCCCGACTCGCTTCTTCTATTTTCACGGCCATGATTACCACCAGAGTGGTTACCATTTTTGTCCGTCTCTTTTTTCTCCGCAAGGTTATCATTATTCTGCTTGATCGCTATCTCCGCACGATCCTCGTTATGGTCCCTCAACAACATACTCGTATCTCGCTTAAACAATCGAGCCCTCATTAACAACATCCTAATAGAGAGAAAATTTATGAGAAATGAGATATTGTCGACGATGCCGTTTCAAACCTCTCGTAAACATCCGCCATATAATGCTCCTCATTCTCCACCAAATGAGGTGCAAACTCGATAACTCGCAAACTTTGCCTCGCATCGAGACACCGCCATGTTGTTTTGTTCTAATCATGAACTCCACTTCCTTCATACGACGTAACACTTTCGTGAAAGTATTTGTCATTAAATAGTTTCAAATGTCTCCCAAGACATGCCGAAAAGTACCGATGGGTACGCTTCACGCATCTCACCAAGAAGAATCGCCTCGCCACTTTAACATAAAGGTGGCGAATGGAACCTTCGTTCTCCGCATCCCAAGACATCGAATATCTTGGTAATTTGTTTGACCCATGTTTCCGCCATGATCGGATCCGCTTTCCCTTAAATTCTCGTGGTCCCAACTTTCGAATCGCTTGGGTCATGACAACCCGTGAATTGCTATCATTTCTCCTCAGTATTTTGAACACGAAGTCTCCTCGTCCGATTTTGCATGAATCGCAAAAAGCTTCTAAACATCCCTCGCTCATCATCTCGCTCAATGGTGTTGTTCACAGGAACATTGCAACTTGTCAGCACGCTCTCCTCGCTGATGAGTACAAAGCGCCTCCACCTGGCCTCATTTCCATTGTTAATATTCTCAATGACATTCTCAAATACCGCCATAAAACAAGGGTTAATTAAGGAAATCAATATATCACATAATATCCTTATATATCGACCAACTAACAAATAAGCTTAGTAGGACACACTAGCTAAGGATTTACTCTGCCTCTCCTCCTCCTAGTTCTATTCCCCGATCTCCGCCAGAGATCATATCCCTAAGCTCGATACCAACCGCGACGCCCCCAAAAATAGGTATACATCACCCATTCCGAGTTGTCAATACATGGTATGTAAACAACTACAACTTTATTATTACAACAAGAAACTGTGAGTTTGAATACAAATATTATCTTCTAGATAATATCTATACTCAAATAAATCCTCATCACATTTATCGATACATTATTTTACAAAATGGTGAGGACTACTAAACAACTCTCTCTAGAACCTTCATTCCATACCCCACTCGTATCTCGCTATATTCTCGCCTCCCCGAGAAGAAAAATGGAACAAAAAGGAAAAGGGTGAGCTCAACTAGCCCAAGAAAAAGAATATTATTACTAAGATAATATACAACAAATTATCATTAGTCTTCAACAGGAAAAATCTAATAGAATACAATAGACAACAAGTTTTAAATCAATATTCGCAGCGAAATAATAATTCATTAGAAGAGTTAAGTAGAGAATGCAAACTACTATCTTCTATGTATGAATTTAAAAGTTCATCGCCTATCTTTTATCCCCGTAATATCAATCAATATATATCCGAATCAAATATTCATCTTTGCACTACAAAGCCAAAGATATTCATCACTTGGTCATGTTCATCTAAACACTGCTCATCTTTGCACTACGCCAAAGATATTCATCGAAATCATTCATCTTCAGACTACAAAGCCAAAGATATTCAATAATATCATCATTTAAGACCGAGGATGATGAAAATATTTTTAAAGAAACGAATCCAAAGGAAACAAAATGACAAGGATTAAGGATTAAGGATTCGTATTTTTTGTTTTATCCACGTCCAAAAATACCTCAAAAATAATCATAGTGGTAAAATTCAAGAATGATCAAAACATGGATACAATCAAAGCTAGTATCCGTATTAGATATTTTGACGAAAAGAAAATTTTTCATTTTTCATGAATAAAGTCGATTCGTGAATAGTGAATCAGATACGTGAATAAAGGTCAGATAATGCGAATAAGAATCTTACACCAAAAGTTCCAAATTTGATAAAAACTTCACATCAATATTTCAAAGATAATGATATTGAAGAAATAATATCATTAAAAAAAATAATATCCCTTACCTCGAAAGATTGATTTCTAATAAAACAATTTGATATAAAGCATGACTCAACTCATACCGAATAACAATACTCAAAGTATACTCAAAATACTCACAAGAATACGCCGATAATATAGAGAGAAAAACTTCAGCTTCGTGTGATTTTCAATTCTAACCTAAGACCCTATTTATAGAAAATGCTGTAGAACACCAAAGCGTAAAATTTAATAAATTATTAATATATATATATATTTTTCCAATGCACACTTAATTTGCCCAACATCAGCCATTCAACAACATTCACACTACACAAGACTAACAACAAAAAAACGTTTTTCTAATTTTAAATATTTTAAACTTCCAAAAATCAATTATTTTGAGCTTCTAACTTCAATAATTCATAATAAATAGCCCTTTTGCCAAAAATTCAATCTCGCTAGACTTTTATAGGAAATTCAATTCTCTACAACTTTGCGTAAGAAAGTTTTTCCAAATTCCAAACAAAATTGACCGAAATCCACAAACCAAGCGATTTTATAAAGCTATAATCAAATTTCAAATAATAAATGGGGTCCAATTTACAAGTTTAACATGTTTTAAAACATTTATTGCAACAAAAATACTCTTCCTCCTCAGATACTCATATATCCCACATTCGTTGTAAAAAATATCACCATTATTATATTATTAAAATATAATAATATATTTAAATGAATTATTTTATCGTAAAAGATAAAATTTCAATTTTCAACAATTGTCACATTAAAAATTTTCTCCATCTATATCCACATAAAATCAATATTTTTCTCATCATATGAATCAATAATTAATTATTCACAAATAATATTACGTAATCACAATATCGACAACCAGTGCAGCCTCCTGTGAAATAGGGGCTTTCCAATAAGAATTTCTCCTTATCGGGCGCAATTAGGTGACCAAACCTCTCCTTAGATATAACTTTCTAGACATCGCTAATAATGTTATCTAATAATATTATTCGATAATATGAATTATTGCTTCGATAATGAAAATATACCGTAATGACAATTATCAAACAACAAAGAATATAAAATATCAACGCAAAGAATTATTAAATCAATAAAATAAAAGCATAAAGAATTATCGTAACCATTATCGAGTAGTGCCTTCTTCACGTAAGAATCAATAATTGTGCAATACCGCAATACCGTGTACCATCGTGTTTTTAACCAATTTAGTATTTTAACAAAGATTAATCTGAATAACTACGCCATTATTTTTAAACAACTTATATTTGTCGCTTTTTTTTCATCCAATCGCTCACATGGGCCCACACATGGTCGCTACTACGGCATCGTATTTAATATTCTCGACAAAGATTTAATATTCCACGACCAAACTAATATTCCCCTCACAACAATAAATATTTTATAACCACTTTGCTTTATTTTGAAATATTTATGTATTTTCCCTAACTATCCACATTAATCAAATCAACCCTTACTATTTCAAAAAATAATATAAAAATTAAATTTTAATAATAACTTGGGGTCTTTTGAAATATTATGGGATCAAATCTTATGACTAATAAACTATCCACATTAATCAAAATCAACCCTTAATATTTCAAAATAATAAATAGAGAAAATTAAATTTCATTAATAATAAGGAGGAAAAGTAGAGTTGTGGCCTCCTTCTATGTTGGAATCTCTCCCAGAGCATAAACCCTAATTACTATCGTGTAAAGAATATAACTAAAGTTGAATAAAATGTCAAGTGATACCCCGACACCCGATCAGAATCGTTTTAAAACAATTATAACCCTTAAAATTAGAAATAAAATAAAACAAGTCAAGACTTTTCCTCATTTCCATATAATATGACGCCCCAAAATAGGTATACATCACCCATTCCGAAAGGTGTCAATACATGGTATGTAAACAACTACAACTTTATTATTACAACAAGAAACTATGAGTTTGAATACAAATATTATCTTCTAGACAATATATATACTCAAATAAATCCTCATCACATTTATTGATACATTATTTTACAAAAATGGTGAGGACTACTAAACAACTCTCTCTAGAACTTTCATTCCATACCCAGACTGCACTTGCTATATTCTCGCCTCCCGAGAAGAAAAAATGGAACAAAAAGGAAAAGGGTGAGCTCAACTAGCCCAAGAAAGAATATTATAACTAAGATAATATACAACAAATTATCGTTAGTCTTCAACAGGAAAAAAAATCTAATAGATCACAATAGACAACAAATTTTAAATCAATATTCGCAGCTGAAATAATAATTCATTAGAAGAGTTAAGTAGAGAATGCAAACTACTATCTTCTATGTATGAATTTAAAAGTTCATCGCCTATCTTTTATCCCCAAAACATCAATCAATATATATCCGAATCAAATATTCATCTTTGCACTTTCTGTGCCAAAGATATTCATCGCTTAGTCATGTTCATCTAAACACTTGTTCATCTTTGCACTACGGCCAAAGATATTCTTTAGAAATCATTCATCTTTTGCACTACAGCCAAAGATATTCCATAATATCATCATTTAAGACCGAGATGATGAAAAATATTTTAAAGAAACGAATCCAAAGAAACAAAATGACAAGGATTAAGGATTAAGGATTCGTACTTTTGTTTTATCCACGTCCAAAATACCTCAAAAATAATCACAGTGGTGTAAAATTCAAGAATGATCAAAACATGGATACAATCAAAGCTAGTATCCGTAATAAATATTTTGGGACTAATAGAAAATTTTTCATTTTTCGATGAATATTGCAGTGATTCGTGAATAAAGTCGATATCGTTAATAGTCTCAGAGTATCGTGAATAGTAACTCTAGACACCAAAAGTTCCAAATTTGATAAAAACTTCAGATCAATATTTCAACATAATGATATTGAAGAAATAATATCATTACGAAAAAAATAATATCCCTTACCTCAAAAGATTAAGACTTCTAAATTTGAATACCTTAGATATAGTCTTTGAAGGAACTTCAGCACCGCCTAACAATACTCAAAGTATACTCAAAATACTCACAAGAATACGCTCGATAATATAGAGAGAAAACTTCAGCTTAAAGTGTGATTTTCAATTCTAACCCAAGCACCTATTTATAGGAAAATGTTTAGAACACCAAAGCAGAAAATTTAATAAAATATTAATATATATTATAAATTTCCTTAGCCCACCTTTGAAGATCTGATTTCAGCAATTAATATCACATGTTAGCCCACTTAAATGCAAAAAAACGTTTTTCTTTAAAATAATAATTAAAACTTCCAAAATCAATTATTTTGAACTTGAAACTTCAATAATTCACAATAAATAGCCCTTTTATCAGAAAATTCGAATCTCGCGACTTTTTATAGGAAATTCAATTCTCTACAACTTTGCAGAAGAAAGTTTTTCCAAATTCCAAACAAAAATTGACCGAAATCCACAAACCAAGCGATTTTATAAAGTTATAATCAAATTTCATCCAATAAATGGGGTCCAATTTATGTTTAACATGTTTTAAACATTTATTGCAACAAAAATACTCTTCCTCCTCGTATACTCATATATCCCACATTCGTTGTAAAAATATCACAATTATTATATTATTAAAATATAATAATACATTTAAATGAATTATCTTATAAGAAAAAGATAAAATTTCAATTTTTAACAATTGTCACATTAAAATTTTTCTCCATCTATATCCACATAAAATCAATATTTTCCTCATCATATGAATTAATAATTAATTATTCACAAATAATATTACGTAATCACAATATTGACAACCAAATCGGTTCCTGCAGGAGAGGGGTTTTCCAATAAGAATTTCTCATCATGGCCGCAATTATTAGGTGACCAAACCTCTCCTTAGATGTAACTTTCTAGACATTGCCAATAATGTTATCTAATAATATTATTCGGATAATATAAATTATTGCATCGATAATGAAAAATACCGTGTAATGACAATTATCAAAACAACAAACAATATCAACGCAAAGAATTATTAAATTAATAAAATAATTGAATGATAGAATTATCGTAACCATTATTAAGTAGTGCCTTCTTACGTAAGAATCAATAATTGGTGCAATATCGTAGCTACTTTGTGTTTTAACCACCAAGTATTTTAACAAGATTAACTGTGAATAACTACGCCTGCTTATTTTTAAACCACTTATATTTGTCGCTTTCTTCATCCAATCGCTTTTCGTTATGGGGCCCATAAAAATCTTATACCGTCGCATTTAATATTCCCGACAAAGAAGAATATTCTACGACCAAACTAATATTCCCCGACAACAATGAATATTTTATAACCACTTGCTTATTTTGAAATATTTGTGTATTTTACCCATAACTATTCACATTAATCAAATCAACCCTTACTATTTCAAAATAATAAATAGAAAATTAAATTTCATTAATAATAAGTTGGGGTCTTACACGCGCGCTCCTATTGTTATGCTTCATGGTATGCTAGAGACTTGCGATAAGTTTGTATGTTCAATGGGTCTCTCATGGCGGTAGCATGCCTCCTTCGGGCTTGTCCTTCTTCGTGTCAAGAATTGACTTGCAGAGAGGTTCCCCGGTTTTTTGGTACTGCTGGCATGGCGCGCCGCCTCCAACTTCTCTTTTCACGCTTACGACTTCGCTTTCCTCTGATCCTGCTCCTGAGCTTGGTTCTGCAATGTTGCTGCTGCTACTGAAATGTCCTATGTTTATCCATACTTGTCCATCCATGCTCCACTCAATCCTAGCCATGCACATCCTATCTTTTGCATCGTCTCAAGCATTCATTATCCTTGTACTCAATAACACCATCAAAATAGGCCGATTCCTGCACTTATTCACAAAAGGAGTTTTAAGTATGCGAAATGCAAATTAACATGAAATGCAGCTAAAACCTACTAAAATGTACTTGAGATGGCATAGTTCGCATGAATTGGTACTCCATAAGTAGGTGTAAATCCTACTTATCATAAGTCCATATAGTCTAATGACTGTTAAAAGTTCAAGTAAAAATACTTATAATGTAACGCCCCGAAATCCGGTCTATCTTTACACCCGAATTCCGTACGTCACGAGTACCTCATTCATCTAACATACATCATTATATACTGAAATATAATAACATACATTCTGAATTCTCAGGTTCTAAAACCTTATAGCTTTTCTCATTACAAATAATGATAATTACATTATTCTTTATATCTTGCACGAGTGACTTTTATCCGCCACCAAGGATACATAATCATTCATTAAACTATTCTATAGAGTAATTCTCATCTTTCTACATTACAAGTCTTCACTTGATCTTCTCGCTCATTCACATTCTGAATGACACTTCATCTGGATACCGTCAGCTTGATCTATACGGGATCCTGAAGTTCTTCTAACATCGTTCGCTGAAAATGTTTTTCATTTAAAACAAGTGTGAGCATTCAATTGCCCAGCAAGTCATAACAGTTGAATAAACAACTTCAAGAATTTAAACATTCTTTTCAGACTTCAATAACCGAACAAAGGTTACGAAGCAGCTTGAATAATAGGAATAGTCTTGATTCCTATCATCTTAAAACATTAGTTACATGCATTTTGAAATACTTTCATTCTCTACTCTCTTTCATGCACATTACATGTCGGCTAGAATCAATAAAGACAGACTTAATAATAACGGTTCATGTATAAATGAACATTCTTTTATTGAACAGTTCAAACATAGAACAATTCATCTCATAGAAACACCGAAGTGTTCACATTGTGGAACAAGGCCTCATACATTCTACCACCTTGTACAAATATCGCACATTCTCACATAGATACAACTTCTCAAGTTCAACATCTGAGAAGTTTAAGAAACTAGCATTCATTTGAAATATGAATGAAGTTAGGAAACTTGCCTTACCCACAACTACAGCTTACGCTGAACTGCTCATTCCAATCCCTATAACACATAAGGAAATAACAAATACACCAATTAGTCATATACTTGACTTACGCATTGGTTTACTTAACTTTACTTCTTAAGGTTCGCGTTCTTACAATATAATTTTACGCGACTAACTTTCATTACCGGTTTACGGTTTCATGATATACGGAGATGTCTTAAGTCTCAGGATTCATTTCTTATCGTCTAAGTCATATAGTATTTTGTATACTCGGAACGATCGTTCAATGTCAATACTATGAGGTCATAGCGTTAAACATTTCATATGAACTTACTACGTTCACCAACGTCTAAGTCATATAACCAGGGTATACTTAGAACGTTCGTCCGACGTCAATACGATTCACGAGAATCGTTTACGTATTCAACGTTCACGTTGCTCGTCTCTTAATCTCTCACTCAACCTTCAATCAAGGTTTCAATTGCATTCATCGTTATCCATCCCATAAACCCCATGTTCATTATTCTTTCTTAATGTCAAAGTCATACGGTCCGTTGTATGCTAAGACCGATCGTTCATCGCAACAACGTTGCGTTCACAGCGTCTATACGCTTTACATTCATCTTGTATTACCATGTCATAACATCGACATATTATTCATTACTTTCGTCACTCAACGTCTAAGGAATTATAATCATAGCAATCCCTCACGTTTGTTTATCGCGACTACGGTCCCCGGACATCGGTTCCGTAACCCGTATCTACATTCTTTGTCTTTTAATCTCGTTAAATCTTTCCATTCAACCTTTACTAAAGGTTTAACACACTTACTCAAGTGTTACATTATGTGAACTACGTGTTCATACTTCTTTCTTGCATATCCCTCAAGAAATGGAGCAGTTAAAATCTCATTTCAGGTATTGCCACCACCGGCTTGTAGGCCTTGCGCAGTGCCGTTCTTCTTCCTTTCCTCTCGTATTTGCTGCATACGACCTACTTCTTTTCTCCTCTCTTCCCGGATGAGCATATTGCGGCTGAGTCCTTTGTTATCTCTCACGCTGCGGTGCCACTCTCCAGAAGATTATGGTCGAAGCCTATGCCTATACACTTCTCGAATTCTATCCGTGATCTTGCCACGAGACAAAACCCTAGAAAATTTTTCTAAGTTTTCTATCAAGTTTGAGACGCGTATTTTACGATCTCATAACTTCTTCGTTATAACTCGGAACAAGGCCGTTCCAAAGTCATTCTCTTCCTTATCTTACGTACTTCAATACACCTCAGACAGAACTTTGTTCTGAATCCGTTAACATGCCATTCAATTGGCTTAATCTTCATTCTTCGTTCATTTTAACGTTTTTAACGTTCTTTGTTCGTTTGTCCGTAATTCGGTCATCCAAACTCGGAATTCGTTCGTTCTTGAGTCCACGACTCACATTTTTAACATTCTCTTACATTCTTATGAAACCCTACACGTTTGGGTTCATTTACTAACTTTCAAATTTTCATTCTTCTTTTACGAAATTTTTGCCATAACTTTGTTATAGCTTAGTTTTAATCCATTCTTCATGAACGTTTCTAACGTTCCTAACCAAGCAATAAACAACTAACTTATACGCAATGGTTTTAAACTTGTCCATCAACAACATTTATACTACGATGGTTTTAAATTTGTCCATCAACAACGTTCTTCGTGTTCTTCGTGTTCTTCGTATGTTCTTCGTTTGTTCTTCATTTTTAATCGATATTTTGGATTACGATTTAACTTTTTCTTGGAATTTGATGTTATAGAATACCATTCCTTACTTATTTAACCTACTCATTCATAAGATTCATTCGGATCGCTCAAAATCCTTACGAATCTTATACTTCCTTAAGAAATTTATAAACTAAATTTCTTATTTCTTCTTTTCTCATGATTTCAACCATATTAAATCATTCTCAATATCTTTCACCCCTTATTCTCATTTAAACTATGTTTTTAACATAAAAACTTAAAGAAAAATTATCTAGAAGTTAGGTTTTCGGATTACCTTTTTCTTTAATCTTCCTCCATCGGACAAAGTTTGCTCACGAGCAAGCTTTTCTTCCTTCTTCTCATTCTCTTCCCCCATCTGAACTCTCTCTCTTTCTCTCTCAAAGTTTAGGATTTTCAAAATCCCATTCAAATGAGATTAAGCTTCCTATTTATAGATTTTCAAGGTTAGGGGCAAAATAGTCATTTCGCCCCTAAAATCACTATTCACACCTCCTTACTATTCAAGACTTAAGGACTAAGTTAACAAATACACCAATTAGTCATATACTTGACTTACGCATTGGTTTACTTAACTTTACTTCTTAAGGTTCGCGTTCTTACAATATAATTTTACTGCTGACTAACTTTCATTCTGGGTTATTTACGATTTCATGACATACTTGAGATGTCTTACTCAAAACGCTCATCATCTTTGATGATTTACATTCTTATCTTTTCTTATACTTCTCTAGGACTCAAGGACACATCGTTTTCTCTACTAGTAGTCCATATGGTACTCTGAGTGGTTTCCCACAAACAACCAATAAACAAGTTTCCGTCTCGTCTACAATGCTCACACAGTGAGTTAGATCGGTTGCCAGTTTTGTATATACCTTCGCTCTTTGAAGGAATTGTTTAGCCCAGTTCCCATATGTCAACCATCAAAGGTTACGATTGTACCACAACCTAACTTTCTCTTAACTTATACGAACTATTAAATTATAATGTTCGTTAAGTTAATTTCTTATTCCTTATGGCTTTCTAGCAAGTAATTGCCATATCTCAAGATTCATTTCTTATCGTCTAAGTCATATAGTATTTTGTATACTCGGAACGATCGTTCAATGTCAATACTATGAGGTCATAGCGTTAAACATTTCATATGAACTTACTACCTTCACCAACGTCTAAGTCATACAACCAGGGTATACTTAGAACGTTCGTCCGACGTGAATACTATTCACAAGAATCATTTACGTATTCAACGTTCACGTTGCTCGTCTCTTAATCTCTCACTCAACCTTTAATCATGGTTTCAATTGCATTCATCGTTATCCATCCCATGAACCCCATGTTCATTATTCTTTCTTAATGTCAAAGTCATACAGTTCGTTGTATGCTAAGACCGATCGTGTATCACAACAACGTTGCATTCACAGCGTCTATACGCTTTACATTCATCTTGTATTACCCTGTCATAACATCGACATATTATTCATTACTTTCTTCACTCAACGTCTAAGGAATTACAATCATAGCAATCCCTCACGTTCGTTTATCGCGACTACGGTCCACGAACATCGGTTTCGTAACCCGTATCTACATTCTTTGTCTTTTAATCTAGTTAAATCTTTCCATTCAACCTTCAGTAAAGGCTTAACACACTTACTCAAGTGTTACATTATGTGAACTACGTGTTCATACTTCTTTCTTGCACATCCCCTAAGAAATTGAGCAGTTAAAATCTCATTTCAGGTATTTCCACTACCTTGGCCATTTGCGGCCCGGTTTTCTTTTCCTCTCTGTAATATGCTGGCGACCTACTTCTCTCTCCTATCTTCCGGGATGGCCATTGCGGCTAAAGTCCTTTTGTTATCTCTCAAGTCATGGTGCCACTCTCCGAAGATTATGGCGAGAGCCATACATGGCAAGACCACTTCTTGAAGTCATCCGTCATTGCTTGCTACCGAGAAAAAACCCCAGAAAATTTTTTCTAAGTCTTCTATCAAGTTTGAGACGCCAGATTTTTACGATCTCATAACTTCTTCGTTATAACTCGAAACGAGGCCGTTCCAAAGTCATTCTCTTCCTTATCTTGCGTACTTCAATACCCCTCGGACAGAACTTTGTTCTGAATCCGTTAACATGCCATTCAATTGGCTTAAACTTCATTCTTCGTTCATTTTAACGTTTTTAACGTTCTTTGTTCGTTCGTCCGTAATTCGGTCATCCGAACTCAGAATTCGTTCGTTCTTGAGTCCACGACTCAAATTTTTAACATTCTCTTACATTCTTATGAAACCCTACACGTTCGGTTTCATTTACTAACTTTCAAATTTTCACTATTCTTTTACAAAATTTTCGCCATAACTTCGTTATAGCTTAGTTTTAATCCATTCTTCATGAACGTTCCTAACCAAGCAATAAGTGTAAGACCCCAACTTATTATTAATGAAATTTAATTTTCTCTATTTATTATTTTGAAATAGTAAGGGTTGATTTGATTAATGTGAATAGTTATGGGTAAAATACGCAAATATTTCAAAATAAGCAAGTGGTTATAAAATATTCATTGTTGTTTGGAATATTCGTTTGGTCGTGGAATATTCTTCATTGGCTTGGGAATATTCATACGACGGCGTAGTATTTTGTGGGCCCCATAACAGAAAGCTATTGGATGAAGAAAATGACAAATATAAGTTGTTTAAAAATAACTACGTAGTTATTCAAGTATTAATCTTGTTAAAATACTTGGTGGTTAAAACACGTTAGCACACCGGATTGCACCAATTATTGATTCTTACGTAAAAGGCACTACTTAATAATGGTTACGAATTACCGCTCAAAGATTTTATTGATTTAATAATTCACTGCGTTGATATTGTTGTTGTTTTCAATAATTGTCATTACACGTATTTTCATTATCGATGCAATAATTTATATTATCTGAATAATATTATTAGATAACATTATTGGCAATGTCTAGAAAGTTCTGTCTAAGGAAAGATTTGGTCACCTAATTGCTACGCCAAGAGGAGAAATTCTTATTAGAAACCCCATCTTTCCCTGAACCGACCGGTTGTCAATATTGTGATTCTGTAATATTATTTGTGAATAATTAATTACTGATTCATATGATGAGGAAAATATTGATTTTATGTGGATATAGATGGAGAAAAATTTTAATGTGACAATTGTTGAAAATTGAAATTTTATCTTTTCTTATAAGATAATTCATTTAAATGTATTATTATATTTTAATAATATAATAATTGTGATATTTTACAACGAATGTGGATATATGAGTATCACGAGGAGGAAGAGTATTTTGTTGCAATAAATGTTTAAAACATGTTAAACATGCTCAAGTGGACCCCATTTATCGAATTGAAATTTGATTATAGCTTGTAAAATCGCCTGCTTGTGGATTTCGGTCAATTTCTGCTTGGAATTTGGAAAAACTTTCTTCTGCAGTTGTAGAGAATTGAATTTCCTATAAAAGTCGCAAGATTCAATTTTCTGATAAAAGGGCTATTTATTGTGAATTATTGAAGTTCAAAGTTCAAATAATTGATTTTGGAAGTTTTAATTATTATTTTAAAGAAAACGTTTTTTGCATTTAAGTGGGCTAACATGTGATATTAATTGCTGAAATCAGATCTTCAAAGGTGGGCTAAGGAAATTTATAATATATATTAATATTTTATTAAATTTTCTCGCTTTGTGTTTCTAAACATTTTCCTATAAATAGGGTGCTTAGGTTAGAATTAAAAATCACACCAGAAATCAAGTTTTCTCTCTCTATATTATCGAAGCGTATTCTTGTGAGTATTTTGAGTATACTTTGAGTATTGTTAGACGATGCAAGTTCCTTCAAAGACTATACCCTAGTATTCCAAATAAGTACTAATCTTTCGAGGTAAGGGATATTATTTTTTCAGAATGATATTATTTCTTCAATATCATTATGTTGAAATATCGATCCAAGTTTTATCAAATTTGGAACTTTTGGTGTGGAGTTACTATTCACGATATACTCACTATTCACGATATCGACACTTATTCACGAATCACTTAAATATTCATCGAAAAATGAAAAATTTTCTTTTAGTCCCAAAATATTTATTCGGATACTAGCTTTGATTGTATCCATGTTTTGATCATTCTTGAATTTTACACCACTTGTGATTATTTTTGAGGTATTTTTGACGTGGATAAAACAAAGTACAAATCTTAATCCTTAATCCTCGTCATTTTGTTTCACCGGATTCGCTTTTTTAAAATATTTTCATCATCTACAGCCTTAAATGATGATATTATGGAATATCTTTGGCACAGTGTGCAAAGATGAATGATTTCTCAAGAATATCTTTGGCCGTAGTGCAAAGATGAGCAGTGTTTAGAAGAACATGACTAATCGATGAATATCTTTGGCCTGTAGTGCAAAAGATGAATATTTGATTCAGTATATATATTGATTGATGTTACAGGGATAAAAGATAGACGATGAACTTTTAAATTCATACATAGAAGATAGTAGTTTGCATTCTCTACTTAACTCTTCTAATGAATTATTATTTCGCTACTGAATATTGATTTAAAATTTGTTGTCTATTGTATTCTATTAGATTTTTTCCTGTTGAAGACTAACGATAATTTGTTGTATATTATCTTAGTCATAATATTCTTTATCGGGCTAGTTGAGCTCGCCTTTTCCTTTTTGTTCCATTTTTCTTCTCGGGAGAGGCGAGAATGTAGCCGCGAAAGTACGAGTCGGGGTATGGAATTAAAGTTCTAGAGAGAGTTGTTTAGTAGTCCTCACCATTTTTGTAAAATAATGTATCAATAAATGTGATGAGGATTTATTTGAGTATATATATTGTCTGTAAGATAATATTTGTATTCAAACTCATAGTTTTACTTGTTGTAATAATAAAGTTGTAGTTGTTTACGTACCATGTATTGACAACTCGTAATGGGTGATGTATACCTATTTTGGGGGGGCGTCACAATAAGCAAACTAACTTATACTTGATGGTTTTAAACTTGTCCATTAACAACATTTATACTACGATGGTTTTAAATTTTTCCATCAACAACGCTTCTTCATGTTTCTTCGCGTTCTTAAGTGTGTTCTTCGTGTTCTTCGTGTGTTCTTCGTTTGTTCTTCATTTTTAATCGATATTTTGGATTACGATTTCACTTTTTCTTGGAATTTGATGTTATAGAACACCATTCCTTACTTATTTAACCTTATTTCATTCATAAGATTCATTCTTGATCGCTTCAAAAATCCTTAAGAATCTTATATTTCCTTAAGAAATTTATAAACTAAATTTCTTATTTCTTATTTCTTCTTTTCTCATGATTTCAACCATATGAAATCATTCTCAATATCTTTACCCTTATTCTCATTTAAACTATGTTTTTAACATAAAAACTTAAAGAAAAATTATCTAGAAGTTAGGTTTTCGGATTACCTTTCTTCTTTAATCTTCTTCCGTCGGACAAAGTTTGCTCACGAGCAAGCTTTTCTTCCTTCTTCTCCTTCTCTTCCCCCATCCAAACTCTCTCTATTTCTCTCTCAAAGTGTAGGATTTTCAAAATCCCATTCAAATGAGATTAAGCTTCCTATTTATAGATTTTTCAAGTTAGGGGCAAAATAGTCATTTCGCCCCTAAAATCACTATTCACACCTCCTTACTATTCAAGACTTAAGGACTAAGTTAACTTAGCCCTCAAGTTTGCTTAGCCCTTAAGTTTCATAGTTTCGCTCTTTTCGGGTTTCGTCCGGACAAGCTTTTAAAATCATGATTCTCTAATCCAAATATTTTTCGATATTTCATCTTTGGCCATAATCAAATATTATTAAATATTCCATCACGCCTCAACATTTTACGTAATCTATAACTTCTCGGAATTTCAAAATAAATCTCCGAGCATAAATGGATGAATAGTGCCTATTTCATCTTTTTCCCCAAAAATATTTTGTTCCCAAAAAACTTTTATTTTCGTCTTGAAAATTCTTACTGCTCAATCTAGCTCGTAGCTTAATCCTCCCGATTAATAATTATTCTAGGTTATAAAACGATTAATAAACACATAAGATGTAATAGTATTAATAAAAATTTATTTTATTAATAACTAATTCTTTAAATCTTAATTTCTCGACAATCCGGATTTCGGGTTGTCACATCCTTCCCCTTTATAAAATTCGCCCGAATTTCTTTCAAACCACACCCATACCCGGTCATCACATTCACCCTTCTTCACGTAATTTTGCCTCGAAATTTTAACTTACTCTTCTTCTCAACTTCTCTTCAAAGAAGTTATTATTTTCAACATTCCCTACCCTTCATAACTTACCAAGAATCATGAAGTGAAAGGAATAACGAGGAATATACAAATTCCTTTAAAACATTTCATACTTTTGCTGAGGGGTCAAAATGACCATGAACTCTTACTAGGTTAAACAGCCTCTCGCCGTAAACCTTTCTTACACGGTAAATTTACAATCACAAAGAAAGTAACTACCTCTTCCATGTTCTCCTCAGACTAAATCATTAGATTCCGCACCAAAATAATTTGGTTCGGCATAGCTCTTCAAAGAAAGCTCGATTTTATTTTAATCATGACATACCATTCGTCTTAGCCAAATCAAGTAGCTTAGACCATACCAATAAATTGGACATCAACTTGAAACATTCGTCTAGTCAACCCGCTTGACATCGACTAATTCTTTAAATTCGTTTGCAATACATCAAAACGTTTCATGACGTCATGATACCGCACTTTTCACAGTACGTTGAGGACTTCGTCAGTTTATGACTTCATCATTATACATTATACCAAGGTGGGTTATTGATCCTCTGATCAAATTCCACACCAGGTTTAATTGCATTAATAACTCGATCCTTTTATCATCCTTGCATCAAATGCAATGATGATATAAAATTCATTTTGATATTTCAAATCAATTTCTATCTAGCCGAAACAATTAGCGTAGACATACCAAGAATAGTTCTTTTAAAATCCATTGGTTCCAAAAGTCGAACCAATTCTTTCATTTTCAAAACGCTCACATTAGCACGATTTCAAGAAATTTCAAAATCTAGCATAGCTAGAAGACTTGGAATATCCTATTCTCCATCTTCCTTCATTGTCTTACTTGCGAAAATACTTAATCTTCTATAGCACATTCAATGCTAAGTCTATCGAAAATACTTACTTTCATACCTAAACATTCCTATACCTTAGTATAGTTCATCAACTTACCACACTTTATGTGTTTAGAACTTTCCACAACCATATGTGTTTAAGAACTTATCTTAGCAATATGTAATCCAAGAACAAATCAAGGATTATCCATATGCTTAGGACTCGTAAACATAGCATATAACTATGAGTCACAAACTTTTCATAAGTATGAGTTTCAAGAACCCGCACCTATCTTATCATTTTCTACCTATCAAGTATATACATGAGAAAAGATTCACCTTCTCGTCATATACATCTTGATAGCGCGACCAATTTCAATGATTATCACTGTAATAAACTGAGTAGTTATTACACTAAGCACAAACCTTTGCCCATACAAAGATTCATACAACTCAGCCATCACCTAAGTCCTCAATTGAAATCTTACAACTTCTAACTTTCTCTTTACTTAATACGAATTTTCTTTAATTCGTATACTATCCTTTACAACTCAATTTGAGTTCTTCTTCTTGTACTACTTCGTAGTATCATTCATTCATAGCATTAGCTATAAATCATTCATCGTTTAACAAATTCATCTCACATTACTACGATTTACTATGATCACGTGGTGATCTTCTTATCCTTGTCTTTACAATTATAGTCTTAGGCACTCATACCTAAGGTTTATAACCTATCAGCTCTGATACCAACTTTTAATGCCCTGAAATCTAGTCTATCTTCACACCCGGATTCCTTACGCCACGAGTACCTCATTCATCCAACATACATCATTATATACTGAAATATAATAACATACATTCTGAATTCCCAGGTTCTAAAACCTTATAGCTTTTCTCATTACAAATAATAATAATTACATTATTCTTTACATCTTGAACGAGTGACTTTTATCCGCCACCAAGGATACATAATCGTTCATTAAACTATTCTATAGAGTAATTCTCATCTTTCTATATTACAAGTCTTCACTTGATCTTCTCGCTCATTCACATTCTGAATGACACTTCATCTAGATACCGTCAGCTTGATCTATACGGGATCCTTAAGTTCTTCTAACATCGTTCGCTGAAAATGTTTTTCATTTAAAACAAGTGTGAGCATTCAATTGCCCAACAAGTCATAACAGTTGAACAAACAACTTCAAGAATTTAAAGATTCTTTTCAGACATCAATAACCGAACAAAGGTTACGAAGCAGCTTGAATAATAGGAATAGTCTTGATTCCTATCATCTTAAAACATTAGTTACATGTATTTTGAAATACTTTCATTCTCTACTCTCTTTCATGCACATTCTGTCTGGCTAGAATTAATAGCACAGACTTAACAATAATGGTTCATGTATAAACAGAACATTCTTTTATTGAATAGTTCAAACATAGAACAATTCATCTCATAGAAACACTGAAGTGTTCACATTGTGGCACAAGGCCTCATACATTCTACCACCTTGTATAAATATCACACATTCGCACATAGATAGAACTTCTCAAGTTCAACATCTGTGAAGTTTAAGAAACTAGCATTCATTTGAAATAAGAATGAAGTTAGGAAACTTGCCTTTACGCATGCCATACCACGACTTACGTTGAATTGCTCATTCCAATCCCTATAACACATAAGGAAATAACAAATACACCAATTAGTCATATACTTGACTTACACATTGGTTTACTTAACTTTACTTCTTAAGGTTCGCGTTCTTACAATATAATTTTACGCGACTAACTTTCATTACCGGTTTACGATTTCATGACATACGGAGATGTCTTACTCAAAACGTTCATCATCTTTGATGATTTACATTCTTATCTTTTTCTTATACTTCTCTAGGACTCAGCACACATCGTTTCTCTACTAGTAGTCCATATGGTACTCTGAGTGGTTTTCCACAAACAACCAATAAACAAGTTTCCGTCTCGTCTACAATGCTCACACAGTGAGTTAGATCGATTGCCAGTTTTGTATATACCTTCGCTCTTTGAAGGAATTGTTTAGCCCAGTTCCCATATGTCAACCATCAAAGGTTACGATTGTACCACAACCTAACTTTCTCTTAACTTATACGAACTATTAAATTATAATGTTCGTTAAGTTAATTTCTTATTCCTTATGGCTTTCTAGCAAGTAATTGCCATATCTCAAGATTCATTTCTTATCGTCTAAGTCATATAGTATTTTGTATACTCGGAACGATCGTTCAATGTCAATACTATGAGGTCATAGCGTTAAACATTTCATATGAACTTACTACCTTCACCAACGTCTAAGTCATACAACCAGGGTATACTTAGAACGTTCGTCCGACGTGAATACTATTCACAAGAATCATTTACGTATTCAACGTTCACGTTGCTCGTCTCTTAATCTCTCACTCAACCTTTAATCATGGTTTCAATTGCATTCATCGTTATCCATCCCATGAACCCCATGTTCATTATTCTTTCTTAATGTCAAAGTCATACGATTCGTTAGATGCTAAGACATCGATCGTAGTATCACAACAACGTTGATTCACAGCGGCGTCTATACGCTTTACATTCATCTTCAGATACCGTCCATAACATCGACATATTATTCATTACTTTCTTCACTCAACGCCTAAGGAATTACAATCATAGCAATCCCTCACGTTCGTTTATCGCGACTACGGTCCCACGAACATCGGTTTCAGAACTCCGTGATCTACATTCTTTGTCTTTTTTAATCTAGTTAAATCTTTCCATTCAACCTTCAAGAAAGGCTTAACACACTTACTCAAGTGTTACATTATGTGAACTACGTGTTCATACTTCTTTCTTGCACATCCCCAAGAAATTGAAAGCGCTTAAAATCTCATTTACAGGTATTTCCTCAGACCGACAGCCACATAGGCCTTTTCCTTTCTCTCTCGTATTGTACATGACTTCTACTTCTCTCCTATCTTCCCGGGATGATAGCCATGGCTAGCGGCAAGTCCTTTGTTATCTCTCATGCATGGCCCACTCTCCAGAAGATTATGGTTTGAAGCTTATACCAAGCGCACCACTTCTTGAAGTCATCCGTATTGCTGGCCTGAGAAAAAACCCTAGAAAATTTTTCTAAGTCTTCTATCAAGTTTGAGACGCGTATTTTACGATCTCATAACTTCTTCGTTATAACTCCTCGAACGAGGCCGCTCCAAAGTCATTCTCTTCCTTATCTTGCATGCATTTCAATACCCCTCGACGTAACTTTGTTCTCAATCCGCTTAACATGCCATTCAATTGGCTTAATCTTCATTCTTCGCTCATTTTAACGCTTTTAACGCTTCTTTGTTCGTTCATCTCTGTAATTCGGCCATCCAAACTCGGAATTTGTTCGCTCTTGAGTCCACGACTCACATTTTTAACATTCTCTTACATTCTTATGAAACCCTACACGTTTGGGTTCATTTACTAACTTTCAAATTTTCATTCTTCTTTTACGAAATTTTCGCAATAACTTTGTTATAGCTTAGTTTTAATCCATTCTTCATGAACGTTTCTAACGTTCCTAACCAAGCAATAAACAACTAACTTATACGCGATGGTTTTAAACTTGTCCATCAACAACATTTATACTACGATGGTTTTAAATTTGTCCATCAACAACGTTCTTCGTGTTCTTCGTGTGTTCTTCGTTCGTTCTTCATTTTTAATCGATATTTTGGATTACGATTTAACTTTTTCTTGGAATTTGATGTTATAGAACACCATTCCTTACTTATTTAACCTACTCATTCATAAGATTCATTCGGATCGCTCAAAATCCTTACGAATATTATACTTCCTTAAGAAATTTATAAACTAAATTTCTTATTTCTTCTTTTCTCATGATTTCAACCATATTAAATCATTCTCAATATCTTTCACCCCTTATTCTCATTTAAACTATGTTTTTAACATAAAAACTTAAAGAAAATTATCTAGAAGTTAGGTTTTCTGATTACCTTTCTTCTTTAATCTTCCTCCGTTTGGACAAAGTTTGCTCACGAGTTAAGCTTTTCTTCCTTCTTCTCATTCTCTTCCCCATCCAAACTCTCTCTTTCTCTCTCTCAAAGTGTAGGATTTTCAAAATCCCATTCAAATGAGATTAAGCTTCCTATTTATAGATTTTCAAGGTTAGGGGCAAAATAGTCATTTCACTTCTAAAATCACTATTCACACCTCCTTATTATTCAAGACTTAAGGACTAAGTTAACTTAGCCCTCAAGTTTGCTTAGCCCTTAAGTTTCAGTAGTTCCGCCTTTTAAGGTTTCGCTTCGATAGTTTTTAAAATCTGCGATTCTCTAATCCAAATATTTTTGGATATTTCGCCTTTTCGCCATAATCGAAATATTATTAAATATTCCATCACGCCTCAACATTTTACGTAATCTATAACTTCTCGATTTCAAAATAAATCTCCAAGCGTAAACTATGAATAGTGCATATTTCGTTTTTTTCCCCAAAAATATTTTGTTCCCGGAAAACTTTTATTTTCGTCTTGAAAATTCTTACTCGTTCAATCTAGCACGTAGCCAGAATCCTCCCGATTAATAATCATTCTAGGTTATAAAACGATTAATAAACACATAGCACAAAATAGTATTAATAAAAATTTATTTTATTAATAACTAATTCTTTAAATCTTAATTTTTGGACAATTCGGATTTTTGGGTTGTCACATATAACCTGGGACATAGTTCATGGTCTTGTGTCCCTCAGATATATTCTAAATTCTGATTTCAGTTCTTGATTATCAATGACAGAGAATGTTATTTAGTTCAATTTAGCTTATTTATTGGCATTTATTATGTTATTATCATTTATTGCCAAGTGAGCATTTGTTTTGCTCACTCTTGCATATATATAACCATTGCAGCTACAGTTGAGAAGGTTGATTAGCCAACCACCAATAAAGGAAAAGACAAGATGAACAAGTGATGGGTGGATTTTATACCTACGAATCGACCTCTAATTCGAGCTTAAACTGTGTTGATTATGTATATTTATGTTCGTTTTTACTTTTTTATGTTTGTTTTATGTTTAGATGGCATGGCGTAGCATTCATGGCATAAAGGTGGCGTTGTGACAGGAAGTGGCAATAAAATGAATAAAATTGTGGATCTGCAGAACTACCCCCCGCCGGGGCGGGCATGAATACAAGGAAAAACAACCCCTCCCCGTTCTGGCGGTAGTCGGAAAGAACAAGAGTTGTGTTGCAATTAGAGTTCAACAACAGCGTGAAAAGGGAACAAGTTGGCATGGCTTGAGACTTCGATTGGCGTCAGTTTATGAATAAAATACTTGACTAATGAGAATATAACAGAATACAACTAGAGAGAGATAACAACAATCAAGCAATTAACAAGCTTGGGCCCTAACTTGAGTGAAGAACATTTTAGGAAAGAATTGAAGGTCAGAATCACGAAGATTGCATGTTGGAGCGAAGAAGAAGGGTGGTTTTGTATCTATATTCTACTTCTTTATTTCAGTTATTGTAAATGTGATGTTGGATTCTTTTATTATTTTAGTTTTTATTTCATTTAGAATGAACTAAGTTACTTTTTAGGCTTATAATGGATCTTTATGGTTGAACGATGATTGTGAAGCCTTAATTTCAGTTTAATAATCTATCAATTCAGTTTATCTATTGTGATTTGTGCTTTAAATTATGAATTGCTTGATCACCAATTCTGTGTAGATTTGTATGGATTCGAGAGATGATGTATGAATCTAGACTTAGTCACTTTAGCATGTGTTCTTGAATTCTGTGCTTGAATGGAATCTTGATGAATGTTAGGATAGAGATATACCTAGCATCGCATGTAATCGGGTAGAGAACTTGAATTTAAACCTTATTTGATTTTAATTCACATAGAGATATAGTGAATTAGTTGATTAGGGTGCTTGGCTTGATTCTATCAAATTTGTGGGTTTAAGTTAATACGGTGTTAGTGCATTAAGAGATGGCTAATTCTACACGAGTGTTCTTGATTAATAAACTTAGATAGTGAATTAAACTGGATTAAGGTGTGATAATCGAAGTGAGAGTTAAAGTGAAGTTGTAAGCCTAATTCTCCATTATTTGCTTAAAATTACAGTTTTTAGGTTGTGGTTATTGATTGGTCTTTTTAATATTTTAGTTTTTAATAGTTATAATCATTGATTTGGATAGTTTAATAAAATTCGGATTAATAGAAAGCTGGTAATTGTAACGATCAATTTCATACTAAAATCTGTGGGAATGATACTTTTTCTTTTCACTGTATTACTTGTTAACCACGTGCACTTACGTGTGAGCGTAATTAGAAATTCGACCAACAACAAGTGTTGAAGACTTGTTAAATTGTTATTCAAACGGTTTATGTAATTAGACTTAATTTAATTATGTGATGTAATCAATTTTTCCGCATTTGATTATTGTATTAAGGTTATACAACCTGGGATTTATTTGTTTAAGTTATGTAACCCTTTAATAGGAAAGTTTATTGTTTATGTTTTATTTCACTTGGGTAGTTAGATGCGAATAATTGAACAGTGAACACCAAATCCTGTGGGAATGATGTACCCGGATTTGGGGTGTCACACTTATGACCTTTGACATATTTTAATTGATAAAAACTCTTTGTTTGTATAACTGATGGAGGAGTGTTAACCCTTTTATCAGTTTTATTATTACGTATATTTCCTAAGTCTAAGAACACAGAAAAAGAATAGAGAGAACACTACAAAAAAATGGGCCTTTAGCAACGATTTTTTGGGCAACGACTTTATAAGTCGTTGCTAAAAAGTATATGTTTAGCAACGAAATTTATCCTTCGTTGCATTGTTTCGAGCTTTCACTTTTTGCAACGAAATTCATAAGTCGTTACAAAATTTTGTTGCTAATTCATCATGGAAAAAATTTCGTTAGAAATTAGTTGCAAAATTTTGGCCACTGATTTCCGTCATCGTGGACAACGAAAGTTTTTTGTTGCTAAAATTGGTCTTTAGCAACGATTTTTTCAGCAACGACTTTATAAGTCGTTGCTAAAAGCAGATGTTTAGCAACTAAACTTGTCATTCGCTTGCAGATTGTCGAGCTTTTCACTTTTTGCAAGAACGAAATTCATAAGTAGTTGCAAAATTTGAAACAAAATTTGTTAGAAATTGCTACAAAAATTTCTAACCACTTGATTTCTATTTATATCGTGGGCAACAAAAATTTTTTTGTTGCTATATATTTCGTCATTTAATATGGACCACATTCATCAAGCAATAATTTTTATTTTCACAGATATTTTATACAACTTTTTTGCAACGACTATTAACATGTTGCCTTAAATTAAGATAATAATAATAATAATAATAATAATAATAATAATAATAATAATAATAAAATACTAATAATAATAATAATAATAACAATAAAAGTAATAATAATAATAATAATAATAATAATAATAATAGTAATAATAACAGCTATAATAATAATAATAGTACTAATAATAATAATAATACAATAACAATAATAATAATAATAATAATAATAATAATAATAATAATAATAATAATAATAATAATAATAATAATAATAATAATAAATAATAATAATAATACTAATAATAATAATAATAATAATAATAATAAATAATAATAATAATAATAATAATAATAATAATAATAATAATAATAATAATAATAATAATAATAATAGTAATAATAATAATAGTAGTAGTAGTACTAATAATAATAATAATAATAAGCATAATAATAATAATAATAATAATAATAATAATAATAATAATAACAATAATAATAATAATAATAATAATAATAGTAGTAGTAGTAGTACTACTACTACTACTACTAATAATAATAATAATAATAATAAATAATAATAATAATAATAATAATAATAATAATAATAATAATAATAAATCATAATAATAATAATTACAATCATAATAATAATAATAATAATAATAATAATAATAATAATAATAATAATAATAATAATAATATTAATAATAATAATAATTACAATCATAATAATAATAATAATAATAATAATTATAATAAATAATAATAATAATAATAATAATAATAATAATAATAATAATAATAATAATAATAATAATAATAATAATAATAATAATAATAATAATAATAATAACAATAACAATAATAACAATAACAATAATAATAATAATAATAATAATAATAATAATAATAATAATAATAATAATAATAACAACAATAGTAATAATAACAACAATGCTTTTTTTTTTTTGAGAATTGAACTCTTAACCTCCCCCACTCTTTAAACAAATACTCAAACCAACTGAGCTACAAGTATTTTTATTTTAAAGTCACTATATACCTTACTATATCTTTTTTTAATACTTCTTGTTTTAAAATAAAGGGTGGAGCTGGTACTAATAAACTATATATACATATTTATTTTTATTTTTATTATATTATATTATATTATATATAGAGAGAGAAAGACAAGGAAAAAGGAGTGAAGTTAGTGAGAGTGTACAGACTAGAGAATTAGGAAGTCTAGCTGTCATCTGCGACTCATGTGGAATTGTTCAAATTAGTATGATTTATTAATCATGCGAAAGTGATATTATATAAATATTTATAAATAATAAAAATATGACATTTAATACTAAGGATATTACGCACAAATTATTGTAAAAAAATAGATTATTTAATATAAGTAAATATTTAACTTGAGATTACATAAAATAATAAGAACTTTTATTCTTGGGAGCGGATGGAGTAATTTAAATCATGAACATATTTTTAAGTCCAAAATAAAACATAAAAAGAAGAATAGTTATGGTATACCCCTAGCTATTTTTAGTTCTCCTTTTACCTTTTTTCCAAATATATTATAAAATTAAATTATAATGCTATCAGTTCTAAGAGAAAACATAAAAGATGAATTTTTTTTATTATATTTTATGAACTAAAACAGAATAAAGTTATTCAAAAATGACTTATAAGTCATTCCTAATAAGATAGTTTGACCCATATTAATGTAATATCAATGTTGCGATCAACGGTATAGATTATGATTGTTGAAATAGTACACGTGACAACCGATTGCCAAACATGTTAGTTTCGGGCCTCCGACTCAAATAAACCCAACCTCATCAAACCTGGTTATTATATCTATGCTTCCCAATGTTTCCCTTTTCTAGATAGAAGTAGGATATACTTACAAGTACTCCCCCACTCCGAGAATGAAAGTGATGATTGATTTTATGCGAATTTTTAAAAAAATATGAAATGATAAAATTATTCATATTTAAATTCTCATATAATTGCATATTTTTCTATACATGACTAGTGATATTATATAAATATTTATAAATAATAAAAATATGAAATTTAATACTACTAAGGATATTACGCACAAATTATTGTAAAAAAATAGATTATTTAATATAAGTAAATATTTAACTTGAGATTATATTAAATAATTCAAAGACCAAATTTAATCCATAAAAAAAAACTTTAAGAATCACCTCCGCACTTTTAAATAATTGAAATCTCATTAAATATTTTCACTTCACAATATTATGCTCACCACTTAATTTTTTTTTTAAGTTAATTAACATTTTATGTGACAATATTCGTAATTTTGAGTAACGCTTTTCAAAACAAAAAAAAAAGTTTTACATTTTATATATTAGTTATTCATATAATGATGGCTTTAACATAAAAATCTTTTAGAACAACCATATATAAGAACAAACTCTTATTTTTTGAAATTCCATAAAATTATTTAACTTAAGCACTCAAAATTATATATGTATATTTTTTAAATATACTAACACGTAATACTTGATTATATGTAAATAGTATAAAACTAATTATATACAAAATATAGCTAACTTATCGTATTGTACAAATTTATTTGCATATACAACCGAGCCAGTTGGACCGGTAACATAAATAATATTTCAATTTTCTTATCCTTTCAAAGTTTTAGTTCATTCCCCCAAATAGATCTGAGACCCATCCTCGAAAGCTCGAACCATTCTATGCATCCCAACCATCTCCGATCCATCCTCTCCCACCTGCCACTGTCACTGATCCATCTTCTGAATTCTCTTCAGTAGTTTCTCGTTTCTCGATTCTCGATTCTCGATTCTCGATTCTCGTTTCTCTTCAAAGGATTCAGTCGTATCTTCACTCGCCAGTCGCCGACTCCAAAAATTTTTGAGGTAATTTTTCTATCAATTGGGCTCGGATGGTATATAAACTGAGTTTATTTTGAGCGTTAGTCAATGAATTTATCTCTACTTATGTGGATTTGTCTATATATGGGTGTTTACTGTTTAGGGCTTTATTTTTATTTTTTAGTAGTGCTTGATGATTTTACAGTTTTTGATGATAGTTTTCTATGAGTGATGATTATTTGAGTTAGACTCTGTTATAGTTTATCTGAATATGGATAGACTTGGGGGGAAAACATCATTCTAGATAAACAACAACTTTGAGCTCGTTTGCTTGCTCAAATATTGTAAGAAATAATTAATTGTGAACTGTCACTCTCTTCCTCATTTATAAAATTCTAATTTCTTATTAAAAATGAAAAAAGAGAGGGAAAGAAGAGAAGGGATCTTTAAATTTCTCAATTTCATTGATTTTTTTTTTAATTTATATTCTTTTTGGTTAGTTTCTGTTACTACTTTATGAATGATGAACAAGAAAAGTGTTTCTTTTTACAAGTGTTTAATGAAACTAAATCTTGCTGTTGAGAAATGTGTACCCACTATGACAGTATTTTTTTTTGGATGTTTGATATTTTATTTGGACCCGATTTTGTGCTAAGTTGATAATCTGTAGTAAATTGGAGGGTAAAAATGAAGGCAAGGGTTCTTTAGTTCTTTATTGTTGCTACTTTTCAAATACTTAATATTTGAGCTTCCATGGACATGAGACTACGAGCTTCAAGTTGTATGTTTGTTTTTGAATTTTTCATTATCTTTGACTACTGCTCCTTTTTTTTTTTTTTTTAAAAAAAAAAAGAGAAATGGTGTTAGAGGAGTTTGTAATTATTTGGAGGTTTTGTTTTCCTGCAAATAGTGGTCATTCTGTTTCGTTTTCCTACTAACTTAGATTTCCTTGTTGTTCTTTTACAAGTTTGGTTTTTGTTCATTGCTCCTGAGTACTGTCCTGACTTTGAAGGACTTTTTACTATTTTAAAGTCTTTTTTCTCATTAATCTTGATTCTTCTTATATTTATCCATGTTTAAATAAAATTGGTTTTATAATAACACTCATTTCAATTTTATATGTTTTCCCACACGCATCCTGTGTTCCATGGTGTCTAGTATATGTAACTTCCATTGATAGACAAGTTTTGCTATTTCCTTTACTTGGGTAAATAAATTCCTTTTGCTTTAAACAGGGCTACTTTTTGTTAGAATTAATACTGAAAAGAGAGATATCTAGAGAATGGTGATTAACATATTTCTTTGCAATCCAAATCGTTGGTGCTCTAGTATGTATCTTGCATTGTCCAATCTTCGTTTTCTCCGAAGCTTCTCTCTCTGGTCAATGAAGAAAGACCCAGATCTTGAATCAGCTTAATCTAATATCTGAGCATATGATTTACAAAAGGAAGGCAGAAAGATGGCTAATTCCTCTTAAATTTGAGGAGGGGATACAAGTTTTTAGTTTATAAAAGTTGAGATCCAACTGAAATTACTACATAAATACATTTATCTTTTTTTTGCCAGGGATGAAGATCTATGGGCTGATAGGCAACCTGAATTTACACAATTGGATATGGAATTGGCTTTCATTCCTTTGGAGGACATGATTTGGAATATGTTGACCTTGAAAGAAGAGATAGAATATATTAGGAAAAAAAGGAAGCTTCATGAGTAGAGGAAAAGAATCTCTACGTAGTTGTGCTTTAATTTACGTGATGACCTTTTCACTTTCTTTTGATGCATTTGTTACTTTCCTCAGTTACCAAAAGGGGATATATGTTCTTTTAAAATTGAAGCATGCAATTAGACAATTGGAAGTAGTTAAATCTTGCACAAGTGGAACCCAGAAAGAAAAGGAACTGAAAGCATTTCACCTCCATATTAAATTGTAAATAGTGACATATGATGATACTTGGTGCCAACAACTTGATAGAGTGCAAATGATCTTAATTTCTCATATCTTGACATTAAATTTCAATGGAATTTTATCCTTACTGGTTTAATATTTAGATTTTATTATGGAGAGCGGTTTTCTTATTGATGTTTGATATTATTGAATCATGCTAATAATTGCACACATACAGATAACAACAGGAAAGAATGACAAGGGACTCAAACTTTATGATCCTGGCTACCTTAATACAGCTCATGTTCGATCGTCAATATGCTACATTGATGGTGATGAGGGGATCCTTCAATACAGAGGTTACCCAATTGAGGAGTTGGCCGAGGGTAGTACCTTCCTGGAAGTGGCATATGTTTTAAGTAAGTTACCCTACCCAAGATCTTATCTGTGGTTAAATAATTCAGAAGCATGGGAGAGTTGAGATTTATTTAGTATGTATTACTGATAGAGTTTTTCAAGCAATCATATTACAGTAGCTGGTTCTTTTATGAAAAAGTATTTAGTAGTCCATCAAAGATTAATTACATTTCTAGAGCTTGGTTTGGCTCGCACGCTAAGGAGTGATATACCCTTATTGGGCATTCTTACACCACATAATATTTGTGGATTGTGTCAATTTTTCTATTGTAACAGACCATACCATTTGTTAAAGACCAACATAGACAATGGATTCGGTTACTATGCAGATTTTCTAACTGTATGCTCTTAGTTTTGCTTATTTATCTTTGAGGGAAATTGCTAGTTTGAACATTTTTAATCATAATATTATGTGAAAGTTCTAAAACGGGGTTGTACAATTTTATTTTCCAGTCTCCATTATTGATTCTTACTCGTTTGATAGGTTCCAAACATGAAGATAAAAGTAAAACCGGGTTGTAGTCACTAGTCACCATCTACTAGCTTACATAAAGATAAAAGTAAATATTATTTACCATTTTGTACTCTCCTAGTTTAACTAAGAACCGGAAAAAATTAATGTGGTTAATGATTGAGGAAAAAGATGCAATATAAAAATCAAACCAAGTGGATTTTAATAGTTAACGACGGATTGACCAAATGCTTCTCTACGGTAGCATAAGATTGCCAATTTGCCATGTGCTTTTACTCTTGGAGGGGGTGAAAAAGGTAGCATGCTGTTTTCTTGATATGAATACGCACACACACCCACACACGCGTATGTATATGTATGTATGTCTGCACATCTATATAGCTTACTTTTGTGTTTATGTTTACATATTGGCTGGTACTTTTTCTTAACAACTTGTTCAATTCTGTATTATTTCGAAGGAGATAATTACTCATTAGTCATTATGTTTTATATTTGGAGGGTTAATTTGTATCTGATTCTTTCACGCTGCCTCTGCATCTTCTAATAAATACACCACATTTGCAGTGTATGGAAATTTACCAAATGGAAGTCAGTTAGCTGATTGGGAATTTGCTGTTTCACAACGTTCAGCTGTTCCACAGGGAATCTTGGTGTGGTTTTCTTTCTATTTTTGAATTAATAATCCTTCACTGCATAAAGTGGAACTCAATGTTTAAAATTTAAGGTTTAGGGACTGCCTAACTATGATATTTCATTATAACATAACGGGGACTGATGAACTGACTGTGCTCCTATGGATACCCAGCAGTTCAGGACATTAAATGCACAGTTTGATCGCCAACTGTTATTATATGATCAAAAAAGTATTAATATCGATATACGTAACACAACTACAGTTAATCTTTTCTATTGTATATACTCAAGTTGCACGAATCTCATAAACCTGGATCATTATGTTTAGATTATTATACTAGTTGTTAATTTACTGGGTAAATGAAAAACTCTTCTGTCACCCTGAAATAAGATACATTAACAGGGTAAATCATGAATGGATTCTATGTATGACTTGATAAGAATGTTATCTTTCACGAAGAGTTTTTGATAATCTATTATATGCGTCACACTTAGGATCATGGAATTCAATTTAAATGTGATTGATGCTAGACCCATTTTGAGGAAGTGTGGGTGTCTGCTTCCTCTGTGAAGACCATGCTTTATTATAAATTTTTTATCCTGCTTTAGAAAAGATGAATAGATGATTGTTATATAGTGAGACATATGATGATACTTGGTGCGAACAACTTGATAGAGTGCAAATGACCTTAATTTCTCATATCTTGACATTAAATTTTAATGGAATTTTATCCTTGCTGGTTTAATATTTAGATTTTATTATGGAGAGCGGTTTTCTTATTGATATTTGATATTATTGAATCCTGCTAATAATTGCACACATACAGATAACAACAGGAAAGAATGACAAGGGACTCAAACTTTTTGAAGATTTTCTGGTTTCCCTGTAAGTAATGAAGGTGAATGTATAAGTAGTGCTATTACCGAAGTTATGTTTGCATGAGTTATGTTTGCTTATACTCTTTTCTTCATAGACCTTTCTTCTAATTATGCTTGGGTAGTGTAATGGTTTTCCATATAGTGGCAGCTAAATTTTGAACAACTGTTTGTTATAAGATCATTTAAGATGGTTGGGCTCTTTGAAAGAACCTCATGTTATCATGGGTGACAAAAAATATTGGTGTTTCTATTATGTTGACACTCCTAAAAGATCTTAAATTGTAATATTCTATTGTTTGTTATTTTTATTTTGGGCTTTACACCAAGTGTTGGTTGTAATTTATTGCAACATATCAGAAATTTTAATCCCTTCTGTTTTCTTGCAGCTTCTAGAATTTTGATGCACATTTTCAGCCAAGAACAACATCCTGCTTTCATGATTCACATGATACATTTTTCTTGAAAGGTTTGTTTTGACACTTTGATTTTATGTTTTCATATGTATCTACCGAGTCCAATTACCATCTAATGATGATGTCTATAACATTTATAGAACCTTCCACCACAAAGACACTACCTGAGGATTATGTTGAAGGGTGAAGCAAGTTCACTAATCTGGTGGTTATGGTTCCGGAGGGTATGTTTGTTATGTAATATATATATAAATATATACTACTTCCATTCCAAAAAAAAAGATTCCTACTTTTTGTCAACTATTTTTTTTTTTACGAATAATAAGGTTTGTGTAGGACACATTTAGATATTATCTTTTCAATAATTTTTTACCTAAAGTAAATTCTAGTCTATAAAGTTTAATAAGTTAATGTTAAAAATAATCATCAATTTTAATTTTTACTTTATTTTTTATATGTCCAAGTGTGGCATGCAAAACTTTATATTCTTAAAATCAAATGTCTGTGATTATAGCTAGCATCTTTGGGGTATATACTGTATGAAAATTTGTCGTCTCAAGAAAAGTTTTTCCACATTGACTAATAGCCTTAACTTTTCAATAATTGTTGTCCTTTTTGTATAGAAATTTAAACATTGTTATTTAAGATTGTGTGATGCTTGTGATTGTTGAATGTGACTAAATTCAAACTTAAGGTCAACATATAATAATAATCTACAAATCTTGTAACAGTAAATATGTTTACCACTGTGCTTACTGAAATTAATTCATAAAATGGCTGATTAAGATTTCAATTTTTTTTTTTTGTAACAGAGCAATCATATAGTCGCACTGAAGGTTCTTTTTCTATTTGGATTTGTAGTAAATGATATTGTGATTGTCTATTGTCTTTTTCTGTTTATGAGCAATACGGTGTACATTAGTATCATGTAGCAATTCTATTTTCTTTGTGTATTGATTTTGGCATTAAGTGCTCTGGTGACCTATTTGCTTCCTTTTTTTGACTTGCTATTATT
The DNA here is from genome assembly GCA_020205615.1 of Panax quinquefolius. Taxonomy (NCBI): domain Eukaryota; kingdom Viridiplantae; phylum Streptophyta; class Magnoliopsida; order Apiales; family Araliaceae; genus Panax; species Panax quinquefolius. The sequence continues at coordinate 71,875,123 of CM035172.1, forward strand.
TTTAAATATGTACAGGAAGACTGCTTCTATGACATGCCTTACAATATTGGGTATCAAATTTTCGTGCTACGTTTACGGAAGACAAGGGACGAAATTATGAAGTGTACTCTCTATATATGTAGATATATATTTTGATTGAAGAACTGTGGTAGTTTTAGATGGTTAATTGTAAAGATAATGAATGATTATGTAGTAGATGATTTTATTAAGTTAATAATATTTTAGTTTTTTATATTTTGTCATTATTTGCTATGGGGACATTGAGCTAGCTAGAATACATAAAAAAAGAATGTCAAATTTTGATTTAAGCAACAATATAATTCGTTACTAAAGCATTGAACAAAGTTTTAATATAAGAAACAATTTTTTATACATTCAAAGAACAAATTTTCGTTGCTAATGGCATTAAAAATATAATATTTGCCAACTAAAAATTAACTTAATAACAAATCGGAGAGGATATTGTTGCTTATCTACTAAAATAAAAGGAAACATTTTTATCGTTCTTAATCATATCAACTTTCGTTGCAAGACATATAAAGAAACGACAACATATAATGTGTTGCTAATCAACGACTTTCGTTGCTATTGAAAAATAACCAAAGAATAAACATTTTCGTTCTTTGATTCAAAGATAATGTCGTTGCTAAATAATATAATCAAGAATCGAAAATCTTTGCTAAAAAATATACATTCCGCAAAATGAAAAGCAATGTTTAAGGAACAATTTTTATAATTTCATCGCAACGAAAAATATCGTTGCAAATATGGTGTCAATTACAACGAAAATGCATGGTCGTTGCAAAAAAGAGAGTTCATTTCGTTTGCCAATTAGCGTGCTTTTGCAACGAAATGCGGTTTTCAAAGAACGATATTTTAATTATTCTCGCAACAATATATTTTGTTGCTAAAGGATCGATGTCTCACAGATTAAAAAGCCAAATTTCGTTGCAAAAATGTATTACTTTTGGCAACGAAAAAAATACGTTCGTTCTTGAACAATTAGCAACGCCTATCATTCTTGTAACGAAAAGACGCAACGAGTAAAGAAAGTCGCTACAAAACCCTTTAACAACGAAATTTGGCACCTTTAGCAACGAAAATCGGTTGTTCTTTGAAGCCCCATTTTTTTGTAGTGGAAATAGAGGAATTGAGAGAAGAAAGCTCTCTGTGATTTGAGAAGAATAATTGTGTTCATGTTTTCTAGCTAATTGAAGGTAAAATTCTAAGTTCCTAGTTCTTAGATTTGTTTTTTTTAAGTTCTCTATAATTGGTTTCCATGGTTAATTATTAAGAGATTGATCATATATGTTAATTGGTATGTATAATATGGTATGCCTAATTAATAAGAGGTGTTGATGTAACACCCGAGAAAATCGGATTTTTAGGAGAATTAAATTTTTATTTAATTATGTGGATTCAATGAATTTAATTAATTATTTATGGGAGCAAGCTAATTGAAGGTCGTTCTATGACCTAAACATATCAGAACGTCGTAGGATTTTGGCTACGTGATAGAATTAAAGTGTTTGAATTTTCAAGACGAAAATAAAAGTTTTCTGAGAAATTTTCTAAAAAATACTATTCATGCATTTCTGCTCGGGAATTATTTTTGAACTTCCGAGAAATACGTAACGATAGAATATCAAGGTGAGATAGAATATCAAATAATATTTCAGTTATGAAAAACGTAATATTTCCCCTGTGGACTTAAAACCTAACGGTTATAAGAAAGGGATTTGCGAGAAGGAATTTAAATGAGTATAGTAAATTAAAGCAATGATCGTATAATACGTAGGTATTATACGAAGTAATGAATACGAGTATGATACGATGTATTATACGAGTATGTATGAATGATGGTATGTCATATATCATGAATTAGTATACGAGTTAGAATACGAGATGAATACGTAAATAATACGTCCTAAGGTTTTAAGCCATTTGTGAATGGATTTGTGGATTATGTAGGATGTACAGGTCCAATAGATTTAATATGAAAGTCTAAAGTAATTTAATGTACAAGCCCAAAACTTAAGTTAAGCTAATTAAAACTAAGCCCAAGCTATGATCCAATGGGCTAGGGTGACCCATGGGGCAAACCATGGATGATCCAAAGTAGGGAGCAAGTAACTTAATGGCTAAGATATGTAATGACCAAGTAATTAAAGTGGGGAGCAAGATAACTTAATGGTTAAGTAAATGTGGTGAGCAAGCAAAGGATAAAAGTTGTGCTAAACAAGTTAACTTAATGCCTAAGTGTAGTGGAGGCCAAGTTACTTAGTGCTTAAGCTAGGAATAGTAAGGAGGTGGATGGATTAATGACCCTTATGCTCTAACTTTGGTTTGCCTATAAATAGTAAGCTTGGATTCATTTGTTGGTTGTTCATTCATCCAACACCTTATACATTATAAGTTGAGAGCTTATTTGCTTGAGAGAAAAAGCTAGAAAAGCTAGAAGTTAGCCTTTGTTAATTCAAAGAAGCAAGAAGAAGATTAAGGTTTAGCAAGTGATCATCAAAGGGTAAGCCATCTTGAACCATATTTCTCTTTCCTTCCATTGTTAGAGAAGTGGGTGGTGGTAGAATATGTATGCTAAGAAGGGGTTGGAATAATGAATCAAAGGGCTTAAGTATTAATAAGTCGTAATTAAGTCATGTTGTAAGATAAGCAATTAATGAAGTTATGAACTTAAGAAGAACTTGTAAAAGCTTGTAACATGTTAACATTAATGGAATTGGTATGATAATAAGAAGTAAGAATGGTGGTTAAAAGATTAAGATCATGATAAGTCGTGGAATCATAGCAAGTAATCTATATTTTCATAAGTTACAAACTTATAAAGAACAAGTAATAACTTATTATGATTATAAGTTAATGAAGTAAGTATGTTAAGATGTTGGTATGATGAATTGAATCCATTTGAAACGAAAAACAAATCTTAAGTAACGAAGTTTCGCTGGAATTCACACAATTAGACGACAATCGTCGAATTCGTGAAATTCTCAGAATGGAAGTCGCATTTTGTATTTGAACTCGGAAACGTTGGTTTTCGATGGAGACAAGTCGTATTTGGCATTATAGAGTTGGGGACTCGAAAATGGCCGGATTTCCACTTATAACGAAGAAACGAGCGTTGAACGTTCACGAACGTTTACCATTTTCGTTAAAAATGGACTAATAGGTGAATTGTTAGCAAACGAAGTCGAATAGATAAAATTCTTGCATGAACACGTAGAATATGTAATTTGTGAACCGTAGGCTCTTAAACGAGCCAATTCAGACTTATAACGAAGAAGTTACGAGTCCGGGAATCTCACCATTTGAAAAATCATCAAAATAATGCATACATTGAGTCCATATTGTACGACTCCAAGCCAATATCCAGTCATAGCCACCAAAGTGAGCCTCACCGCAAACTCAAGCAAGACGACGACCAGAATTTAACGGACTCTAGCCAGGCAATAACAGTCCTGCTTCTAAGCAATAATCGCAAGTGTCATAGCAACCAATGAAACAAGAGTAATAATGTGCCATGCAAAGATGCCGACCTTATAACCTAGACAATAAAAAGAATGTTTACATGTTGAACATAAGTAGTAATTGATGAACATTTAAATAAAGGGACTTAATAAAACATTGTTAAGTCATAACTAAACCTCAAGTGTGATCACTTAGAGTTAAAGAAAGTTAATTGAATGTGAACGTGAATCGTGTGGCAATAAGTGTACTAAACCAATGACGATCGAGTTTCGATTAATAATAAAGTTAGTAAGCCACGATGAAAGACAACTAACTCGAACCGCGTTATAATAATTGTGAGACCCCAGATTTTATGAATAAATATTTAATTTTCTCGAAATAATTTTTTAATATTATCTTTGTCAGAAATTTGATGTAATGTTATAGTTGTAGGTAATATTTATAAATTTTGCAAAGTAAGCAAGTGGTTGTATAATATTCGATTGGTTCGGGGAATATTCTTTTTGTTTGGGAATATCCGTGACGACCAGCAATCATTTGTGGACCCCACAATGTAATTATTGCTTGGACAGAGAAAATGACAAAAATACTTTATGAAAAATAACGGTGGAAGTTTTACAGTTAACTGTTGAAACACCCAAAGTTAAAAGTACAAAGAATACGCGTGAGTCGCGACAAAGAGCACACGATATTGATTATTGATGCTTACGTGAGAAGTCACTCAGTTATACTCAATTATTGCTACAGTAATTACTGCATCATATCTCTCATATTATTGATTCAATTATTGTTACAATATCATCCGAATAATATGATATATTGTTCAATCGGGTATTTGGGACACTTTTCGTGTCAGAGTTACTATTCATGAGTTATAATTCACGAGTTACTATTCATGAGTTACTATTCACGAGTTACTATTCATGAGTTACTATTCACGAGTTACTATTCATGAGTTACTATTCACGAGTTACTATTCACCCGATTACTATTCACTATAGTATTGTGCATTCGGGTATTTGGGTACAATATTATTCCATGAGGAGATGTGCCAATTTTTCGTAATAGTTGGTTGAAGATATAATAAGTAAATCAATATGGACCGCTGGTGGAGTTATAATAGTAAATCAATATGGATCGCTGGTTTAAAGTTTTAATAGTAAATTAGTATGGACCATTGTTTTAAGTTTTAATAGTAAACCAATATGGACCGTCCGCTTAATAGTAAATCAATCTGGACCGCTTCATGAATTAGTTACTATTCATTCCATTTTCCTAAAATATAAGCTCATTCCTTCATTATTTCTTACTTAATTCACCGAAACTCTAGAGAGAGAATTATAAGAGAACCTATAGAAAAGTATTCTGCTACTTCCTACTCTTATATTCAGTTTCTTTTACGGTAAGGGGTATTATTTCTTTTGTATTCATGAAGAGAACTTATGTTATTCCATTATTTATTATTCTCATTGAATAACTTTGTATAAGCTTTTACTACCCTATACATGGTGACATTCTTTTAATATTCCGCTTCTTTATTATTCTCATTAATATCCTCATGCGCATGCGTTCTGTGGGACTGGTTCCATTATTTATTATTCGTCGAATATCCTATCTCATGCGTTCTGCCAGGACTGGTTCCATTATTTATTATTCGCTTAATATCCACGTATTGCGTTTACGCGGATCTAGTTCTATTATTTATTATTCGTCGAATATCCCGTCATGCGTTTACGCCGGACTGGTTCCATTATTTATTATTCGCCGAAATATCCTCATCGCATGCGTTTACGCCGGACTGGTTTCATTATTTATTATTCTCGCCGAATATCCTCGCATGCGTGCGTTACTGCCGGACTGGTTCCATTATTTATTATTATGTCGGAATATCCTCGCGTCTGCGTGCGCTTACACGGACACTGGTTCCATCCTTTATTATTCTCATTGAATAACTTTGCCTGTGCGATCTATCGATGCATGGTGATTTCTTTTGTTATTCCATTCTTTATTATACTCGATTGGTTAAAACTTTGACTTCTATAGCCATGAAAATTAGTGGAATATCTTTGATATTTACTCTTCATCTAAAGATCTTTTCATGGAAATATTCTTCTTCGAGTATTCTTGAATTTTACTCTACAAAGCAATATCATGTTGACAATTTGGACGTTATCGCCCTAGATAAATTAATTCTTGAACTTGTTTTATTGAATTCTTATATCATTGTCATCATCCTCATGTTTATATTTTGTTGAAAGTCATCTGTGGCTTCAGTAGTGCATAGATGGACTTGGTATGATTATGACCGAGGATTATTTGGTGTAATCATGACCGTAATATTACAAATGATGTGGAAAAAGTCCTCATTGGCCCGTGAGTGCATTGATGGACGCTTTTGGTATGATTATGGCTATGGATTCTCTTTGGTCAGTAGTCTGAAGATGAATTGTTTTATGGCATGATCGGACCAGTTAATGAAAACATGATTATCTTTAAGTAGTAGTGCATGGATAATTCGTGGTCGTGATACTAAAGAATATCCTTAAGCGTAGTAGTGCGGGGGTGATTCGATGATGTGGATTATTTATTAAGTTTGAGTCCCAAATGATAAAAGTGATGAAAAACCTTTTAAATCATAGAAGATAGTAGATTTTATTCCCTACTTAACTCTTCTAATGGATTGCTTGTTCACCGTAGATTAAACTTGATAGTTGTTATATTTTATCGCTTTAACATTTGTTGAAGGCTAACGATAAATTATTCTCGCATTATCTTAGCCATAATATTTCTTATTGGGCTAGTTGAGCTCACCCTTTTCTTTCACCGTTCTCTTCAGAAATGAGAACGTAAATGGGGACTAGTAGGGAACAGAGTGATGGTCCTAGATGGTGCATTAGTAGTCCTCACTATTCTGTGAAATAGTGTGATAATAATTGTAATGAGGACTCCTTTTGAGTTTGTATAATCTCTAGTAGACAATATTTGTATTCAAACTCACAGTTTATGTTTTGTCGTATTGTACACGACAATTGTATTATTAAGTTGTATTTGAATTACATACCATGTATCCGGGCGACTCAAGATGGGTGTTGTATACCTAATTTTGGGGGCGTCACAGTTGGTATCAAAGCTTAGGGATATGATCCCTGGCTAGGATGTGAGAATAGAATTAGGAGGGGAGAGATGGGGAATTCCTTCGCTAGTATGACCTACATAAGTTTATTTGGTATTTAATTGGTTGGTCAGGATATAGGGATAATATGTTACATGTCAATTAACCTTTGTTTTGTGGCAGTATCTGAAAATGACATCCGAGAATGTTGAGAATAGCAATGGAGCACAGGAGACCGTTGATTCTCCATAGATCAATAATCAGGACAATGTGCAACAGGATGGCGATAATCCTCCTATAAACAACAACAACGATCGATCAATTGACGAATGACGGTACGTTTAGGAGCTTTTTAGAATTCATGCAACATCAAAGTAAGGCGGCTCCTGCTCATAATGCAGAGGAAAACAATGGCAACCCACTGCTTGCTCACCGCTAAACAATTCAAGGAGCTGGGACCACCGGAGTTTTTGGGAAAGCCAGAACCACTTAAGGTGTAGACATGGTTAAAGCAGATCACCAAGATATTTGATGTCTTGGGATGCTCCGAGGAGCAAAAGGTTCCCTTTGCCACCTTTATGTTGTGTGAAGAGGCAGATCACTGGTGGGAATCTGTAAAACGTGCCCAACTTGATGCACTCAAGATGTCTTGGGAGAAGTTCCAAGAGCTGTTCAATGACAAGTACTTTCCCGAAAGCATTCGTCACATGAAGGAGGTGGAATTTATCAAGTTAGAGCAAAACAACATGACCGTGTCGCAGTACGAAGCCAAGTTTGCCGAGTTATCCCGATTTGCGTCCCACTTGGTTAATAATGAAGAGAGAATGGCGCGGATGTTTTTAAGAGGTTTGAAGTCGGAGATACGTCAATATCTTATTTCTCATAAACTGTGTTTGTATTCAGATGTTGTAAATAGGGCTTAGTTAGTGGAGCGCGATAACGAGTCAACGAAACCAAAAGAGAGCAGCCAGAAAAATGATAATACCGGTGATAATAGTCATCAAAGCAGTGACAATAAGCATGAAGGGAATCAACATGCCAGAAATGGTAACCACTTCGGTGGTAATCATGGTCAAAACAATACGAATGGATATTTCAAGAAGAGGAGATTCAACAACGATGGAAAGACGTCAGCACCAACACCCGTTGTTAAGGAAGGAGAATGACCACCTATCATATGCTTCAAATGCGGAGGGGAGGGACACATCAGTCCAAACTGCGCGATGCCGTCCAAAGCATGTTATAAATGTGGAAGAGAAGGTCACTTAGCCCGATTTTGTCATTCACCAAAGACAAGTTCAGCTAGGATGGAGGTACCAAAGGCCGTCCCAGAAAAGTTAAAGCCGATAGTTTAAGAGAGAGCATTTTTTTCGTGACGAGGAACCTGAATAAAATTATCACGGGTATGTTAGTCATAAACTCTTGCGAAGTCTATACCGTGTTGATCTGGGCCTCTACTCACTCTTTTATTACACTTAGTTGTGTTCAATGTTTGAAGTTAACTCCAGAGAAGTTAGACTTTGATATATCTGTTTAAACTCAGTTGGGAGAAACCTTCGTTACCTCCACTATTTATAAATCTTGTTCAAATCAACACTTTCACGTTACCTGTCAATCTTATCTCTTTGAAAATACTTGCCTTTGATGTGATTTTTGGAAATGATTTGTTAACTACTCATCATACTTTTCGTAAGGTTGTTAGCTTTCATACTCCTAACCAACCTGTTATACGAATTCAAGTAACCAAACCACTAAAGTCAATCATTGTCATATAAAGCCATAAATAAAGAGCCTCGATCCTTTCGTTGTTAACTTTCTTGTGTGGAATGCACCGAAGCTAAACTTTCTGTAAGGCAACGCCGTGAATGACGATGGAAAGTTGATAGGTATCAATGTGACGTGTTATCCAAGTCTTGGATGAGAGTCATAGTTTTGAATGGTATTTCTATTGTTAATAAATTTCCTAACGTATTCATGAAGACTTCTTAGCCTACCCCTAGAGCGTGAAATTGAATTTTGTATTGACCTCAGTACAAAACCCATTTCTAAAAACCCTTAAACATTTATTCAACTAAAGCGAACGTAACATGCGCCAAAAGACGTTGGCTCGAGTATTGAAGATTATGATCGTATCATACCATCGTGGAAAAGCGAACGTGGTGGACGCTACGTTGAGTAGAAGATCGTATCGCGACAAGTGTGAATATACGAACCCACGTGAAAATAACGAATATACTGATTAGAATCGACTTTAATTGATAAAGTTAAAGCCGCTCAAGCTACATACTCAGAGCTGATGAATGTGAAGAAGAAGGATCAAGAGGGCGTTATTCTAGAAGCAAAAATCGACGAAGAAAGGAAATCTCAACCCTCGATTTAATTGACCCATTTTAAATCCTCGATCAAGTAGGAACTGTGGCTTATAGACTCGTTTTACCGCCAAGTATGTCGCGTGTTCATAATGTTTTTAACGTATCAATGTTACGTAAATATGTGGACGACCCGAACCACATTATTAATTTAGAACCGGATGAGATAACAGAAGATTTAACGTATGAGAAGATACGTGTTAACATCTTGGATAAGAAGGATTATATTCGACGCTCAAAGGTTATACCTCAAGAGTTATAATTTGAAGTGAAGTCAAGGTATCCTCACATGTTCTAAGATACCAGTAATGCGTCGTAAATTTCGAGGGCTTAAATTTCATAAGGAGGGAGATTGTGAGACCCCAGATTTTATGAATAAATATTTAATTTTCTCAAAATAATTTTTTTTAATATTATGCTATAAATTTGATGTAATGTTATAGTTGTGGGTAATATTTACAAATTTTGCAAAGTAAGCAAGTGGTTGTATAATATTCGATTGTTCTTGAAATATTAGAATATCATGCGACAATCATTAGTCAGGACCCCACAAAAGAATTATTATTTGGGATAGAAAAAATGACAAAAATACTTTATAAAAATAACGGCGGAAGTTTTACCGTTAATCGTTAAAACACCCGTAAGGTGTTAAAAGTATGTCGATGTCGTGTAGTTGCACGTGAGTACACTGCAGATTGATTGATTATTGATGCTTACGTGAGAAGTCACTCGCTTATACTCAATTATTGCTACAAGAATTAATTGCATCATATCTCTCATATTATTGATTCAATTATTGTTACAATATCATCAAGAATCGTGCATAATATGATATATTGTTCAATCGGTTATTCGGGACACTTTTCGTATCGAGTTACTATTTATGAGTTACTATTCACGAAGTTACTATTCATGAGTTACTATTCACGAGTTACTATTCATAAGTTACTATTCATGAGTTACTATTCACGAAGTTACTATTCATGAGTTACTATTCACCCGATTCTATTCACTCTAGTATTGTGCATTCGGGTATTATTTGGGTACAATATTATTCCATGAGGAGATGTGCTAATTTTCGGAATCATTGGTTGAAGATATAATAATAAGTCAATATGGACCACTGGTGGAGTTATAATAGTAAATCAATATGGATCATTTGGTTAAAAGTTTTAATAGTAAATCAAGATGGACCGTTGTTTTAAGTTTTAATAGTAAACCAATATGGACCATCCGCTTAATAAAATAAATCAATCTGAACCGCTTCATGAATTAGTTACTTATTCATTCCATTTTTCTATAAATAAAGCTCATTCCTTCATTATTTCTTACGAATTCAATCGAAACTCTAGAGAGAGAATTATAAGAGAACCATAGAAAAGTATTCTCGCTACTTCCTACTCTTATATTCAGCTTTTTACTACGGTAGAGGTATTATTATTTTTTTGTATTCATGAAGAGAACTTCATTATTCCATTATTATATTATTCTGGAATAACTTTTTGTATCGCTGATACACTACCCTATACATGGTGACATTCTTCTAATATTTTGTTCTTTATTATTACATTGGAATATCCACATGTCTGCGTGCGTTTGTAACCTGGACCGGTTCCATTATTTATTATTCTATCGGAATATCCTGCTTTGTGCGTTTACGCCTGGGACCGGGTTCCATCCTTTATTATTCTCGTTGAATAACTTTATTTATTATGCGGTCTATCGGCTTCATCGATGCATGCCGATTTCTTTTGTTATTCCATTCTTTATTATACTCGGTTGGTTAAAACTTTGACTTATACCCATGAAATTAGTGGAATATCTTTGATATTTATGCTTCATCCAGATATCTTTTCATGGAAATATTCTTCTGAGTATTCTTGAATTTTAATCTACAAAGCAGTATCATGTTGATAATTTGGACGTTATCAGTTCCTAGATAAATTAATTCTTGAACTTGTTTTATTGAATTCTTATATCATTGTCATCATCCTCATGTTTATATTTTGTTGAAAGTCATCTGTGGCCTGTAGTGCATAGATGGACTTGGTATGATTATGACCAGGGATTATTCGGTGTAATCATGACCGTAATGTTACAAATGATGTGGAAAAAGTCCTCATTGGCCCGTAGTGCATTGATGGACAGTTTTTGGTATGATTATGACTATGGATTCTCTTTGGCTGTAGTGCAAAGATGAATTATTTTATGGCATGATCAGGACCATTGATGAAAACATGATTATCTTTAGCCGTAGTGCATGGATAATTCGTGGTCGTGATACTAAAGAATATCCTTGGCCGTAGTGCAGGGGTGATTCGATGATGTGGATTATTTATTAAGCTGAGTCCCAGCGATAAAAGTGATGAAAAACCTTTTAAATCATAGAAGATAGTAGATTTTATTCCCTACTTGACTCTTCTAATGGATTGCTTGTTCCGCTGCAGTTAAACTTGATAGTTATTATATTTTATCAGTTTAACACTGTTGAAGGCTAACGATAAATTATTCTGCATTATCTTAGTCATAATATTTCTTCTTTGGGCTAGTTGAGCTCACCCATTCTTTCACCTGCTTCTCTTGAAATGAGAACGTAAATGGGGACTAGTCGGGGAACAGCAGTGATGGTTCTAGATGGTGCATTAGTAGTCCTCACTATTCGTGAAATAGTGTGATAATAATTGTAATGAGGACTCCTTTTGAGTTTGTATAATCTCTAGTAGACAATATTTGTATTCCAACTCATGATTTATGTTTTTGTCGTATTGTACACCTACAATTGTATTATTAAGTTGTATTTGAATTACATACCATGTATCTCATGACTCAAGATGGGTGATGTATACCTAATTTTGGGGGCGTCACAATAATGGAATAATTTCAATTAAGTTATAGAAACGAAAGAAGTTGATAAGAACAATGTAAAAGAACGACGAAAAGCCGGAACCAATAAATAACAAATCTAATACATAATTAGATTGAGAAGTAGGGTAAGATTCTTTAAGGAATATGTATGTTCATTCACAACCTAATGTGGTATGTTATGAGGTTATGTGTTGTAGAGACTGTAAAGACTCAAAGGAAACGTAATTATACTGTAGCAGACGCTGAAGGCAAGTTTTATTTCTGAACGCTTGTCTAACCATCGTGTTAGCCAGGTTTTCAAATGATTTAAGTTATGAGATGCATGTATTGTTTTAAAGAAAGAGTCGATGCCAGTTTTAACTTGGCTAGACTAATCTTGATAGATTGATTGAATTGTTTAAAAGTCTTTCAATATAGAATTGCTAACGCTATCATACGCCAATTGTTGGGTACGGATTCAAGGTAAGCCTGAATATGAATAAACAAATGTATTTTCATCGAGTATTCGATGGGCATGTGAGGTTGCCACAACTTAAACGTACACACATTTAATGAATGTAGGGTTGATCAACATAGAGTACTGTAGGCTGATCACCTAGAAGTGCTCGTAAGATTTGTCAGACTTACAGACTTCGTGCCGGGTTGTCCTTTTCAAAGAAATTATGAAACGCTCGTGGTCTTGGACCAGATTTGGTGTTTTACTGAATATTGTTATGATAAAATGTTTTCAAGGAAAATGAATGTTATTTTAAGTTATTGATAGTACTTTGTAACGATTATCCAGTTACTGAAGATATACGATTCCTATGTTTCAAGCATGCTTTTAAAATGAAATTGTTGTACTTGTTGAGCTTGTTATGCTCACTCTTGCTTGAACCATATGAATGCAGCTTAGACCGAATGGACTGAAGGATTCGACAAGGTTAAAGGGAAGGCTAAAGCAAACTGGTAGATTACCTATGTAATAGTATAGGTTTGTAATGATAATATTTGATATTATGATAATAACAAATGTAACGGTTATAAAGAACCTAGGGAATGGTAGTATTGTTTTAGAATATATATATAAGACATATTCGTTCTTTTGAGGCATTTCAATTGAATGTTTGTGTGAACTATAGCACCATGGAGCACCATATGTCGGGTTGGAAGAAACCCAGATTTGGGGGCGTCACAGGTTGGTATCAAAGCATTAGGTTATAAAACTTAAGGGGGGAAGAACCTTAGGCTAATAACCTCGTTAAGGAAGGGAAGTTCAAAGAAAGTAAACTTGAGCTTTACTTAAATCAAATGAGTTAATAAGGTATTGAGGAAACTCAGCACCGAAAAGTTTTAAAAGATGGAAAGTAATCCTAAATAAATTAAATGTGATTTGTGCTTATACTATTGTGTTATGTACTAATCAACATGTTATGTGTTATTGTAGGATGTCGATCGATAGTTTGATGTATAGATATATACACACGGTGAGCGAAGAAACCGTGAACAGAGTAGAACATGTACCCATGCCAGTGGCGGAGGTACCATTAGTGATTTTAGAGGAGTCAGAGACAGAGGAGTACTTTTTTGAGGAAGACTACTCCGAGGGAGATGTGGCTTGGACATCATACACAGAGTATGATGGCCGATGTGAAGGAAGGAATGGAGGTAACATCGGTTAATACAGTTGGTACCTACACTTCTATGCAATGAGATCATCACCTCCGGATCTGTGCAACCGAGATCATTGTATAGAATGGAGATTAGCTTTTATATACAAAAATGTGCGAGCATGATGAAAGGTGATGCATGATAAATGTAGGAGGATTTTAAGAAATAGAATGAAGAGATTAGTGCTCTTTATATATAAGGAAGAGTTGCTTGTTATTCCTTCGAGAGGACAAACTTGATTTTGAGTCGATGATTACAAATGAAATGAAAGGTGATCATGATAAATAAGGCTGAGGGATTTTAAGAAAAAGTGTAGTCGATGAGCTTTGGTGTAATAGCTTTTGGTTAGGAAAACAAATTGTAAATAGTTTCAACTATGAAGAAGCATAGAATATAATGAAGTTTTCATTTATCCTTATTATAGTATGAGTTGTTATGTTACGATAATAATGGATGTAATAATGAAATTTTATTTATTTAATGAGCATAATTCCAAAACGAATAGGATAACCAAGGCTCATAAGAGATTTCAACCGAAACTGACACCCCCAAATCCTGGTACTTCATTTCCTCAAGATTTGGTGTTCACTTAATCAAAACATTCATTTCTAACTACCCAATCATAATAAAATTGAATAATAAAACACTCGCCGTATATAATAGGATTAAACTTAAATAAAATATCTCCCGAGTTATCTAACCTTTAATTACAATCATTCAAATGCGGAAATTAAATTATTACATCATTCAAAAGTCTATAACGATAAAATAAAATTACAACAAGTCTTCATCACTTGTACATTTTTCCCTTTCCTTTGCTAGTAGTCGTTCATTGACCTTCTCAACCTTAGCTAAAATAAGTATATAATATGCAAGAGTGAGCAAACAAGGCTCACTTGAAATAAGAATAAATAACTTTACAACATTACAACCTTTTGCGAAAATAGGTTCAATAGAATGAATGATAGTTTCTATTAACATTTTTAAATAGGCATACTACTGAGGGTCTAATGACCACGAATCATATCCATATCCACAGTTATAAGTAATCTTTCAACTTTAACTTTAATAATCATAAGACTATAAGGACTCCACGCACTTAGGGGATCAACCCTTCGTACAATGTATTGTACACAATCATTTCAACGCTAAGCGTAAACCTCTAATAAAAGGAGTTGTTCATCTCAAGATTTAGAATACAAGTCCGCACCAAAGTAAGTTTGGTTTGGATACATTACAGGGTAATTTAGAATTCACGGTAATCAACTAAGGATTAGTTGATTACAAAAGAAATAACTATATGCTATGGAATAATCATAACGAATTGATATTTGTAAATTAACATCATGCTTTAGGAATAATCTAATAGCATAAGCATTGAATAATCATATCATAATTTTTTTGAACAATATTAATTCAAAGTTATTGAGAATTGGATATCAAGCATGCATAATGAATAGTAATTTGAATGATAGAGTTGTTCAACACTAGAATATGAAAATATAGCGATTGCATGCTAAATAACAAGTTACATATTAAAGAAACTTGCTCGATACTAAATATACGATTTAGAATACTTGCATCCCTATGAACAATTAGATACAAGAGCTTTCTCAATAATAAACCATCTAGCTCTCTACGAAAGTGCGAGTTAGCCATTTGTGTAATTGAAATTGCATTCAAAAACAATAATGTACTCAACAAAATCAAACTCACATAATGAAGTTTTAGAGTTAGAGAACTTGCCTTTGAGCACAAGCTAAACCTTACAACTTGAATCAATACCTATACATATGTCATCATGACATAATTAGTTATTACCAACATTTTATATCTATACAAACAAGTATATACATCATGTAGGTTAAATTACCCATTCACATAATCAAACTATGTTAATACTAGTTAACACTTGATAACATGCTCATTCATAGTTTAATACTATTGAAATCATCATTTAACATTCCTATTATTAACACATAACATTTATTTTCAAAATTTGTGTAATAAACTAAAATTGTCGACCATTACGCTAACTTTCATTTGCACATGCTCCACCACGCTTTACATTGTGGTTGGCTTTGCGCCATGGCAGTCATCCGATCACAGCCAAAGATTGGCGCCAGATGAGCGTGAATTGATTGCATGCATGCGAAACTTATCTTCTTTGGGCGTACTGCATGCTGTAACTCTAGAACTCGGCGACCAAGCTCGTAACAACAACATGAACAAAAGCCAAATTGGCTAAAAAGCTCCAATCTAATAAACTAATTAACATGTAATTCATATAGACTTCATATAAACATAATTTCGATACTCTTAACATGTTTTAACCCATATAATAACATAAACATCAACATTACAACAACCAATTTCATTGTTTTTTGATAAAAACTCCATTTTGATGTTTTCAATGAAAATCAACACTTGTGTGATTTTGTTTTCAACCAAAATAGTAAATTCAAAATACCATGGTTATGATTATACATACTCTATCAAATTCAATAGTCAATTTATATATTTAACAACTAATTAAACCTTAATTTTTACTTTAAACTAAGCCATATTCATATATATATATATATATATATATATAACACTCTCACGTAATATATTTTTCTTCACAAATTGTATACATACATCAATTCATTGACTATGCTCATATATAAACTAATGAAAATAGTTTCACAACACTAATTTATCATATAAAGCCTTATATAACAAACAATTTATCCTTCATGAAGATTTTTTTACAAAGAACTTTTTAGAGAGGAAAACTAACTATAAAATAAAAGGATTAAGATCCTACCTTTGATTAAGAAGATGATAGTTATCTTTGATTCTCAAACTTCTTTTCCCAATTTCTTTCTCAAATCCTCTTTAGAATCCCTCAAGTTCTCTATCTTTTCTTCTTTTCTTTTCTTCTTCTTCTTCTTCTTCGAGTTTTCTCTTCTCCCAACTCTAGTTTACGTATTATCATATAACGTATAATAATAATAATATAGATATTAAGTATAGATTTTTAATTACATCGCTTATAAAATTTTGAAAATCAAAAGCCATAAGGCTTGTTTGGCTAATAACTAAAAATAACCCATTAACCCTTACACCTTGTTTGGTAAACCTAATTAAAACAAATGGATTAATCTTTTATACCTTGTTTGATAAAACACTATTAGATTAAAGACTTAATATGCATTAAGACTTGTTTGGCCAAAACTAAATTAAGCTCCTTTAATTTATTTTAATAACTCCTTTATAGCAAGGTTATTTGTCACACTTCTAATAAATTAAATAATCAATTTAATCAATTCAAATACTAATCTATTAAATTACTTTAACACATAAATCATTATCACAAAACTATAATTTCTTTATAATTATAAATTTATTTAACCAACTAACACCTTATTTTAATTACAAAATCTAATTAAAATATTATAATTCATTTAATCATTATTATAGCTCTCTAACTTAATTATTAAATTAAATTAGTATATAACCTCATAACAATTATTTTTATTCTTTTCTTATTTAATTATTTATTCAACAAATAATTAACTAAACCACATCAACTCAAATTGAACAATTATTTATTCAACAATAAACATATCCATTAAATATTTATATAAATCAATAAATATTTAATATTATAATTTAAAATTCGGAATGTTACATCATTCCTCCTTACAAGGATTACGTCCTCGAAATCACAACTCAAACAAATCATTCGTTACATTCTTCCCTACTTACAAAGATTACATCCCCGAGAATCGAAGACACAGATTAAACAAATAACTCGTGGTACTCTTTCAACATTTTCTCTTGAGTTTCCACGTAGCTTCTTCAACGTTGTGGTTCCTCCATATCACCTTCACAGAAGGTATCACTTTATTCCCGAGCACTTGTTCTTTCCTGTTCGACTATCTGGATAGGAACCTCTTCATAAGACAAATCTTTCTCGAATATGCAATCGGTTCAGTACTCGATCACGTGTTTGTAGTCGGGTTTATATGGTCAGTAACAAAAAATGTGAAAAACATTATGAATGTTTTCCAACTCTGGAGGTAGAGCTACCTCGTAAGCCACTTCTCCCACTCTTCGCAGCACTTCAAAGGGTCCAATAAACCTCGGGCTTAGCTTTCCCTTTTTATCGAAATGAATTTTCCCCTTCCAGGGAGAAACTTTTAGGAATACAAAAGTTCCTACGTCGAATGCACGATCTTGTCTGTGTTGATCAACATACTTTTTCTGTCTGTCTTGAGCTGCTACCAATCTTGTCCTGATGAGTTTGACAACGTCAGTAGTTTGTTACACTAGTTCCGGTCCTAGCAGGTTGGCGTTCACACCGACTTCATCCCAACCCAATGTGGAGTTCTCGCACTTTTACTCGCCGTCTGATGCCTCGTAAGGTGGCATCTGGAGATGCTTTCAGCGTGATAACTATTGTTGTAAGCAAATTCCACCAACGATAAATGTTCTTCCCAGCTTCCTTTAAAGTCCATGACACATGCTCTTAGCATATCTTCTAATGTTTGAATTGTTTGTTCGCTTCGCTTTGGCCATCTGTTTTGTGGATGATAAGCTTACTCATTCGCAATCGTGTCCCCATTCTTATTCTTGTAGTCTCTTCCGTAAATTTGACGTGAATCGCGGATCTCTATCTGGACACAATTGATAATCGCACTCCATGCCTCGAAGCGATCTCTTTAATGTACAATCTTGCCAACGATCAAGATTGAATCTAATCTTTATTATTAAAAAAGTGCGCCGATTTAAATCGGTCATCACTATCACCCAAATCGCATCGCATCCTCTCTCGAGTAGTTGGAAGACCCACCACAAAATCCATCGTGATGTGTTCCCACTTCCATTCGGTATTTCCAACGGTTGAAGTAATCCACGGGTCTTTGATGTTCGAACTTTTACTCTTTTGACATGTCAAGCATTTCGCTACGCATTACTGCAACGTCCCTTTTCATATTCGGCCCAAAAATGTCGGGGCAAATCTTGATACATTTTCGTGCTTCTGATGAATTGAATATCTTGTATTATGAGCTTTGGGTCAAAATTTCTTCTTTAAGCTCGGTGTTGCTTTGAACCCAATTCTTCCCTCAAACCGTAGTAGTCCTTGGTTATCGATCTTGTATTTTACATCACTACCCTCAATCAAATTCTCTTTGATTTTCCCACACTTTCATCTTGTAGTTGAGCATCCTTCACTTTGTCCACTAAAGTTGGACGACTTCTATCTGAAATAGTTGTTCGTCGATTCTTTTGGAAATTTGATTTCCAACTCCGCTTTGTCATTGTTGAAATGAGCTCTCCTCCTAATTTTTAACAACATCAACTTTTCCCGACCTTTCCTGCTTAAAGCATCCGCAACCACATTCATTCGCTTTGCGGGATGATAAAAGATCTCACAATCATAATCTTTTATCAATTCCATCCACCTTCTTTGACGCATAGTCAAATCCTTCCGAGTGAAAATATACTTGAGACTTTTGTGGTCCGTGTAGATCTCACATTTCTCTCCATAAAGATAGTGTCTCCATATCTTTAGAGCAAATACAATCGCAACCATTCCAAATCATGAGTCGGATACCCTTTCTCATAATCCTTCATTGTCTTGATGCATACGTGAATAACTTTGCCGCTCGCATAAGAACACAACCCAACCCTTTGTGTGAGAGGCATCACTATACACCACAAAATTTCAGTATTATCCGGTAATGCCAACACAAAGGTGCCACACTTAACTTCTTCTTCAAATCTTGGAAACTCTCTTCACATTTCTCCGTCCAAACGAATTTTACAGCTTTCCTTGTCAAATTTGTTAGCGGAGTGGCTATCTTAGAAAAATCTTGAATAAATCTTCTATAATAACCACCAAATCCCCAAAACTCCTCACTTCCGATGGTGTTCTTGGTTGTTCCCAATTGATTACAGCCTTCCACTTTTGATGGATCCACCGAAATCCCATCCTTGTCAATAACATGACCCAAAAAATTGTACACGAGAGCCAAAATTAGCACTTAGAGAATTTTAAATACTTTTTCCTTTCTTAGTGTTTCCAATGTCAAACGTAAATGTTCCACGTGTTCTTCTTGAGTTTTGGAATACACCAGAATGTCATCAATAAATACCACTACAAACTTGTCTAAAAATGGTTTAAACACTCTGTTCATCAAATCCATGAATGCAGCAGGGGCATTGGTCAAACCAAAAGACATCACCGAAAACTCGTAATGTCCGTACTGAGTTCTGAATGCCGTTCTAGGTATATCCTCCTTTCTTACCTTCAATTGGTGATACCCACTTCTCAAATCAATTTTTGAGAAATATTTAGCACCCTTCAATTGGTCAAACAAGTCATCTATTCTAGGTAACAGATACCTGTTCTTAATAGTGACCTTGTTTAACTCTCTATAATCAATGTAAAGATGCATCGACCCATCCTTTTCTTTCACGAATAAAACCGGCGCTCCCCACGGCGATACGCTTGGTTGAATTTACTTCTTGTCTAGCAACTCTTGTAACTGTACCATCAGTTCCTTCATTTCTACCGGAGCCATTCATATGGGGGCCTTCGATATTGGTCTTTGTTCTCGGCGCCAAGTCGATCACGAACTCAATTTCTCTGTCAGGCGGAAGTTTTGGCAAATCCTCTGGAAACACGTCTTCAAATTCCCTCACCACTGGTATTTCTTCTAGTTTCACAACTTTCTTCTGAGTATCGACTAAGTAAGCTAAATAGCCCACACAGCCTTAACTCAACAATTTCTTGGCCTGCATAGTCGTCAGACATTTCATTTATCTAGGCGACTTGCTACCATAAAATACTACGTTTGATGGAGTCATAAGGTTTACACACTTCTTTTGGCAGTCAATTACCGCTCCGTATTTGAACAGCCAATCCATTCCTAAAATCACATCAAACTCTCCAAGTCTAATCGGAATCAAATCTACCAACAAGATATTCTCCTTAATGTTCACCCTACAGTTCTTGTATACGAATCTAACAGGGATTACTTCCTTATTCGCAATTTCTATGTTCAAAGGAAAATTCAGTTCTTCTCTAGGCAATTCTAACCTCTTAGCAAATTCATCAGATATAAACGAGCAAGTAGCACCCGAATCAAATAATACATATGCATTAATATCATTGATTGGGATAATACCTGACACCACATCTTTTGATTGCACAACATCTTGCACAGTCATGTTGAAGGTTCTAGTTGTGGGTTTGTTTGATGCTGCAGGTCCTATAATGGCCCATGTACCTCCATTGTTACCTCCATTGCTTCTGGTTGTCACTCCGTCCTTCTTCTTAGGGCATTCACGAGCAAAGTGATCCTTGGATCCGCACGTGAAGCACACATTCTTCTTAGGTTGAGTGCAATTTGGGGTGATGTGACCCTCCTGGCCACAATTGAAGCAAACTCGTTTCCCCATCAAGCACGCACCCTTGTGAAATTTCCCACATGTCGCACATGCTTCAAACTTTTTGTTTTGCTGGTTACCCTGATGGTTTCCAGCACCCATGTTCCCATTCCACTTCCTCTTCAAGTTGTTGTTGTTGTTGTTGTTGTTGTTTCCACCGCTACCACCTCCATTCTTAATCTCATTCTCATTCTTCTTCTTCTTTTGTTCCTGATTGAACTTTGTCACTGCCTCGCCTCCACCTTCAGCGAGTACTGCTTTCTCCATCACCACTAAAAACGTCTTCAATTGAATAGGAAACCCTATTGTCTGACCGGGGCTTCATCCATGTTCAAATCTCTTCACCTTACGCTCAAATGCATCTTGACTTCGATATGGCACAAACCTCGCCAATTCGTTGAATTTCGTGGCATACTCGAGATCTGATCATCGTTCCTTGTTTTAGTTCCGTAAATCGCACTTCTAGTTGACTCTTTGAACTCTCCGGGAAATAAGTCTCAAAGAACAACTCCTTGAACCTATCCCAGTCATCACTCCACGGCCCTTCACGAGTTTTATTGGCTTCGCCACCAATAACTAACCGCTTTCAACATGAAAGTTGCGAAAGCGTCTTACGATCATTCCCTACCCTAGCGACATCGAACACCTTTTCTATCTCCATAATCCAGGTTTGTGCTTCGACTGGATTCATGGACCCACGGAATTCAGGTGGTCCAACCGCCTTAAAATCCTTAAACGTTGTACCATGGTTTTGTGGTTGATTCTGCAACGCTCCTGTCAGTAGTGTCACTAGTTGTTGAACAGGGTTACCATCAACATTGTCGTTATTGGTTCCTTCAGTGGTTCTCTGTCGTGGTGGTTGACGTCTGGGAGGCATTTTCTGTTAAAAGTACATTCATTAGATTATTATTCAATTCTTTTAAGTAATTTCTACTTAACTTGTCTCCAAAAAGAATTAACCACATAACACATAACACTTTGAATAAAGTAACAACTTTTATTTATTCATAACCTTTTTGAAACATAAAACAATAGCATCACTGCTATTTACATTACTTTCCTGAACTACAAAAGTTTCAGGACAACATCATAGTCATATCCCATAGGTTGCATAACACTTGGGATTTACAATTTATTTAACCTTTCACTCATCGTACAACAACTACGATGTTCTATTAAGATACTTCTTAGCCCTATCACGTTCTTCCTCCATGACCCGAAACATTGTTCTGCGATCTAATACATATGATGGCAGCGTCTCGAACTGAATCGGATATCCCATGACCCGATCTTGAGCTCGATTAATTGCGGTGTTAAATACTTTATCCATCTCTTCCATCTTCATCCTCTTTGCTTGAGTTCTTCTTTCGCTTCTTCCATTTCATTGATAAGCTTCCTCAGTATGCATCTTCACTCTACGCCCTCTTGGTAACTTCTTCCTTCAGCTTGTTCTTCAGTTCAGTGACCACCTCGATTTATTATTCTTTTTCTCTTGATGCATACTAGTTTCTCCTCGACATTTGTCGATTCGTTCTTCACGATCCTGGATCTCGCCTCCTTTTGTGTCATTGCATTGCGATATTTGTTTCAAATTACTATCTCCTGCAACTCCTCAATCAGTATCCTCGAAGTTCCACGTTACGGTCAGTGAACTTCATCGTATATATCTGAAAGGTAGCCATCGAGGTTAATGGAGTCTCCTCCTCCTCCTCCTCGTCATCCTCATCCTCCCGTGGTAACTCAATGGGATCCTCCTCATCCGCTTTCCACATCATCATCCTCATCTTCAACTCTCGCGTGACCAACGGGTGACTCCGTGGCGATGAGTTGTTCCCAAACTACTGAATGTCGCGAGGCTCCTCCTCTATAGGCATTTGAGGTCCCTCCTCCCTAACTTTGACCGATTCTCCAACATTAGTCATCCTGACAACAAAAATTTAAAGTTTTAGTTATTAATCATTCTTACTCTACACTCATGAGCACATAAGTTATAAACGCATAAGCACATAAGTGTTTTATTACTTCTTCCCTAAAACTCGAAAAGAGTTATCTCCACTATCTTTTCAAAGGTTACTTCCTAAGGCTTTTCCCCCCACCTAAGGTTCATAACCTAAGGCTTTGATACCAACCTGTGACACCCCCAAATCTTGGTACTTCATTTCCTCAAGATTTGTTGTTCACTTAATCAAAACATTCATTTCTAACTATCCAATCATAATAAAATTGAATAATAAAAACCTGCCCATATAGGATTAAACTTAAATAAAAATCTTCCAGGTTATCTAACCTTTAATTACAATCATTCAAATGCGGAAATTAAGTTATTACATCATTCAAAAGTCTATAACGATAAAATAAAATCACAAGTCTTCATCACTTGTACATTTTTCCCTTTCCTTTGCTAGTAGTAGGTTCATTGACCTTCTCAACCTTAGCTGCAATAAGTATTTAATATGCAAGAGTGAGCAAACAAGGCATCACTTGAAATAAGAATGAATAACTTTACAACATTACAACATTTGCGAAATAGGCTCAATAGAATCGAATGATAGTTTCTATTAACATTTTAAACATACTACCGTTGGGTCTAATGACCACGAATCATGTCCACAGCTTATAAGTAATCTTTCAACTTTAACTTTACTACAAATATAAGACTATAAGGACTCCACGTACTTAGGGGGATCAACCCTTCGTACAATGTATTGTGCACAATCATTTCAACGCTAAGCGTAAACCTCTAATAAAAGAGTTGTTCATCTTAGTATTTAGAATACAAGTCCGCACCAAAGTAAGTTTGGTTTGGATACATTACAGGGTAATTTAGAATTCACGGTAATCAACTAAGGATTAATTGATTACAAAAGAAATAACTGTATGCTATGGAATAATCATAACTGAATTGATATTTGTAAATTAACATCATGCTTTAGGAATAATCTAATAGCATAAGCATTGAATAATCATATCATAATTTTCTTTGAACAATATTAATTCAAAGTTATTGAGAATTGGATACCAAGCATGCATAATGAATAGTAATTTCAACGATAGAGTTGTTTAACACTAGAATATGAAAATATAGCGATTACATGCTAAATAACAAGTTACATATTAAAGAAACTTGCTCAATACTAAATATACGATTTAGAATAATTGCATCCCTATGAACAATTAGATACAAGAGCTTTCTCAATAATAAACCATCTAGCTCTACGAAAGTGCAGAGTTAGCTATTTGTGTAATTGAAATTGCATTCAAAGCAATAATGTACTCAACAAAATCAAACTCGCATAATGAAGTTTTTGAGTTAGAGAACTTGCCTTGAGCACAAGCTAAACCTTACAACTTGAATCAATACCCTATACATATGTCATCATGACATAATTAGTTATTACCAACATTTTATATCTATACAAACAAGTATATACATCATGTAGGTTAAATTACCCATTCACATAATCAAACTATGTTAATATTAATTAACACTTCATAACATGCTCATTCATAGTTTAATACTACTGAAATCATCATTTAACATTTCTATTATTAACACATAACATTTATTTTCAAAATTTGTGTAATAAACTAAAACTGTCGGAGACCATTACCTAACTTCATGACTGTACATGCCTCGAGTTACACATGTTGGTTGCCAACTGCCATGAAAGTTACTGAAGCCAAAGATTGGCTCTGCTGACGTGGCACCGTGACTGCTGGCATGAAACTTATCTCTCTTTGGGCATGACTGCCTTAAAGTCGAAAACTTCGGCGACGACCTTCTAACAATCGCATGAACAAAAAGCCTAATTGGCCTACAAGCTCCAATCTAATAAGCTAATTAACATGTAATTCAAATATAGACTTCATATAAACATAATTTCGACACTCTTAACATGTTTTAACACATATAATAACATAAACATCAACATTACAACAACCAATTTCATTATTTTTGATAAAAACTCCATTTTGATGTTTTCAATGAAAATCAACACTTTGTGATTTTATTTTTCAACCAAAATTGTAAATTTAAAAGACCATGGTTATGATTATACATACTCTATCAAATTCAATAGTCAATTTAACAATTTAACAACTAATTAAACCTTAATTTTACTTTAAACTAAGCTAATATATATATATATATATATTCATATGAACACTCACGTAATATATTTTTCTTCACAAATTGTATATACACATCAATTCATTTACTATTATCATATATAAACTAATGAAAATAGTTTCACAACACTAATTTATCATACAAAGCCATATATAACAAACAATTTATCCTTCATGAAGATTTTAACAAAGAACTTTTTAGAAGGGAAAAACTAACTATGGAAATAAAAGGATTAAGATCCTACCTTTGATTAAGAAGATGATAGTTATCTTGGATTCTCAAACTTCTTTTCCCAATTTCTTTCTCAAATCCTCTCTAGAATCCCTCAAGTTCTCTATCTTTTCTTCTTTTCTTTCTTCTTCTTCTTCTTCTTCTGAGTTTCTCTTCTCCCAACTCTAGTTTACGTATTATCATATAACGTATAATAATAATAATATAGATATTAAGTATAGGATTTTAACTGACATCAATTATAAAAATTTAAAAATCAAAAGCCATAAGGCTTGTTCGGCTAGCTAACTAAAAATAACCCATTAACCCCTACACCTTGTTTGGTAAACCTAATTAAAATAAATGGATTAATCCTTATACCTTGTTTGATAAAACACTATTAGATTAAAGACTTAATATGCATTAAGACTTGTTTGGCCAAAACTAAATTAAACTCCTTTAATTTATTTTAATAACTCCTTTATAGCAAGGTTATTTGTCACACTTCTAATAAATTAAATAATCAATTTAATCAATTCAAATACTAATCTATTAAATTACTTTAACACATAAATCATTATCACAAAACTATAATTTCTTTATAATTATAAATTTATTTAACTAACTAACACCTTATTTTAATTACAAAATCTAATTAAAATATTATAATTCATTTAATCATTATTAGCTCTCTAACTTAATTATTAAATTAAATTAGTATATAACCTCATAACAATTATTTTATTTTATTTTCTTAGCTCCTTAATTATTTATTCAACAAATAATTAACTAAACCACATCAACTCAAATTGAACAATTATTTATTCAACAATAAACATATCCATTAAATATTTATATAAATCAATAAATATTTAATATTATAATTTAAAATTTTGGAATGTTACATTACCTGTGGGACCTAGGGTAGACAGAACGACTATCTTTAAAAAGTTTAAAAGCGTAGGTCCGTCGGGGTTCAAAAGAACGACGAACCCAATAGAGGCCCAGACATGGGTAAAATAAATAGAGAAGGCGTTTATTATTACAAGCATAGGTGAGGCGTAAAAGAGTTCTTTTGCGACTTACATGACGAAAGGGGAAGCCAACTTTTGGCGGGAGGCTCACTAGGGTGGGGCTAGAACAGATATGGTAATAGGGAAACAATTCAAGAAGGTTTTCTTTGAGAATTATCTCCCTACAAGCATGCAAAGGAGGATGGAGATTAAGTTCTTGGAACTTAAGCAAGGGGGAATGTCTGTTCCCCAATGCGCGGCCAAGTTCAATGAATTGGAAAAGTTTGCTCCACACTAAGTGGATACTGAGAAGATGAAGGCTCGTAGGTTTGAGCAGGGCTTGAAACCCTGGCTCTATAGTAGGATTTCTGTGTTCCAGAGTTCTTCCTATGGGACCATTCTGGAAAAGGAGATTATAGCAGAGGGTGGTAGTGAGGCGTTAACCCAATACCACAAAGAGAGATAGAATGAGAGTAAGGGAGAGGGAGGAACCAAGTCAGAGAATGTCAGTGGCAGTATGCCAAAAAGAAAGAATTTTAACTCCGGGAATACTGGAGTGGAGACAAAGGGATCCTAAGCGTAGGATCGGAGCATATAAAACATGGGGAAAGACTCATCTAGGAGTCTGTCTGAAAGGGAGTATAAGTACCTTTAAACATTAAGGTAGAGGAAGAGGAAATAACTTTCGATAATTATATTCGTAAAAATTGTTTCATGGATAATAAAGGTAAGTAAGTGTGGGTAGATAAGTATTGTTAAGTTGAGGAGGAGTACTGTTATAAGAAAAGTGTGAATCTTCAATTTTTTAGAAAATCCAAGGTAGTAATTTACGGTAATAAATCACCGGAACATTATTGTTGTCTAACTATGACACAAGTTAGGAGGATGTTAAGGAAGAGGATGAGTCGTTACGGTGGCGTATCGACTATCATAATAGGAGTAAGTTAGAAGTTAAGAATAAATACCCATGGCCCAGGATTGATGATTTATTTGATCAGTGGAATAGGACAAAGAATTTTCCTAAGATAGATTTACGTACGGGGTATTGTCGGTGAGATGTAAAGAAGGATGAGGCACCTAAGACGACGTTCAGAACTCGTTATAGTTATGACAAGTTCTGGTTATGTCGTTTAGGTGGACTAATGTGCGGAAGTTAGATTTTTAAGAAGAGGCAAGAAGCGGTCGATTAGTAAAATGATAGTTTCTCCGGTGAGGTGCTATGGTGGAAGGTACTATTATTAAATCACGAGTGTTCAAATAATATTTGGATGAGGGTGTCGTAATGATCATTGGTGATATTCTAGTCTAATTTAAGACGTCAGAAGATCACGCTGAACATTTGAAGGTAGTGTGAGAACCACTATGGAGGGAGAAGTTGGATACGGAATTCACTAAGTGTGAATTTTAGCTTACAAGATAGACAAAATTGTTAATGATAAGTATGTTGGGAATGAGGAGTGAGAAAATAGTTTTCAAGAACTAAAAAGGAAAGTTAAGTAAAGCACCTATATTGTCTTTATCAGATGATACGGGGAATTTTGTAGTGTATCTCAATGTTTCGCATAGATGACATGATTGCGTGCTCTTATAGCATGGCAATGTCATTGTGTATGCATCAGTAGTTTTTGAATTAAAAATCTGAAGATATTATTGGCAGCAGTAGTTTTTGAATTAAAAATCTAAAGATATTATTTATACGGGGAGAGGTGTGAGATATACACGGACTCTAAGAGTCTGAAATATACCTTCACACAGAAGGAGTTGAATATAAGTTAGAGAAGGTAATTAGAATGGATAAGAGATTACGACGGTGATATGTTATATCATTCGTGGAAGGTAAAAGTAGTAGTCGACGCATTAAGTAGGAAGGGTAGAGAAAGCTATCAATGTTAGCGACTCAGAATGAGTTAATAACGGAGATTGCAAGAATAGAGTTAGAAGTTAAATTACAAAATGAAGCGATAGAAATGTTATTCACAATATAGACTCAATCCACGAAAAGGGGATGAGTTAAGTAAGTACAACTAAATAACGAGGAGTACAAAAGAATAAAGAAGAGGATGCAGCATGAAGAGAAGATCGAGTATCAACTTGTTTTGAAGGAGGAATTTGAGTTTCACATAATTCTAAATTAAAAGGACTAATAAAAGGAAAATAGTGTAATATGTTAGTAAGTGTTTAACTTCCAACTCAAATTATTGATAGGAAGTAATAAGTCATATGAAATAAGATAATACCTTCGGTGAATGTAAATGTAAGAAACCATAATGTCGATGCAGCATTGTGGGAGCTCGAGATTAAAATGAAGAAAACATTTCCTCATTTGTTTATATAGGTATAGCGAGATTTTGGGGACAGAATCCTTATAAGCGGGGAAGAATGTAACTCCCGAGAAAATCGGATTTTTAGGAGAATTAAATTTTTATTTAATTATGTGGATTAAATGAATTTAATTGATTATTTATGGGAGCAAGCTAATTAAAGGTTTTTCTATGACCTAAACATATCAGAACGTCGTAGGATTTTGGCTACGTGGTAGAATTAAAGTGTTTGAATTTCCAAGACGAAAATAAAAGCTTTTCAAGAAATTTTCCGAAAAACACTATTCACGCATTTCTATTCGGGAATTATTTTTGAACTTCCGAGAAATACGTAACGATAGAATATCAAGGTGAGATGAAATATCCAATAATATTTTAGTTATGGAAAACGTAATATTTCGCCCGTGGACTTAAAACCTAACGGTTATAAGAAAGGGATTTGTGAAAAGGAATTTAAATGAGTATAGTAAATTAAAGCAATGATCGTATAATACGTAGGTATTATACGAAGTAATGAATACGAGTATGATACGATGTATTATACGAGTATGTATGAATGATGGTATGTCATATAACATGAATTAGTATACGAGTTAGAATACGAGATGAATATGTAAATAATACGTCCTAAGGCTTTAAGCCATTTGTGAATGGATTTGTGGATTATGTAAGATGTACAGGCCCAATAGATTTAATATAAAAGTCCAAAGTAATTTAATGTACAAGCCCAAAACTTAAGTTAAGCTAATTAAAACTAAGCCCAAGCTATGATCCAATGGGCTAGGGTGACCCATGGGGCAAACCATGGATGATCCAAAGTAGGGAGCAAGTAACTTAATGGCTAAGATATGTAATGACCAAGTAATTAAAGTGGGGAGCAAGATAACTTAATGGTTAAGTAAATGTGGTGAGCAAGCAAAGGATAAAAGTTGTGCTAAGCAAGTTAACTTAATGCCTAAGTGTTGTGGAGGCCAAGTTACTTAGTGCTTCAGCTAGGAATAGTAAGGAGGTGGATGGATTAATGACCCTTATGCCCTTACTTTGGTTTGCCTATAAATAGTAAGCTTGGATTCATTTGTTGGTTTTTCATTCATCCAACACCTTATACATTATAAGTTGAGAGCATTTGCTTGAGAGAAAAGCTAGAAGTTAGCCTTTGTTAATTCAAAGAAGCAAAAAGAAGATTAAGGTTTAGGAAGTGATCATCAAAGGGTAAGCCATCTTGAACCATAATTCTCTTTCTCTTCCATTGTTAGAGAGGTGGGTGGTGGTAGAATATGTATGCTAAGAAGGGGTTGGAATAATGAATCAAAGGGCTTAAGTATTAATAAGCTGTAATTAAGTCATGTTGTAAGATAAGCAATTAATGAAGTTATGAACTTAAGAAGAACTTGTAAAAGCTTGTAACATGTTAAAATTAATGGAATTGGTATGATAATAAGAAGCAAGAATGGTGGTTAAAAGATTAAGATCATGATAAGTCATGGAATCATAGCAAGTAATATATATTTTCATAAGTTACAAACTTATAAAGAACAAGTAATAACTTATCATGATTATAAGTTAATGAACTAAGTATGTTAAGATGTTAGTATGATGAATTGAATCCATTTGAAACGAAAAACAAATCTTAAGTAACGAAGTTTCGCCGGAATTCACACGATTAGACGACAATCGTCGATTTCGTGAAATTCTCGAAATGGAAATCGCATTTTGTATTTGAACTCAGAAATGTTGGTTTTCGATGGAGACAAGTCGTATTTTGCATTATAGAGTTGCAGACTCGAAAATGTCCGGATTCTGACTTATAACGAAGAAACGAGCGTTGAACGTTCACGAACGTTTACTATTTTCGTTAAAAATGGACTAATAGGTGAATTTTTAGCAAACAAAGTCGAATAGATAAAATTCTTGCATGAACACGTAGAGTATGTAATTTATGAACCGTAGGCTCTTGAACAAGCCAATTCGGACTTATAACGAAGAAGTTACGAGTCCGGGAATCTCATCATTTGAAAAATCTGTCAAAATAATCTGTGGCATAGAGTCCGCGTCGCGCCGCGACTCCAAGCCAAATATCCGTACCATGAAGGCTAAAGTGAGTCTCACCCTATGAACTTCACTTTTGTGACCCGTAACGAAGGGACTCGCGCGAAACCAAGAGTAATACCCGGCGCCGCAACGCCAACCTTATAACCTAGACAATAAAGAATGTTTACATGTTGAACATAAGTAGTAATTGATGAACATTTAAATAAAGGGACTTAATAAAACATTGTTAAGTCATAACTAAACCTCAAGTGTGATCACTTAGAGTTAAAGAAAGTTAATTGAATGTTAACGTGAACGGTGTGCAATAAGTGTACTAAACCAATGACGATCGAGTTTCGATTAATAATAAAGTTAGTAAGCCACGATGAAAGACAACTAACTCTAACCGCATTGTAATAATGGAATAATTTCAACTAAGTTATAGAAAGGAAAGAAGTTGATAAAAACGATGTAAAAGAACGACGGAAAGCCAGAACCAATAAATAACAAATCTAATACGTAATTAGATTGAGAAGTAGGGTAAGATTCTTTAAGGAATATGTATGTTCATTCATAACCAAATGTGGTATGTTATGAGGTTATATGTTGTAGAGACTGTAAAGACTCAAAGGAAACGTAATTATACTGTAGCAGACGCTGAAGGCAAGTTTTTTTTCTAAACGCTTGTCTAACCTTCGTGTTAGCCAGGTTTTCAAATGATTTAAGTTATGAGATGCATGTATTGTTTTAAAGAAAGAGTCGATGCTAGTTTTAAATTGGCTAGACTAATCTTAATAGATTGATTGAATTGTTTACAAATCTTTCAATATAGAATTGTTAACTCTATTCTACGCCAATTGTTGGGTACGGATTCAAGGTAAGCCTGAATATGAATAAACAAATGTATTTTCATCGAGTATTCGATGGGCACGTGAGGTTGCCACAACTTAAACGTACACATGTTTAATGGATGTAGTGTTGATCAACATAGAGTACTATAGGATGATCACCTAGAAGTGGTCGTAAGATATGCTGGACTTACGAACTTCGTGCCGGGTTGTCCTTTTCAAAGAAATTATGAAATGCTCATGGTCTTGGACCAGATTTGGTGTTTTACTGAATATTGTTATGATAAAACGTTTTGAAGGAAAATGAATGCTATTTTAAGTTATTGATAGTACTTCGTAACGATTATCCAGTTACTGAAGATATACGATTCCTATGTTTCAAGCATGCTTTTAAAATGAAATTATTGTACTTGCTGAGCTTGTTATGCTCACTCTTGCTTGAACCATATGAATGCAACTTAGACCGAATGGACTGAAGGATTCGACAATGTTAAAGGGAATGCTATAAAAAACTGGTAGATTACCTATGTAATAGTATAGGTTTGTAATGATAATATTTGATATTATGACAAGAACAAATGTAACGGTTATAAAGAACCTAGGGAATGATAGTATTGTTTTGGAATATATATAAGACATATTCGTTCTTTTGAGGCATTTCAATTGAATGTTTGTGTGAACTATAGCACCGTGGAGCACCATATGTCGGGTTGGAAGAAACCCGGATTTGGGGGTATCACAGTTGATGTTATCAAATCCATGAAAACATGTTTAACATGAAGAAATTGAGTTTTGTTGTTATATATATGATATGGCTTATTTTGGAGTCAAACTTGACGGTTAATTCATGATATAATCTATAAATTGGTTATAGATATTGTTAATATGATGAGATACGAAAATAACAAAAGTTAAATAGATTAATTTTGTTGAATAACAAATTTGTAGTGGTTGATTACGCTAAAGGTGTTGAAATATGAAGATAGCGGATACGCTTTGGTTTTAATTCTTTGAAATTAGTTGTTTAAGTGGTTTGTGATGTAATAATCATTATATACATGCTTGATTTTGATTTTATGAAGTTTGTAATATCTGGATAAGTCTAATTTGTTATTGAATTGAAGAATTTGGGTGTTTTTTTGGTTAGAATAGAGTTGATTCACGAACCTACATAAACCAAATCAGTGATGCAAAGACGCCATACCGGATGAGGAGGGCTTAATCTGGGCGCCATCTGCGGCTACATCGTAAAAAGCTATAAACTAGTATAAAACTAACGTCGCCGCGTTGGTAAGCAGATTGACTCAAAGATGAGCTGTTAAGTGTATAACTCTATGAATGTTTGTATAATCTTAATGAATGATTTTAATGAGGTGTAAAACATGTTATAATACTGAATAAAACATTGTAATCATATAGATGATGATTAAAAAGTTGTGAAAGACATTAACTCGATGTTTATGATTTTTAGTAATGTCGTTTAAATGCTCAGCTTTATGCTATATGCTAGTAAGGATTTCATATTCATGTTATATGTTGGTATAACCAGACCTAGAGCTAATTAAAGGTTATAAAGTTAAGTGTAATGGAAACTAAACCAATGATGTTAGTATTAAGGTAAGTAATTGTTATTGTGGTTCTAAATGGTATGTATAGGTTATTCGGAGAACGTGAGTTGTAGTTGTATAGCTAACGCATGAGGCAAGTTTCCTATCCTTAACTTGTTATTAATACTTAAGTTCTTTAAATCTAGTCTTTTATTAAGCAAGTTTCTTAACTCAACTTTTACATTGTACACGTTATAAATCTTTGCTTTTTCATTTCAAGCGAGGTTTTCTTGGATTGTTCAAAGTCCATAGTTTCTAATTAAACTTTCTAATTCTTTTGAAAGCATTACTTTGATGTAAAATGTTTGTTACATTATGAATAATTGATATTCAACCTTTCATTATAAGCATCATTGTACAATTTTGTATTATTGTATCAATCCTTTAATGGATAGCGAACCCTTATTGATTTAACTAATCTTTAGTTGATGAATGTTCTAAAGATCCAAATTTATCTTAAAGCTAATCCAAACCAAACTTCCTTTAGTGCGGACTCTGATGTCAAAGTTGAGATGAACAGCCCTATTATTAGGGATTATATTACGCAATAACGTTAAAATATTTGTGCATAATACATTGTACAATGGGTTGATACACTTTTCTTCTTTCTCTCTCTAGAGTTTCAGTGAATTTGTAAGAAATAATAAATGAATGAGCTTTTATTTATAGAAAATGGATCATGTAATAGAAACTAACTCATGAACTAGGTCCAGATTGATTTATTTTAATCTGACGGTCCATATTTAAAGCAAAATCTTTTAAATAAAATATAATATATTCTATTTATAATCTAATAAAAAGAATAACTTTATAAAAATTTTTACTATGCAAACACCTTATCTAGATACTTATGCAAACACTATGCATAATAAAATATAATATATTCTAATTATTATCTAATAAAATGCAGATAACTTTCTAAAAGTATTACATTTTTTATATAAAAATTTTTACTATGAAAACACTATCTGAGTGCACTATGCTGAAGCACTATACAACACTCTATGCATAATAAAATATAATATATTCTATTTATAGAATAACTTTATAAAAAGTATTATGTTTTATATAAAAAGATTTTTATCTATGCTAAACACTATCACGAGATACTTATGCAACACTATGCATAATAGAATATAATATATTCTATTTATAGAATAACTTTATAAAAATATTACATTTTATTACATTAATAATACCAATAAAAAAAAAAAGCGAAGTGACTTATCACGTAAGCATTAATAATCAATCTGGTGTGTTCTTATGCGACCACACGTATTATTGTACTTTTACTATTGAGTAGTTCAACAATGATAATCGGTAAAACTTACGCCATTATTTTCATAAAAAATATTTTGTCGTTTTCTCAATCAGATAATTACATTCTTGAGGTCCACCAATGATTGTGCCATTATCGCACGAATATTCCTGATAAAATAAATATTCCCAGAGCCAATCGAATATAATATGAATGACTTGCATACTTTGAAAAATTTATAAATACTACCTGACAACTATAACATTATCTCAAATCCACACCATAATATTAAAAAATATTTTGAGAAAATTAAATCTTTATTCATAAAATCTGGGGTCTCATAGACAATGTCTAGAAATTTTTGTAGAGGAAAGGGGTTATGTTATTTAATTGCACGCCAATAAGGAGAAATTGTAAGACCTCAACTTTTATGAATAAATATTATTTTTTCTTGAAATATATTTTTGAATATTATGGTGTGGATTTGATATAATGTTATAGTTGTGGGTAATATTTACAAATTTTGCAAAGTAAGCAAGTGGTTATAAATTATTCGATTGGTCGGGAAATATTCGTTTTAACAGGGAATATTCCTACGATGGCACAATCATTGGTTGAACCCACAAACGGAATTATTATCGGAGTTAGAAAATGACATAATTATCTTTTTATAAAAATAACGGCGAAAGTTTTATCGTTAAACTGTTGAAATACCCTGTGGTAAAAGAACATTAATACGTGTGGTGGCATAGTAGCACACGGTATTAATTATTGATGCTTACGTGAGAAGTCACTCAGTTATACTCAATTATTGCTACAGTAATTGCTGCATAATATCTCTCATATTATTGATTCAATTATTGTCACAGTATCATCTGCATAATATTTTATATTATTAAATCAATAATTAAGATGACAAAGTTAATCATATTATTATTTGCAATATTGACAATGTCTAGAAATTTCTGTCAAGGAGAGGTTTGGTCACCTAATTACGCGCCAATAGGGAAAAATCCTTATCGAAAAGCCCCCTCTTTCCTGGGAATGATCTGGTTGTTAAATATTGTAAGTTATAATATTAATGATGAATACGTTCGTGTTGATTAAAGATGAAATTGATATTTTCATTGTGTTGAGATTATTAGTGTTAGTGAAAATCTACATTTATTTCGATAATAATTGATTTCTGGAGGTTATATTGACCAATCGGGTAATTAATCAGATAAATGAGCAATTAATTGCTATTAATTCACTGTCTTATAACTATTTGTTCACATGCATGTACTATTAGGGGAGGTGATGCAAGATTGATAATACTTGCATGACTAAATTAAAAATAGAGGTATAGATGAAGGTACTATAAAGTAACTATTTTTTTCACATGTATAGAACTATTGATTCACATGAATGTACTATTGATTCACATTCATGTACTATTAGGGGAGGTGGTGAAAGTTTGATAATACTTGCAGGAATAAATTAAAAATGAAGGAAACGATAAAGGTATTATATTGTAATATTTCGAGCCCCAAAACGTGCAATTATCGAAACTATATTTTCCTATAAATAGAATCTCATTCTTCTTTCATTCTCACTAATTCACTAAGACTTACAAGAGCAATTATAGAGAGAGAAGCTATAGAGAAAAAAAATGAAGAGAAGTCTGCTACTTCAATATTCCAGTATCCAGTCTTCTTCTGAGGTAAGGGATATTATTTTTGTTCAGTATTCATAAGAAATAATATTTTCTTCCATACTATGTAGTATGTGAGTAATATTATTTCTTCTCGTATTCCTGATTATACCACCATTTTGTTAAAGTATTGATTCTATACTCCGTGAAATTAGTAGAATATCCTTGATATTTTCGCTTCATCAAGTATCTTTTTATAGCAATATTATTCTGAGCATTCTTGATAATTATTGATCTTTTCATGCCAGAATACTATTCACGGGGTACTATTTACAAAGTACTATTCATGGGATACTATTCACGAGTACTATTCATAAAGTACTATTCATAGGGTACTATTCCCGAAGTACTATTCACGGGGTACTATTCACCCGAGGAATTATTCATGACAAAAATTGATTTCTTTCTTTATCCAAATCGTTTTTTGATCTGATATTATTCTTGAATTTTACTCCACAAAGCAAAGATTATCGTGTTGACAATTTGGACATTATTGAATTCGGATAAATTAAATTATAAATATTTAAAAATTTATCCTTTGCTTTCTTTTAATTGAATTCTTATATCATTGTTATCATGCTCATGTTTATATTGTGATAAAAGTCATATGTGGCTTACGTGCATAGATGTACTATTGATTGGTATAATTATGACCAGGGATGGGTGATGTATACCTATTTTGGGTGCGTCACAGTTGGTATCAAAGCTTAGGGATATGATCCCTGGCTAAGATGTGAGACTAGAAGTAGGAGGGGAGAGACGGGAAATTCCTTCGCTAGGATGACCTACCTAAGTTTATTTGGTATTTATTTGGTCAGTCAGAGTATAGGGATAATATGTGACATGTCAATTAACCCTTGTTTTGTGGCGGTATTTGAAAATGACATCCAGAATGTTGAGAATAGCAATGGAGCACGGGAGATCGTTGAGTCACCACAGATCAACACCGTGGATAATGTGCATCGAGTAAATAATCCTCGGTGAACAACAACACCACCAGAGCCAAATGGCGAACAGCCAGAATGTTTAGGAGCTTTACGCAATTCGTCCAACATCGGTGAGAAACGACTCTGTTCAAAATGCGAGGTGGAAACACTGGCAACTCTCAAGCGATCCACCGCTAAGCGATTCAGGAGTGAGACCACTTGGGAGTTTTGGGAGAGCCAAACCACTTAAAGCGAGAGGCGTGGATAAAGTAGATCACCAAGATATTTGATGTCTTGGGATGCTACGAGGAGAAAAAGGTTCCCTTTGCCACCTTCATGTTGCGAGGAGAGCGATTCTTGGTGGGAATCGTAAAAGCGTACTCGACACGCCACACCAAGATGTCTTGAGAGAAATTCCAAGAACTGTTCAACGACAAGTACTTTCTCGAAAGTATTTGTCACATGAAGGAGGTAGAGTTTATCAAGCTGGAGCAATACAATATGACCATGTCACAGTACGAAGCTAAGTTTGCCGAGTTGCCCCGATTTGGGTCCCACTTGGTTGATAATGAGGAGAGAATGACGCAGATGTTTCTAAGAGGTTTAAAACCTGAGATACGTCAATACCTAATTTCTCACAAACTATGTTTCTATTCAGATGTTATAAATAGGGCTCAGTTATTGGAGCGCGATAATGAGTCAACCCAACCAAGAGAGAGCAGTCGACAAATCGATAATACCAGTGGTAGCAGTCATCGAAGCAATGACAACAAATGTGGAGGGAATCAACATGCCAGAAATGGTAACCACTTCGGTGGTAATCATGGCCAAGTTAAAAGAAGGGGAAATTTCAAGAAGAGGAAATTCAATAATGATGGAAAGACGTCAACACCATCACCTGTTGTTAAGGAAGAAGAACGACCGTCGGTCGTTGATAAGTAGTTTTTATACCTACTTATCCGATATCTGTTACTTGAATTAGTTGCTTAATCTCATGTTTCTTAGTTACTTTTCATGCATTTTGTGTTCGTTTTGTAGATTATATGCTTGGAAGTTGAAATAGCAAGGAATTGGTATGAAATCGTAAAGAAAAGCAATTCGGACATCATTTGGGATTTCATGTTCATTTCATGTTCTTGGCTTGGAACTTGGATTACATTGTAGATCTTTTTCTTAGCTTTTCGGAACATCTTGAATCATTCCAATCGGAGTTCGGATGCAAGAGTTATGGTCTTTGTACCAACGGACGTCGAACGTCACTGTTTTGGGCGGCCATTTTCATAGTAGTCACTTCCAGCCCAATTTCGATCTTCCTCTGTTCGTTATTTCTCAAATCTCAAAGAATTAAAGTTGTAGATCTCGTCGATATTTTCGATTTGATAGGTGGCAGGCCTCGTAACGCTTCCTGGATCAAACGTTATGGCCGATTTCCCAAAAGGCATCAGAGAAAAAAATGTTTCCCTCACAAAACCGCCGTTGGGGTGGGCATGCCAGCACAAAACTGGCCCCTATTGCCCAAGGGCGGGCCTTTTACAAACCTAGACCCCGTAAAGGCGGGTAGCCAAAATACGAATTTTGGTCAAATTTGAGTTCGGGAAGGATTGTTTCGATCCGATTGACTCAAGGACTTCCAAGAGGACTTAAAGACATATGAAGAGACTTATAAAAGGAGGAGAATCACAAGGATTAGGGGAGATTAGACTAGAGAGAGAATTTCATTAGATTAGATTAGAGTAAATTAGATCAAAACACTAGTTCTTATTAGATTTGGAGATTGAAACAACTTGGAGACCATTGAAGATTCAAAGTAGAAGCAAGGAGGGAGCTTAAAATCTACAGACAATAGATTCTATCTTCTTATCTTCTTCTATCATTATCTTTTAATGATTATTCAATTGTGGATTCTTAATTTTAATTCAATAATCATGAACTAATTCTTTGTTTGGGATTACAATGGATCTTATTGTGTAGTTTATTTTAATATGTTTCGTTATCAATTATTATGTTCTATTGTGAGGATTGTACATTTGTGATGTGGACTTGATTGCTTAATTGCTTAGCTAACAATTACCGTGATAATCTATATGAACTCGAGAGATGAAGTATTGATTTAGATCTTATCATGATAGCATGTGTTTGTGATTTCAACAGATGATGGAATTAAATGATTACGTGTTTAGGATAGAGATATGCCTTTCACCATATGTAATCTTATAGAGAACTTGTGTTTTAAATCCTTTTTAATTGTAATTCACATAGAGATATAGTGGATTAGTTAATTAGGGTGTCTTGCTTAATTCTATCATTTGTGAATTTAAGTGAGTATGGGTATTCTGCATCGAGAGGTGGTTTTATCTGCTTTAGTGTTCTTGATTAACAATTTGGGATAGAGAATAATTGATGAGAAGTGTGTTAACTTAAATGAAGTAATAAGTGAAGTTGTGATCTTAAATCTCCGTAATCTTAATTTAACTAGTGGAATTTAATAGTAGTTTAATTATATAATTTTAAATTCATTCGTTTAACTAAGATTGAGTTGGTTACGGGTTAGTATTTGGTGATTTTTTATTAAACAATTCCTCGTGGGAACGATACTCTACTTTCACTTTTTTACTTGTTGACCACGTATACTTGTGTGTTGTGCGTAATTAGATTTTACCCAACAAGTTTTTGGCGTCATTGCCGGGGAATTAGTTTAATATATATTTTTCCAATATTAGCTTCAATCAAATTAGTCTTAATATAAATATTTTTTTTCTTTTTATTTAATTCTCTCCCTATTTTTCTTTATTTTCAGGTACCATGGATGGATGCAATTATCAATGGCCATACACAAATATGACTCCACCAAGGGACATAAGAATTGATGGACTCAATGCATTTTCTACATTATCAGCACAGCTTGAGACACTTTCGAGGAGGTTGGACATTGTTGCAGCCCAACGTACTCGAAGAATAGCAGTTAATTGCAATTATTGTGATGGTAATCATCTGAGTCATCAATGCACCGTTAGTGTAGACACTCGAAATTTTTTATACTACTGTTACTAACAATGCAGGGGGACAGATTCGTCTTTTAAGAGAGAACCACGAAGACAATCCAAATCCATCTAGGATACTACAGGGAGTTCAAAGATCAACCCCAGATCACACTGGGAGCAATAGATTCAACCTCGGATATAACTCTAGAGACTGCAGATACAATCACAGGAACACACACCAGAGAAGACCGATTAATCTTGGAGATAACCACGAGGTATCCGGTCTCGGTCCCAACCATGAGAATAACCACCAACCTTGGTGATAACCCCTTGAAGGAATGCGGTTTGGAGATAACCGAAAATGCTTGTTTAAATGCCACCACTTGATCTCGGCGCTCCTGGCGAGATGCAATCGAACCAACCCAAAGAATAACATCGGGAAGACATGCACACCTCAAAGATGACAATGAGGACCTTCGACTATTGCGGTGATCTAATCTCGGTGAAGTCGAAAGCAACGTCTGCTTTATCATTAATCCGTGATAACACCGGTGAGGGCAACATCATCATCTCGTCAACACGATGCCACATCACGTCTCTACGCAATAATGTCCCCACAAGGCTAACCAATCCGAGTGACTATTGTGCGGGTAACGGATGAAAATTGAAGCTTGAAGACCGGAGGGCATCGTCCCATCTTGATGACTTTGCACAAACTCTAATCCCATGCCATCGTACAACTCTCGACAACCATGCGGTCCGAATAGGTCATGTATACCTCAAGCGGATGCGGATTGCACTTCAAAAATCGAGTGGACATTACGATTGCACGAGTGCGTCTCGAGACGACGACGGGCAAACAAACCCGTAGGCCGGCCCGACCTCTCCTGGTACACTGCGGCTCATATGCTATAAATAGAGAGCTTGGGGTGCTGATTTTTAAGAGAAAAAGAGGGGAAACCTGCATAATTTGCCACCTTTTCGCCATACATTGTATTTTCTCACTTTCAAACACCCGTGAGCTCATATATAGCCTCTTTTGTATCCACAAAAGCCGGTGTTTACCCACTCTAAAGATATAGAAGCCTTTTTTATCGGTCACCGTAAGCCTTCTCACACACTTTAGAGTCTTTCTCTTCATCTTTGCACACACCCTTCTACCGTTGAGAATCGTGTTGCTTTTTTTTTCCACTTGGTTCGTGGTTTCATTCGATCTGTATATATATATATATATATTATATATGTACTTATATATATATATATATATATATATATTGACTAACATTATCGAGTTATGCCTCGATTGAGCCTGAACTTGATGCAGAGCGCGTTTACTTTTTATATATATACATTTATATATATGAGCGTGTGTAGAACTTTGTTCGATGAGCCTGAACTTGATGCAGGAGCGTTTATTGCTTTAATATATATATATATATGCGTTTATATATATTAAGCGTGTGTCGGACTACATTCGATGAGCTTGAATTTTTATATCCGGTCGTTTACTAAGCTTTTATATATATATATATATATATATATACATATGAAACGTGGTCAAACTACATTTCGATGAGCACAGGATTTTACATCCTGTTGCATTTCTGCTTTTATATATATATATATATATATTTTCGCCTGCACGAGTTTTCTTAAGTGGCGGGTTGATAAGCTTTACAACATTATTTATGTTTTGTCCTACTTTGGAGTTTCCTCCGAAGTGGCGGTTGATAACTATGACTTTATTTACATACGATCCCCATGGAGGTGCTTCGTGGTTGGTGATCATGTCTGTATATATATATTTACCTCTTTTATATATATATACCTGCTTATTGCTTTTATACAAATTGCAATATTATGTGCGCCTAGGAATCATGTGATCACAGATTCATCCCATTGGATCTAGATTCGGTTTCCATGATGGACATTTTTAGCTGTAAGCAACTTATAAATTATTCTGCGATGTCTGAATTTCCTCAGATGGTTTCCATACCCACGAGGAAGTCGGCATTATTTTTGTATATTATTTTTTTGATGCGGATGCCTCGTCCAAATTGAAATCAAATCAATCTAGCCAGCTCACGTAATAAAAATGGGAGTGTAAAAGGTCTCAATTCTATTGAGCATCGTGGTTTGAAAAACCTCTTTTATAAAACATCAATGCCATATCTTGCTAAAAAGCGAATTTTACATAAATTCAAATCCACGTATATATAGAGTTGAAACGAGGCCTCGCACAACTTCCATATAACAACACATTGACCCACACACACACACACCTCGAGATAATTGTTTTTTGAAAAGAGGCGGTCCACCGTAGTAACACGGATGTCTGAAGTGCCTAACACCTTCCCCGCATAACCAAGTCCCTGCACCCTAAACGAATCTTGATTTACGCAGACCCGATATATCGAGTGTCACATCATTGGGTCATGTGCAAACCTTTTCTCGGTTGTGTTGGTACAACCATTTAAAAA